>CADDXX010000487.1:276051-294208 GCA_902810485.1 Alauda arvensis
GGTTCTTGGACCATGCTGAATCTGGGGGGCCACGTGTGCTTGTGTTCCCCTTAATAAATGGAACCTCAGATCTTCAATCCAAGAACCCGTCTCGTCTCTTAATAAGCCAGCTGATAAAAGGTGAGCCTCGGACTGCTCGGAGCCTGCAACACCCTGGGATTTGTGGTCCCTCGAGGTTTCCTGGTTTTGTCTTGTTATTAATGCTGTAGTTGTTTACTTGTTTGTTTGCTTGTTTAGTTTTATATATATATATATATATATATATATATATATATATTAGTAAAAAACACCCTGTTATTCCCAGTCCCACATCTTTGCCTGAGAGCCCCTTAATTTCAAATTTATAATAATTTGGTGGGAGGGGGTTTGCAGTCTCCATTGCAAGGGGAGAGAGCACCGGTCTTTCCCCTAGCAGATACCTGTCTTTTGTTCAAACCAAGACAGAGAAGCTAACAGCTTAGCACAGTAGTTTCTAATTATCTGCTAAAAATATTTAGCATTCATCTGTTTTGTAAGAAAAAGTGGATTTTCCCTTCAGCTCTTTTGGTTTTTAATCTGAAAGGATCTATTCTTATAGATTTAGTATTATTATTTCAAAAGCTGAATGTAGCCTTAGAACTAGGAGGTATATGAGTACCCATCTCACAAATACATGAGGTATCAGACAAATTCTTAAGTTTTTAATTTTAGGACCATGATGTTGTGATTGACCTAATTACATTTTGAAATTCATGGCAGCTGGAGGTTTTCACAAATRCCTTAAGTTCTGAGAAGCACAGAAAAGATAAAAAGTCCACATACATTTGTTTCTCTTGGATGTCAAATATTAGATCTCAACTAATAGAAAATTGAAATCAGAAAAGGCAAAAAATAAGTGCATGGCATAGGTTTTGTACAGTGGCTTAYAGTGTAATTGCTACATATATTTCCTGGATTCTAGATGTTCAGTCTTTGCTAATTAATATATTATATACTTCAATATTCTTTTTATCCCTTCCCTTTTTTTTAATGTTATGACTTTCTAATAGAATGAAGGATAGTGTTGTGAGATATATATGCATGCACACACACAAATTAAAAAACCAAACAAAACAAAACAGAAAAAACCCAACAAAAACCACACCTCCGTCTCTTCTAAGGCCTGAGATAAAACCCATTGCATTTGATGGAAAACTCCTATGAGACTTAAAGGCTTTCATTCCAGTGTCAAGTGGGATCTTAGCTGCATGGCTAGAACAAGTACTCTCTGAACCATTTAATAATGTTTCTTTATCCTGCTCATTTACTCAGCATAAAGAGTTATTAATAATTTTATTCATGTAGTGGCAAAACTATCTTTCTGAACTGATYCTAGAGGATGAGAAGCCAGGAAATTTAAAAAAGGAATTTCCTGTATTGTAGTACCAGTGCCATTTCCTTCTGTGGATAACATAAGTATTCCCACTTGTTTCAAGGACTTTTCAATGAACTCTACCTTTCTTTATTCTATTCAAATTCTACTGACTGTGATATATTACTTTTTATTGCCATCAGTCAGAACTGTATCATGAGTTTGTCATAACCACAAAGCCAGTAAACAAAGGCAAGTTAGTAAAGGGTGGTTCTGGTTTGGTTTCCTTTCAGCCCACTCAGGAGAAAACAATGAGATATTTTTCATTAAAATTTAAGGTTTACCTGTGTACTGGCATTGCAATTTGTACCCTGTCTGAATGCAACGAAATATGACATGCAGAGCACCTTCTTACTCATCTAGAATTTTATGCTGGTTTTGACTATGAGAGAGTTAAATTTCTTCTAAATGGTAGCTGATATGTAGCTGTGTTTTGGATCTGTACTGGAAATGGTGCTGATAACACAAGGATGTTTTCATAATGGCTGAGCAGWGTSCACACAAACMCAAGGTCTTTTCTGCCTCTCACCCCACCYCACCTGTGCAGGGACTGGGGGTGCACGAGTTCAGAGGAGACACATCCAGRACAGCYGATCCCAACTGACCAAAGGAACAACCCAGACCACATCATGCTCAGCATRTAAYGCTGGGGGAAGCAGGAGTAAGKGTGTTTSTCTTCCTAAGCACTGCTAACATCGTGGAGCATGGCTTTTAGGAAATGGCTAAACACCTGCCCACCCACAGGAAGTGGTGAATGAAATACTTGTTTTGCTTGGCTTTCATGTGTGGATTCTGCCTTGCCTATTAAACTGTCTCAGCCCACGAGTTTTTTCACTTTTAGCCTTCCAATTCTCTCCATCATCCCACTGAGGGGGGATGATTGAGGAGCTGGGTGAGGCTTAGTTGATGGCTGGGGTTAAATTATGACAAATTGAAAAGGATGCTGTAAGGAAAACCAGTGTAACAAGMTGATCTCCACTACAGAATTAGGCTAATCTCTGAGTACAAACAAGTTGTTTAGACAAATAACTTTAGATCAGAGTCAAAATAAAGTGAATAAGCCAAAAATCTATACTAATGGAAAATAAGATAGGTAGAGCTTCAGGTGACAAATCCTGATAGTTCTTGCCAATGCTACCCTTTAGTTTCATATGAAGTTTACTGGGATGTTTTTTCCTACTCTCTTTCCCAACTGTCCTGCTTTTTCCTTCTCTCTGACCRCCATAACTGGACAGTTCACAAAAGCCCTTGAGAGACTTTGAGTCATTGCAGCCATGATTAAGCTAGACTTCAGGGATTTCAAATTTGTACAAAATGTCAAAATACCTTCTTCTGTGCTTCTATTCCTACATTATTAGTGCAGAATGTACTTACTGTAAATGCATCTTATGAAGAAGTTACCCATATGGTATGTAAATACCCTCCTGAAACAACATGAAATGCTAAAGTACCATGACTCAATCATAGATTTTTACCTTAAAATTATAGGTAATCCCCTCTGAAAATTAAAGGAAAWTCTGCTTCCTCTGTTGCCTCATAGTTCAAGAAAGATGTGTGAACTCCAACATCAAAATAATTCTAAACTGAACAACATATTTTGTTTCAACATAGATAGAATGTCTTTCATCTGATTAAATGTTTCCTATCATTTTGAGAATCACTGTTGTGTCTTGAGGCAAACCTTGTACATCTTAAGATAATARGATATATARACTATCAGTGTTTCATCTGTCACAGTCCAAAAATATCATTATAAGAAATAAATCTTCTAAAGAATATATTTTTGAACCAAATGTTYATAACCTTCTCTCATAATAATGTTTCTTTCATTATAATGTCTTATTGAGTGCATTATATTATTACATAAGGTGAAAAAAGGCACACCTTCAGCTGTTTTCATGGAGATATCACAGCTGAGCTTTCCCAAGATGCGATTATTTCCTATTATTTCTTAGCTTCCTTCTACTTTACAGATAAAGTATACACTACTTTCTACTTTCCTGGGCCATTAATAATTCAAGGAATTTTACATCGTATTATATACAATATCACTTTTATTAATAAAAGCAGTGAAAAAGCAAAGATTTTATATGTGGATATCATTTAATCCTTTGGTGGGCARCACCAAGGATTCTGGAGTTAGGTACTGCATGGTATCTATAAGATTGAACCAACTCTCACAATCAAGGCTGTGTCCATCAAAGAGTGGAAATGTATACACAATTGGAAAAAAAAACCCAAATTAAACAGACTCTTTTTTTTTTCATTTCATATACTTGAAATATTTAAAATACATAACCATTTTGTTTCCCTACATATGTTCATGGAAATGCAAATAATTCCTTTCCACTTAAAAATAACATAAACTAGCTCTCTTTCAAAAGTTTATTTATAGTTGAATTGAAAAGCAGTACTATTWACTATGTTATTGTTATATCCCCATGTCTCAATATAATAACATTTTCTATTACAGCATTTCTTCTCTCCAGTTTCAGTGTTTTCATACCAAGGAATAGAGATGCACAGGGTTAGGTATATATTCATATTAAAGCAGAAATGAAGCTTTTGCCATTTATCACTCTCCAGCTTTCTCTTTTTCTCCTATGCATTCTGGTTACTATTAACTCCTYCTTTAAACATGGAAAGACATTTATATGTATCCATACATGTAATATATTCATCTATTTAAAGAAATGTATGCTAGTTACAAGAAATCACATTATTATCATCTGACCTAAAAATCACCATTATTCTAGTAAGTATTTCACATTTGAGGTAAGACATTGTAAAACTACTAACACAAAACATTGGTGATTTTTGAAATTACTAAGAGTAATCCATTCTATTCTACTTTCATTTTCAAAAGAGCTTTAGCATATGTATAACAGAGCTTGATCCCTGAAGCTGCAGTCATAGTAATTAGAACATATGCAGTCTGTACATAATCAAAATATACACTTGAAAAATAATACCTATAATTCTAATAAGATACATCTGTTAATTCCTTTAAATATTGTCTACCATTGTATTTTTTTATTGATCTATAATTCTCATTACTGATAGTTGATTCATTTATCTATCTTGTACTGACTATAGGATTGTAATAAATATGGGGTTTGGACTCCAAACACCATCTCCAATGGTGATATTTACATGTGTAATGTTATCTCCCCCCTAATGGGACAACGGGTCCATTTTTTAATGCTCAATCAATCTGCACTACAGAGGTTGGATCATATTGTCACATTTAAGTTACTGAAACTCGATAAAAGCAGGATGAATGAACTCACKGGAAAAAAATCACACAACATATAAAGAATGAGAAGTTTTGCTRTAGTCCCCTAAGTATTATTATCCTGAGCAACAGCAACATTCACTTTACCAATATTGATCAAATTAGTTCAACTCTGAAGGATCCCTTAAGCTAATCAGGGGATTTCTGTATGTGGATTGAAGTAATAATAAAGACAAAATACACGGTAAGGCCAAACCCTCAATTGCAACATTGTATAGTCAATTTTGAAAAAAGCCAGTAAGGATTCATGGTAAGAATTACAGTCATCTTGATTTATTAGGCTTAGTTTCCTATAAGTGTCTCTAGACAGTAAACCTYAGTTTTGAGAGTCTAAGGCAGTTAAGAGTAACAGCTTGCAAATGYTAAAGATTTTGTACTGCTTTCTCTCTGCTAGGGAGAATGTTGAAGCTAGTTTCTATGCCAACCTACAATTGAGCTGCATATTGTACATCAGATGATTTATTAACAGAGATTCTTCTTAAAGACGTAACACGTAAATTTGTGACTCAATATATTGTAGGATAAGGATTTATCTAGTACATCTGCAACCTTAAATTTTAGAATTAAATGACAAATTTTCAACGATCTTATATTTCAAAGGAGTTCAACCAAATGCAAATTTGCATCCATGGCAAAGGTACGTAAATAATATATGTATTCATTTAACTAACTTAGAAATGTAGTTGATACATGCAACATTTAATGAAGAAGCTAATCCTGGAAGCCATTGCCAGACATACGAACACAAGAATATAATCAAGGATAGTCAGCAYGAATTCACTAAGGGAGAGTTATGCTTGACCAATTTAATAAAATTCTGAAGGAAATAACTGGTTTGGTAGATTACATATSACAGAAGCAGCACTAGAAAACTTTCCAAACCTGAAAATTGTCATATAATCATATAATTTTAGAACATGCTAGATTGAAGTGGTCATATGAAGAACATCTGGTCCATCCACCTGCTCAGAGAAAGGCCAGCATAGATAAGGTTGCTGGTAGCTCTGATCATCTATACGAGCTACAAATTAAGAGCATCTCCAAGGATGAAGGTTCCACAATTTCTTCAGCAGCCTGTCATGGTGTTAGAATACCCTCATGGAAAAAAAAAAATCTAATTGATCAAACTGAAATCTAAAGACATAATTGTAATTTCCCATATGGCATCTTGWGTCTCCATTGCCCCTTGTYCTATCACTGTGCARCTTCAGGAGGATTCTGCACCTCCAAGTCTTTCCTCTCTATGCTCTACCACTGAGTGTCTGAAGCACAATTGTATCTCACCTTAGACCCAGCTCTCAGCTTCTCCACACGCATCACGTACTCCAGCCCCTSAGCATCCTGATGATCCTTGGTTGGATTTGCTCCAGTATCTCAATATTCTTCTTGTATTGGGGAGCCCAGATCTTCTCTCCCAAGTGCCACATGGAGGAGAGAAATCACCACCCTGACTCTGGTGGCATTACTCTAACTGGCTATTCTTGTGATGCTCAGGAAGAGTTTCTCCCCTACAAAGCTACACTGCAGATTCAKGTTTAACTTGTCCACTGGGATTCCAAGTGCTTTTCTGCAAAGAACAAAACAGGTAATGAAGAGTCATCTTGGCTTCATAGAACTAAATACAACCATTTGAGTTCTGGAACCTGTCCAATTTATCACCTCACTTTATTTCTTTCAAATCAATAGCTTTATATTTCGATTTTAGGGATAGTATGGGGTAATAGATCATTATGATTTTGCACCACTAACAAAAATACTATTATTTTCAGTAGGACAATCTGTATTATTAGGTACTATTTATTCTGAGCAACAAAGAGAAATGAGAAACTTCCAGTAGCATTGGARCTATTCAGAATTATGAAGGTATTCACAAAATGTGTGAGAAAGARGAAGAGGGCAATGGTTGCATTCAYATCTTGGTGATTGTCTACCACAGTGCCCTCCATRGCACTTTAGATGTCTGAATTATCTCAGACTYGTCTTTCTTCAGCCTGAAGTTGCAGAGAATCATTACAACATAAGCATTTTTCCAATAGTGAAGAGCTCAGTTATATATATTAAGCTCATATACTTCATCTGTGCTAGGGCTACAGCTAGAAGTGAGAATATTCCCTGCTGTCTATACRCATTTGTAAGGTCTGGATAACACTGTCGTCTAACCTTGCCCTTCTCAAGTAATATCAACCATTGCACCAACCAWTAGAAGAAGCCCTCAAGGACATCTTAACATGTTTTTTCTTTGTCTGGATCTTTCTTGYAATTATTGCAGAAAAAGAGAAGGAAATTGATCTCCTGACACCTGAATAGTATCAGATGACAACACATAGAACACCAGTCTCAGCAAACACTGTGGATAAGCACACTACACRAGCAATCTTAGGATTACAATGTGATTTTATATGCCCATCCCTATATTGACTGCTCTTAAGCYATGGCAAAGGATGCAGAAATTTGCCATGTACAGAAAGAATAAATGAGCCCTAAATACAGCCTTTACTCCYTTTGATGACTGTGTAGCTCCCTTTGATGCCAATAACAATCTCTTGCATGCATGAAAACTATCTCCATAGCTAAGAAGATGGAAGATTTTAGCTAGGCTTTGTGAATAAGCATTGTGAATGCAAAAGAGAACTAGAAAACTGAACCTAAGAGCACACTCACATGCAATTGGCAACAGCTTTATTTGTAAAATTGAATTCTGATTCTACATTTGGTTCTTCCCTTCCCTTCCCTTCCCTTCCCTTCCCTTCCCTTCCCTTCCCTTCCCTTCCTTCTGTTGCGTTAATAAATTTGGATACAGGTTGAAAATTACAATGGAAACATTTATTGTTACTGCACACCAAGCAAAAGTCAGCAACCACACTTCATTAAATATTGATGCAGGTGGTATTTTCAGACCCTGTATGTCACTTTGTGGCTACTGTCAAAGTGAGAAAAAAAAAAGTCATTGTACAAAGAAGTCTCCATTATCATAAGGTTTGTTTTTCCTGACAATGAAGAAGATTTAGAAAAGCTAGGAGGACTGTAGGTTAGACATACAGGTTTAATTCACTTACTATATTGACATATACAGATTTTTTAAAGTGAATTTATATATGAAAGCCRGCAACTGTTCATACATTTTTAAATTACRTTCCTGATTTATTTGGCAACTTACTGAATGTACTCTATGAAAGTTTCACATTTATAAGCCTATAAAATATGTATCATTTTTATTCTACTAAAGAAACTGAAACAAATATTATGGCACAMGGAAAATTTAGTGTGCTTTGCACACATCTGGCATTTTATAAGCAGTAGTATTGTGCAAGCTCAGAATATCTCACCTTTCCCTTTTATTATCACAATTAAATTACTCTGCTTAGTACACAAGACTGCAGTCACCTGCCTGTCTCTCTTATCCCATTTCCAAAATATTGACAACAAAAGGGGAGCTAAGACAATTGATAATGTATGAGAATCAGTTTTTGTATAAATGTAAAACTGCTCTGCTCTGACTCAGGAATTTAGCATGGAGTTTATTTGAAATCTTTGCATACAAAAACTTGTTTTGACAAGCCAGAAAATTATTGTCTTTTCCACTTAATAATCTTCAAATAACAGTATACTTGGGAAAAGTGGGAATACACCTGAAGAGTTAATGGAGTTAAATCTACTTAGTGGCTGGTCACAAATGTGTTCCCCAGGACCCAGTACCGGGACCAGTCCCATTAAATATCTTWATCAACTTCCTAAATGAGGGGATAGAAGACATCCCCAGTCTTTGCACACAGCATCAAGTTGGGTGGGAGTGTGAACCTGTGGAGGGCAAGAAGACTCTGCAGAGGTTTCTGGACWGGCTGGATCARTGGGCTGAGACCAATTGCCTGAGGTTCCACAAGGCCAAGTGCCAGGTCCTGCACTGGGGATATAACAACCCCATGCAGAGGCTGGGGGCAGAGTGGCTGGAAAGTGGCCCAGCAGAAAAGGACCTGGGAGGGCTGAACGAGAGCAGCTGAACACAAGCCAGCATGTGCCCAGGTGGCCAAGAAGGCCAGTGGCAGCCTGGCTTGTATCAGCAATGGTGTAACCAGCAGACAAGGGCCATCATCATCCTCCTGTATTTGGTGAAGTCATACCTCAAATACTCTGTACCATTTTTGGGACCCTCGCAGCAAGAAAAACATTGAAGCTCTGGATTGTATTGAAAGAAGAGCAACAAAGTAAGAAGTCTCCGGAGAGTAAGTCTTAGGAAGAGCAGCTGAGGTCTCTGGAGTTATTTAACCTGGAGAAAAGTAGGCTCAGGGGAGACTGCATCACTCTCTGCAGCTACCTGAAAAGATGTCAGTCTCTTCTCCCAGGTAACAAGTTACAGGATGAGAGGAAATCAATCCTCAGCCTGTACCAAGGTASGTTTTGATTAGATATGAGGAAAAAAATTTTTCATTGGAAGTGTGGTTAAGCTTTGTAGTGAGCCACCAAGGAAGGTCACCTTTTCTAGAAGTAGTTAAGATACGACTGAACACGGCACTTAGAGCTATGGTTTACTGGACAAGGCAATGCTCAGTGAGAAGTTGCACTCTGTGATCTTACTTTTCCAACTTTTACAAAGATTCAATAATTCTATACCTACTCGAAATATAACTGACTTATTTTTGAAAACTGTGTCATATTAAAGCCCTGAAATCTAAGAGCTTTTATGGCAACATCAGAAGGCTGTTTATTCAAAACAAACTAAAATCACATTATCACAAGAAACACTAAAATTTGAAGAAACAATGATTGGATTATTCCAAAATTCACTTCCAGTTAGGAGATTCTTAAATTTATTTTAATAAGAACACCCATATAATTCCTCCTGAAAAAGAAAGAACCAACCCAAATCTATTTTGTTGCAMTAAAACAAATCCTGGAAAAAGTCTCCTTTGAAACTTACAAAGACTGTGCTGCAGAATACAATATTTYGATAGAGATATTCATTCTCATTGGCTCAAACAATCATTTCTCCATGGTGCAGCATAACTCCCAGCATGTTTTTATGATTCAGTCCCAGTAACACTATATCCCTGTTAGCATGATTAATCAACCCAAAGAGAATACAGCTTGGGTTTAACTTTCCTGCTGCTTGCTGCAGAGCTGAATCAGTCAGGGCCAGTTAAGGAAGTCTGCACTTCCCTCTGTTGCACAGTATGGGCATGACCTGTGACTCTCTGCTGTGATGATATAATATTATTTCCAAGCCACTATCTAATTATCTTTCACACATACCAT
Source organism: Alauda arvensis (assembly GCA_902810485.1). Taxonomy (NCBI): domain Eukaryota; kingdom Metazoa; phylum Chordata; class Aves; order Passeriformes; family Alaudidae; genus Alauda; species Alauda arvensis. Next base: position 285,987 of record CADDXX010000487.1, read on the forward strand.
TTATTTGTTCACAGTGGAGGGCACYGCACTGTATGGATTGAGCAGGAACTTTGCTGTGTTGTAACAAATTTATTTTCAGCAGCAAATGCCTGTTGGTTAAGGAATAAAAAGCCCACATATTATCTCATGGACTTATCTGTTAATATTTTGTCYTCAATTAAACCAGGGAAAAAGAAAGTTCAAAATTCTTARCATATAATTTTGGAAACTAYTGAATGAAATGCTGCTGTTTCCTGCTCAAGGATAATGTGTTTGTTATTGTTTCAGATCACCAGCTGAGATCTTGATGCTTTTGATGCTAATYGTTTTCTTTCTTCTCCCTTTTCAGACAATAACAGAAGCACATAGACAGAGTTGTTTTTCCTCTTTTGGCACTGCATAACTTATTAGAGCARTAGTTTTTAAATGCAATATTTAAAGATATTACTCTAGGCCTGACTCAGTAAAAGGCTTTGTCTTGTTRGTTTTTGTCTTGGTTTTGYTTTGTTTTTAATAGAGTAAACTAAAAAAGAATAAACAATGGGAAMAACCCAGGAAAACTGAACTTATGATCTACCCAGTGATTAAACTAATGTCCCCATTTTAATCAATAGAAACAATTAAATACCTCTGGATGATTATCCATTTTATCCTAAAATAGGCACACGAGATAAAACATATGTATCAGCCACTGTAGGTATTGGAACTGTAAATGACAGTCTTATACATCACCTGACTAAACAGAAGAGCCTTGTTCAACTGAAACGTTTGGGAGCAATGTGAGATGTTCAATACATAGCATCTTATAACCATAGAATGGTTTGGGTTATATGGGATCCTGGAGAGCTTTTATTTCCAAACCCCACACCACAGGCAGGGATACCGTCTAATATATCAATCTGCTCAAAGCCCCATCCAACCAGGCCTTGAATACTTCCAGGGATGGGACTTCCACAACTCCTCTGAGCAACCTGTGCCAGTGCCTCATGACCCTCCAAGTAAAGACTTTCTTCCTAATAGCTAATCTGTACATGTCCACTGTCAGTTTAAAGCCATTAACCCTTACATGTYCTTGTAAAAATCCCTCTCCAGCTCTTSTAGATCCTTTAGATACTGGAAGGTGCTASAAGTCTCCTYCCCTCTTCTCCAGGCTGAACAACCAACTCTCTCAACCTGTCTTCATAGAAGAGTTCCTCCAGACCTCTGATTGTCTTTGTGGCCCTCCTCTGAACTTGTTCCAACAGGTTCACATCTTTCTTRTTTGGAGGACCCCACAGCTGAAGAAGAGGGACAGTATCACCATTTTTGATCTCCTGACATGCTGCTTATGAAGCAGCTCTGAATATGGTTGGCACTCTAGGCTGCAAGTGCACATTGCCAGGTCATGTTGACCTTGTCAAYCAACAACCACAAATTTTTCTTTTCAGATCTGTTTTCAATTCATTCTCTGTCTAACCTGTGTCTGTGCTTGGATTGCACAAACCCGTGTGCATATGGCCTTTTTTAAAYTTTGCAAGGTTAATACAGGCTCACCTCTCMGGCTTGTCCAGGTCCTTCTGSATACCAAYCCTTCCCTCCAGTGTGTCAACTTCACCACACAGCTGTCAGTRAACATGCTGAAGGTGCACTCAATCCCACTGTCTKTATTGSTGACAAAGATGTTAAACAGTGCTGGTCCCAAGGCTCAGCCCTGAGGATCACCACTCCTGCACAACAACTCCACTCGCTTTTTCCCAAGATGAGTCTGTTTTKCCCATGACCATGTTTCWTRGCTGATCTCTTCATCTTTGTCTTGACCCATGAGCTTTTTCATCTTATTTTCTCCCTCTGTCTTGYTGGGGAGTGGCAGTGAGAGAGCAGCTGGGTGGTGTTTGGCGCTGAAGCAAGGTATCCATCACATTTATATATAATGACATACATTAGCTTTATTAACYATGTGAATTTCAGCAGGTCTCTTTGGACACAGGTAGCTTGTGCTAATAATMATTTACAGAGAGAATACAATACCAGTGTAAGAATTGTGATAGCTGAAGTGTTCTATGAATAATCRTTGTCAAGGCATGACAGAAAAAATGGCAAGAGTATTATTTGTTTAATTATTTAGGGGTTTCATCTTCATTTGCATCCTAAACTGAATTTGTGCAAGCACAGATGGATTAAATGCAAATTGCAAAATGAAAAAACAAAAACTATGGCAATAACACACTTACAATTTCTAAGCTTTGGGCAGATTKTTTAGTGCAGTTTTGTAAAACTGAGCTCTCAGAAGTAAAGACTTTGGAAACCCTGCTCTGACTGACTGAGCAAGTCAGTCAGGAAGGCCCAGGAGATCAGAAATAGTGTCTGAGATTTTAGTAGTACAACACTCATAAAATTCTAATCATACTCTGGAGGCAAAGAACAAAAGCTGACTCTGTTTCTCTTACTCAAAGATTCTATGGATGTTTTGTTAAGATCTAGAGGTATCAGTAAGAACAGGAAAGTTATCACCAAATATATAAGCACTATTGAGACAACCCCAGACAATGTCCTGACCTTGAAGAACATAAGGATGCAAGAAGAGAAGAATAAAAGTTGAAAACCCACAGATTTTCTTTTTTTGGAACAGACTTTAAACATAAAAATATATTTTTATACCAAATATTTGGAATACATCTGCTAATGAAACTTTTAGTTTGGTCACAAAAATTCAAGCAAATGAAAATTTCTCATTAACTGAAAGTTATTTTCTATACCAAAATTTATGTGACTGACACAGCATTCCCTTCATCACAAAAGCATGCTAAAAGCTGGAGTCATACCATGTAGCTGTGCTCAGTGTGATACTGTATGAAAYATATCCATGTTGAGCACAAAATGCTGAAAATGTGATTTCTTTTTAACTACAGATCACCATAGAATTCCCTTAAGTATTATTCCTCTGCTGCTGCACAGATTTCATGATCAACTCAGCTGTAGATTGGTTCTGATTAGCCAGCACCAAGCAGTTATCACCTCTCTTTTCTCAGTCATCATCCTGTGAAAAAGAAAGAAATAGAACATCCTTTTGTGATGAGCTGGGAAACTGCTGAAATCTAGGAAATTAAATTCTCTGTTTAAAAGGCAGAAAAGAACAAAAATACACATGGAGTAGCTTTAAATCTGTTCCTGCTTGGAACTGTATTATGAACCAAAACAAAGCAAATGCTAAAAAGGATAAGAAACTGTAAATATTTAGAGCTGATATTTTCAACTTTCTTGGCAGCAAAATAGGAATCCTGCTTCATCCATTCAAGTACTTTTAACAGGTCTCATGTTATAGCAGCTGCACACAGAGGTAAATAGGCTGTCGCATAAAACATTAAAGTATTTGTCAAATTTATGAATTTTTCCTTCCWGAACCCCTACCCTTCTACCAGATTTAAGGAGACTAAGCTCTTGGCCATTACACAATGCTGTGTGTACTCTCCAGCTAGGAGATGGCTCTACCTGACCATATCAGGAGACAGTCTGTGTAGTAAAAGTCAATATTTAGTGTCAAAAATGGATAGCTTGATTAAGCATCAAATATATGAAAAACATAAAACATTTGGGGAGAAGTTTCAGTCTAGGTGGTGACCTCACAAGCTTTAACAAAAATCTCATCCCCTGTTCAGAGATGTATTTAAAGAAAGAATATTTTGCATCAACAGTSACTATACAAGAAACCAAACAGCTTCTTAGCTTGTTGACCCAGCTGGGTTAGAACCAAAGTATGTGTACCTTTAAGAGTTGTCTTTTTCGTTTCAGGACAACTATCTCAGCAGGATCCTCTGTCCATCATCTGCAATATATTATCATTTTGAAATTAATGTTTATTCAGCTTATGATCTCAGGCTATCTGGGGTTATGTTCTGTGGGAACTGGGAGAAATGGTTTCTCCTCAGAGGGGCTAGAGCCACAACAAAAAATAGCAGAGGCAGTGGGATATTCCCAGCTGTACTTCACAGGCTAATCTTAGAAGGAAATATGTGAAGTTGTTTAGACAGTCRTTTTGTTACAATAAATATTATCTGGATATTTTTGATACACAGAACAAAGGGAAAAGGTATGCCTGAAATTAATTTCTTCTAAACTTTCTAGCCATATACCTTCCTAATAATTTGCTCAAACAATGTACCTTTTTKTGTGTGTGTGWGCATTTATGTGTTYGGTTGCTCATAATTGTTTAACTTTGCTCCAAAATGGTCCAATAGTGCCTCTTTGTAAATTAGGAATTCCCTGAGTGCAGCTTCAGTGGAGAGGTRTTCTTCTTTCTAGAGGAASKACTTTCTTATGATGARCCCTAAAACTTACTGRATTGGATCATTGGGCTGGTCTAGTCTTTTCCTATTAGGATTTCTATTATTGAATATCAGAGCTTATTTAGAAAGATATAYAGAAGTTTTAATATAATTTTACATAGATTATAGTCTATACTACAGATCTTTCTAAATCACAGTCTATCTTTGAAACCTCTCTAAACATGAAGTGACTGTGAGATRGGGAAACAGACTATCTCATTCACATTAGGCATAGTCTTCTGGTGATTTYATATAAATTCTCTATATTTCATGCAGTGGTTTAAATGAATGAAAGCAGTATATGATATATAATACATGGGGTTTTTAAAAYATTTCCTCCAGAAAGCATTTTTAAGTACTCTGTAAATCATCTTGGTTTAGAATTTCCCATATATCACAGAGGCARAAATATTTGTGAAGCCACATTTCGTATTATACTCTAATATATGATTAGAGTRTAACAGGAAATGTGGCTTCACAAACATTTTACAAGTTGAGTACAAGTTATARTGCTATACTTACATATTAAGGACATCACAAGTTGTGATATAAAATGTCAGCCAAAAGTCTGTTGCAGATAACAATTTTATTTCAAATACAAAAGGATTATTTATTCTGCCCCCRTTTGAAACCCCTCTGTGCTACATCCCCATGTCTTCACCACATGTGTAAATGACTTGCACTCCCAATATTAATTTGAAGATTTTTAAAAGCCTGTTGATCCTTTTTTGCTCCTCTGCTTCCAACTTCATAAAATCACTATTTTCTGTTTGTCATTCCTGCTGGTTTTGGTTGAGATAGAGTTAATTTTCTTCCCAGCAGCTGGTGTAGGACTGGATCTGGATTTGTGCTGAACAAATTAAGAACAATAGGGTTTACAATACAAAGATGTTTTTGTTATTGCTGAGCAGGACTTACACAGACAAGGCCTTTTCTTCTTTTCTTACAGCCACACTATCAAGGAGGTTGTGAGCGCATGGGAGGTTGGGAGGAGACTCAGCCAGGACAGGTGACCCAAACTGACCAAAAGTGTACTCCAGACTATATGACATCATTCTCAGCATATAAAGCTGAGAGAAGAGGAAGAAGTAAGGGGATGTTTGGAGTGCTGACATTTGTCTTCCCAAGTCACTGTTAGACAATGGACGCTCCTGAGATGGCTGAACATCTGCCTGCCCATTTAGAAGCAGTGAATTAATTCTTCGTTTTTCTTTGCTTTTATGCAAAACTATTGCTTCTGCTATTAAAATGTCTTCAACTCAATGTTTATATGTTCTCTTTTATCTTTACAATTCTCTCCATGATCCTGCTGGTGGGGAAGTGAGCAAGTGGCTGYGTGGTGCTTGGTTGCTGGCTGGGATGAAACCATGACACCRAGTAAAATTGACAAGGTTTTTCACCTCAGGAACTTTTTGTCCACAGACARGTCCATGAGGTGTCATAGTATGCAATTTGCAAATTATACCTTTACCCTGGTATTTATGTTCACTGAGGATAATGCTTTCAAAAGCTTTCTGGAGTGCCCATGGGAGGTGCACTGTCCATCCAAACACTTTTGTGTCATTAGTATTCTCTGACACATAATCCTACACATGCCAGAGGAAATAGGAGGGAAGGATTCACTTTAGCTGACAAATTCCAAGAATCAGCAGTCTGAAATGTAAGGAAAAACTGAAAGTTGACAAAACAGATGGTGATGTTATCACCTTGTTTCATGGCCAAAGCACTGCTGATTGTCTGCAGAACAGTATAGACACCTCATGTATAGCACATTCTGTCAAGGGTAAAAAACCAAATTAKCTGTTCTGTCCTTAAGGCACAGTCAGACATTAGGTGTGGGACCTAAAAATCTGAGTCAACCACTATTCCCATGCCAAACTTGGAAATAAAAATGCAACACTGTTGTAACAGACAGAAGAAATTTAGCTCAACCCTCAAAAGGCTGGCAAGCAAAAGAGAAGGAAAGGAGAGATAAATTTGATCTTGTAATTATGAAAAATGATATTGGAATTATGATTGCTTTTAAATGTTGCCTTTTCAAAGAACAGGAAATAACAATAAGAGCAGGAAATAAACGGACCTCTGTACTCCGAATCAATATGATTTCACAGAAGCCATTTATTGTTTACAGTGAGCGACAGTTATAGGTTTTTGCACAGAATAGACACACACACACATTGCTTGATTGGTTCCCCAACCTATCCATAAGACTGGCCAGCACCCGTAGGGCACTCAATTGGCCAGAGTTCTTTCCCATGCGGAACCCAGCTTCTATCTAAAGTTTGCATTCTCGGTGAATAACTTTCTCAAGCCTCACAGCCTGTTTTCATCCTGTTTTCGCTGCAGTGGCCTTGGTGGATTCCTGGGCCTGGCTAACAAGCTGCAGGTGTTCAGATAACATCACAGGGAGTTTGGATGGTGCAAATAATAGCTTAACTTAACAAGCAAATACATTGCTACAAATAAGAATTACAGAAATTGGAAATATGAAAAAAAATTGTAATCAATGTATATAAAATTAAAGACAACTTAAGACAGTTAAAATTATTCATGTCCTAAGTAAATTTATAAAAKATTAGATTTTGTACTAATTTAAAATAAGTTCCTAAATGATCTGATGGAGAATGCCATATCTAACAACAAATACAGTGATGAAATAGAAAAGACTTTTATCTAGTTAAATTCACAATACTAGAAGAAAATCCATGTAAACAATTTTATACCRAGGTAGATGTTTTCAGGTGACCAATAGATGTGGTTTGCCTTTAAAAAAATTAAAAACTCACATTCAATGTGATATATAAATCTGAGATTTCRGTAGAAAATCTGTAAAAAATTGAGATATATCAAACTTCTCTTAAGAGGTAAATTCCAACATATTATTTCAATATTCATTGCCTAGTTGTGTGTAGTTAAAATAGCTTTCAAACTGTACTCCCACCACAGAATTTGCTATTTAGTGATGGCAAAGGGCCATCAAAGGGTCTCTGTTGTTTACCTATTTAAAGTAAAAATCAATCTAATTCAGGTCAGCAAGTTATAACGCAATGTTTCATTTCCATGAACGCAATTATGCAGCTTCCTAGAGTAGGACCTACTGGCTACCATTATATTCTTCTATTCATTGTTTGTCTATACTAATTTTTTAGCTGAGAAATAAAACAGTACTTATTAATCTGTGTAAGATTCTCTTATCTCTTTGTTCAGTTTAGCCCTTGTAGGGAAGTTAGATGCTCTTTTACTCGTTCTTAAAATTTTAGAGGCAACATTATGAATTACATGAAAAAGTGTACAAAAGCCACATTACCTGAAAGTCATTGAAAGATTGTCTTAATACCAAACTGAACACATACTACTTTACAATTTCAAGTATAACTTCCCTTAAATAAATTGCTTTTTGTATCTAATCAATGAATGATCCTATTTTAAGCTCTCACCAAAACCAGCTCCTCAAGAACAAGGAAAAAAGATCAAACATCACTCATTTAGAAAATGAAATTTTGAAATAATGAGTTAAATAACCTTTGAAAAACAGCTATCATTTCAATAAAAAAGTTTCTCAACATTTTATAACTTAGCTGCAAAAAGTCTAATCAACAAAGAAAACAGCTTAACATTTAATATCTACACAGGATAAAGTCATTCATAAGGAGTCCAAATAAATAACTCATTGGTATCTTATTAATGCCAATAAATATATTACCATTTGTCTAAGGAAACACAACTGATTGAATGGCTTTCAGTCCAAAATGTAGCAGAATAAGAATGTTCATATTAGCATATTTTTTTTGTCTGTGCAGTGACTATTTTTAGTTTGAGGACAAAAAAAGGTAAAAACCTAAATATGTATTTAAGAGTTCATGTAATAATTTAATGGATTCTCTTCAGAACAAAGAAAAACAATTTACCTGTCCTGGGAATTATTTCTAAACCATTTTCAAG
>CADDXX010000487.1:294402-312115 GCA_902810485.1 Alauda arvensis
ACAGAAAAAAATCATGGTTATTCAACTAGTTCAGAACGTTCTAGAGGCAGGAGAATACAGTGGGGTGTCATGGTTTGAGAGAAATGAGTTTTTTCTTAGGGAAAGTGGTCCCAGAGGAAGTAGTTAAAGAGAGGTTAGACACGCCTCTGAGAATCCAAGGGGTTAAAAGCAGCAGGAATTTCCGGGGTGTTCTCTTTTGGCTTCCGCCGCTGAAGGTGAGAATACCTCACCTCCCCAGCTCGTAGGCTGGGGGCGGGGGGGAAAGAGGGAGAAGTGAAAGAGGGGGAAGATCAAAGAGGGAAGGGTGGAGGTGTTCCCCCCCTCCCCCGATCCTGTTCTGCTCTCTTTGGTTTCTGGCTGCAGAAAGTTATCAGCACTTCAGAAGCAGCTGGCAGCGGAGAGCCGGAGTCAAGCAGGTGGAGGGGGTGCCAGCTCTGGGAGTTGTGCTGATGGGCTGATGATGTGCAGCCTGGTTGGGAACTGGGAACTTTTAACTCTTAAGCAGAAAGAGACCTTTTCTAGACATTTATTTCTCGTGGATGGTGGTTTAAGAGAGAGAGAAAAAGAACCTGGGACTGAAATGTTATAGGAAGATGAGAAGAATCCCTGATGGGCAGAGGTGAAGAGGAGTGGCTGTGAGGCTGGACTTTTCTCGCATAATATTAGCCACAGACGAACCTGGATTTCTCCTGGACTGTGTTTTTTGGGTGGATGCTGTAAGCTTAAGCCAGGAAATTGTGGCAGTGACTGCTATTGGAAGAAGCAGCATGAACAGAGAAGAGAAGAAGAGGGTGTGGTGGAGCCCTCTGTCTTCATGGGTGAAGACCTCTGTTCTTGGAACCCTTGGCCCCAGGGGAAAATGGGGAAGACTGAAGTGTTGGTTTTTTTTGGCATTGAGTTGAGCATCATTGAAAAGCCCTATGTGCAGTTTTGGGTCCATAGACGGTGGTGAGAGCACCAAAATATGGGCGGAGAGAAAAGTGTTACCCTGATGGACTTCTTTGTGGGGTGGTGTCATGGGTGACAGGGAGGCACGGGAGGGTGCCTGTGGGGAAGTCTGTGGTGCAAGAGAGACTTCTCTCTCCCTTGCTGAATTGAAGATTGGTTTTTTCCCAGTGGTGTAAAATGGAAGGGAATGTGAATTGTATAAGTTTTTTGAGTGTGGAAAGTTTGGGAACTGGGGAAGAGGAGGAAAAAGTGTTCAAGAAGGTTTTCATTTCTGTCAATTTGTAGTTTGTAGTGTAATAAACTTTGTTTTGTCTTGAAGTTTAAGCCTGTTCTGCTTTTTGTTCTTGGTCACATCTCACAACAGTGGTTAACAAAAACATATTCATAGGTGCACTGGCTTGGTGCCGGGGCAAACCTATGACATGGGGCTAATACTTTCACTTGTTCTTCTCTGTAAATTTCTCTGAGCTTTTACTATTAACTACTATTTAAGGCAAGATATTCATTAGATCTTTGGTCCATTTTATACTTAGTTTCCCTTAGACTAATTACAGTCAATAAAGATTTCCTTTTTAGCTTGGATAAACTTCAGATCATTTCCATGGTGGGTGAATAAAAACTTTTTAAATAATGATTAATTTTGTCTACATGTGGACACAAAATTAATATGGAATTCATTCTGTGCAATATGATCCCATTGATAAATGCAAATTGACTTTCACTATCTTCCTGCATTTAGTGTCATTTAGGATGCAACTTGGAGAAAAAGGCCCAGGTGCTATACTGCTTTCATGCTGTTGATGTCTTACTGAAGTATGTCGTATATCTGCTGGCAGTACTTTGACCAGTTTCTCACAGTAGAAATTTTTTTCCTCTTACATTTGTAAATTATGGCCATTAACATTTGCTTTTATGTGTACATGTTCTAAAGGATGTTATGCTTAAATTGCAGATACACTGAGAAATATTTTTAAATTATATCATACTAGGGGTGGACCAAGAGTTAAGACTGTGGAGAGAGAATGTGGAGAGTAGGGAAACTCACATAATGTTATTAGTTATCTACTTTTGCACAAAGAAGAAATATTAAAAGTTTTAGGACTTGTGTGAATTATTGTGGGTTTCCTCTATCCAGCAGCTAAGAACCCACAGAATCACTCATCAGTCATTCCCTCAGTCACCCACTTTACCTCTTCCCTCAGTGGAAAGGGGGAGAGAATAGAAAGTGCAAAAATGAAGAAAAAGCACTTCTGATTTGAGATAAAGTAGTTAATGAGTGATGGAAATGGGAAGTGGGGAGAAGTGGGGCAAAGGCAGTCACTCAACACCTTCCCGTTTGAAAATCAATGCGCAGCCTGGCTGAGGAATGGCTAACTTGGAAGAAAGACCCAACTCTCTCTCAGTGGTTGKTGCCCAGCAAGTTCAGGTCAGCTCCCTTGGGTCAGCTCTTCTGTTTGGGTTGCCTTTCAGCTTCTCACGTGTTCACCCTGGGGGGCAGGCAGAGACAGCCATATAAAGCCATGACCGTGTGTTAGTTCTGCCCAGCACCAGGTGACACATGGGTGCTTTTACCACACTCAGACAAAATTCCAAATCACAGCATCCTCAGAGTTGCTATGAAAAACAGTTAACTTCATACCAGTCAGACCTCAGCCAGGCCAAGTACAGGCTCATAGGAAAATACAATTAAAACCAGAAATGCGCAGGAACTAAAACTGAAGAAAATTTTAGGGAAGGGAAATAAATTACACTGAAGGTCAGTGTCATCTTGAAAGGAGATGAGTGATAGGCAGGCRTACTCACAGCTGAGTACTCTGCTTACTCAGCTTACTCACAGCTGAGTAAGCTAGTAATGATCTTGAAACATTAATGAAGATGTGGGAAACACCTTTGAAACAGAGAATATTCCCTCAGAGAGGAGAAGGCAAAGCAAAGCAAGGCAAAGCAGAGCAAGGCTAAGGGATCCAAATTACATTGCTGATTCAGGGTAATAAAAATAGATSTAATGTGAACTCTGTCACATTAAGCAACTAAAGTACCTCAGTCAATTTAATCAAGCAAACTGGATTTCTGTCCATAAATGTAACAGCAAGATAAACACAAGRGAGGATAAAATCCCTTTGTCTGATTTTCTGTCCCTGGGTTATTTCTGCTAAGATGTTGTCACTGGAACATGTATTAAAACTGATAATAGTCATAATAGCCTATCCATAACATCTACATCTTTAAAGCTATGGGACAATMTTTCAGGAGGATGGTTATGAAACACAAAGAAAAACAACTACTTTTAAAAAGGATTCTATGAATTCCAATGACAATTACATAAAAAGCAAGTAAAAACAATAGTTTCAACAACTAGGGAATGCAATTRGAATGCTTCCTTCAGAGCCCTATTCTCAGCGATTACAAATAAATATATTTTTGATAATGCTAACTAATATGTGTAAATTGCTGTGTAAATCAAAAGAATTACTTACAGTGCCTACTTCAACAATTTCTCCTGAAAATAGCTTTTTTAATGAAAAGAAGACTAGGTAATTCTTTTCCCACACATCTGCATTACTTTTTGCTCATGCAAATTGAAACAGTGATTGTTCCTTCTTGTCTAGCCTCTCACTGTACTAACATCACTAAATCTTTCACTTCATAATGCAATTTAATTWTCTATTTTTTCTCTGAAAACAGCAACCACAGTGTTCACATTACCTAAAATACAAACAAATGTATTGGATTTTTTGTGCTGGCTGCAAGTACATAATCTTTCAATGGCACATGCARTATTATAGACAATAGGAGGACCTTYCTGTTGCAAAACAACMGCTCATTTAGGTCAGTTTGTTTTGCATAATTTTTACCTGAGTTTATGTTCCTTAGTTCAGAGAGACCACTTTGGGTTTTTTGCTTATGTAATAATGTAATCACTGTTAGATGTGGTGGAATAGAGATGATACATTTTATGCAATTTACAATCAAAAATTCATTAAGATGTATTTGTGTTAAAAAAAAAACCCAAACAGTGAGCATTAACATAGAAAAAGAGTGGATCTTTCTTTTCATTTAACCTCTTTCTCATTTCCATAAAAAATATCCCAATATATTTAAAATTAGTTTTCTCAGAATTGTTGTTACTATTTGTGACTCACAAAATTTAATCTCTCRAGATTAAGTAAATGTTTGACTGTGGAATATTTTCATAACCTGATTCAGTACCTTATATGGTTCTTTAATGTCAGTCAAAGCTGCAGAGGTATGAAGATTGAAATAAACCTTCTCTTTTGCTACAGAGCACAGTAACTAAATAATGGAAATTTTGTTTGATAAAATATGAGGTATTTYCTCTGAATTAAACATATTCCAATATATTTGTTTATTATGCTATGAGATGTAACCCTTGCAATCACACATACATTTCAAAATTTTTCAATTTTCCWATGAAGAAAAAGTTTATGAACCAGTGCCTGAATGTATTTTGTACAATATGATGCAAAATATAATGAGAAATCTTCTATAACTGATGCTAGATCAAGTMTTTTTTCTAGGCAAATGACTTGAGGCTTTAATGAAAAATGAGATGAACAATGCTATCAGCCTTTCAGTCTTAATCCCTTCAGTTCTGGAGGTATTTTTTATGTTAAAGACTGTCTCCAAGATAAAAAGCTATTTTCAGTTATTCAAGCTGGAGTTTCACGTGCAGACATTGCAAATGACCAGGCAACATCCACAGAGAAATACAATTCTCAAAYAGTACTTAGTAATATATAAAAATAATCTTCTGCATAGATTCCCTWCTACCATACTTTCATTATTGACTCTACAAATGCTTCTGCTTTAAATTGGCACAATTGATCTGCATGTGCTCCTGAGAGTCATGAAAAAAAAATATGTACATTTTAGGAGACCAGTGATCAATATGGGCTAAAAATAAGAACAGTAATAGATATTTTCTTTGATTTTTAAAATTTATTACTTATAGTATGCTTATTATAAATAAAATATACAAATATTACACAATACTGAAAAAGACAAAGTCCAGTTCAGGATGAGTGACTGAGCTATTTAGYTGCTGTGAATTAAGTCAGTTGTTTGAATGTAGTCAGATGACAATTTTCTTGAACAGGAAATCTGGAAGCTAAGAGGATTTTATTTTATTGTCTTTTTAAGAAAAACAAGAAAAAATTTGTTTCTACAAGAAAAAAAAAATCAGAGAAGTGGAATAACATTACAGTAACAAGACTTTGATTTACATTGATGTATTCATAAAACAAATATAAATTATAGATCATCCAGTAATTGCTTGGAATGAATTGGTGAAAGAARATTTTGATACAGACAGTAGAGAGCAACAGACTCTCCATTAGATTCTGACAAGAGTTCCACTGTGTCAAAGGTAAGGTACGTGGCTATAAATGTAGAATAAAAGAGTTCTTAGTTCTCAGGAAGGGAAAGAAAGCCTATGGTAGCTGTAGATTTGGACAACACATTTATCAGTAGACTAAAAATAACAAAGAAACTATATGAAACCCTTTGGGAATAAAATAGTATAGAAAACAGTATTTTTAAATGACATCTTTTAAAATAATGTTATTATTAGCTGTGGAAGTATTGATTAGAGAAGGAAGAGAAGGCAGAGAAGTGCAGGAAAAGGACAATAGCTAATTCATGTGTCCTCAATTGACCTGAAACTTGACAGAGACATATATAAAATGAGAAAATGATTTCACATTACTGGCGTTTACTATATAAGAATTTCTATAACATGTAGAAGTTGGAAGGACAAGACTCAAATAGCTACAATGAGTTGAATGTAAGGCAGTAAAAGGAGAATATTCTCTAAGTGCTATTTTATGAGTGGAAGACATACCATGCTTAACAGATACTAAAAGCTAATAATGGCCCTTATGAAGTTTATAATGTTATTTAGCATCAGTATGCACTGTAAAATAAATGCCCACAGAACAGCAAAATCTTGTAATTATCCAAGTAGAAAAATTAATGTTGTTAAAGTGTTTACATGTGGTTAACCTAAAATGAGAAAAAGAATCAATTTTTAAAAATCATTAAGTACATTTCTTCAGTTTAGTAAGCCTAATAAAGATCATTCTTGTGTAGTGAGAGATCTGTCTAAAGCAAATTAGAGCCAYTTGACTGTTAAGTTTAGGGATCCATAGAAACCAGGTGGGATTACTGAAGATAAGAAAAGCATGAAAATACTGTACAACTTCAAATGAAGGTGAAASAAGACCAAAGGAAAAGCAGAGTAGACATTTGAATTTCATATAMATGGCAAATTAATAAATACACATTCCTCAGCAGACAATTTTTWAAATCCAAGTTAAATAATTATAGAATTTAGGAATTTCAAGAAAAAAWKATATTTAAATAAGCTTATTTACATATCTTATTTGTTAATTTGCAGCCTCTCCAACTGAATATAATATTCTTATGTGTAGTAAAGGCAATCTCAGGCTGTACAAAATTATGGAAGAAATAATAATGACCTTATTGAAATATTCCCAAAAAGAAACATTTTACAAAGACCCATATTTGCTATTCGCTATTCGCTATTCGCTATTCAATATTCGATATTCGATATTTGATATTCTACATTCTACATTCTATATTCTATAAATATTCCATATTAAGTGGGTACTTTTGGGAGCTCTTTTGGATCTCTTACTGTTTAATGTTCTCATTAATAGCTTGATGCAGTACAAAGTGTTCATATTCAAAGCGGGGGATGATCCTCTGTAAAATGGATAGGAGAAGAGGAAAGAATGTGAGGGCTGCAGGTACTCTTATTACTTAAATCATTTGTTCGATTTGTCAAGTAAGTAAAATTTCTAAAGAAATATCAAAAATCYAGCTCAGGATTTGTGCAGAGTCTGAAGTTGCAGTTGATAGCAAAAATGCCTCATAGGAAAAAGACTGGATAAGCATAAACATCACACATATTGTGCCTATAGAGAACTGTAGGCTGAATATCAATTACCAATTAACAATGTTCTTAAGGAAAAACAGTCAAGAAAAAAAAGAGAAAAAAAATGGCTAGGGAATGGTTCTTTCAGACTTTCAAAGYAATGTTCTATTCTGCCCCAAAAAGATCTTAAGTGAAGTACTTACCTATTCAGAACAACRTGTCAACAAAGATACAGATCAAGTAAAAAATATAAAGTAGTTCAGCAAATGTGATTAGAAATCAAGAAGAAAGGTCTGCTAAACAGAAAGTTTTGTCACTTAGCATTGAAAACAGAAGGTTGAAATAAAAATATAATGTAGTCTTTAAATATGGTAAAGTTTGCCTGAAAAGAAGGCAACAATATTTTGGCTGTGCTTTTTAAAACCAGGATAAGAAAAAATTCCTTCAGGGAAGGAGATTTTGGATAGAATTGTGTGGTACATTGTTTGAAAAAGCTTTAGTACCTATATTTTAGATTTTTAAAGAAGGTGTAGATRCTGTTCTGACTGCAAAACATGGAAATGAGTTTCTGCTGTGCTTTCTCTCCAATCACCTATAACATGGTTATGATATGCAATCACAAACGTAGAAGGAGAGAGAAAAAAAATGTCTACTTAAAAACAGTAAGTTCTTTGTCCCAGTAAAAATTTTTGTCAAATCAAATTCAGAAAGCATGGACCCCTGAGTAAGGCTGGCTGAGCTTGAAGTCAAGGGAGAGAACGAACTACCTGCTAACTTGGATTAAATATTAATGCACAAGTTAACAAAGATGTTGTTCTTTACTCACTTTAATCCATGCACCTTTATCTATTACCATATAATATTTACTGGATAAATGGTCTTCTCTAAAGAAAAGTTTCCTTTAGTTTCAATTCTAAATCAGAATTTTTAAATTAATTATATTCTATCTATTATAAAAAATATTAACACTTACAGTATTCCTATGAAATAAAATTTCAGTGAATTCACTTTATAGCAACCAATCAGAATAAAGACCTTAACCTCGAATTAAAGTACAACTTTAAACTTTGTGAAATCTTATATTTTGTCAAATATTTGCGGTTTTCTTTCCTTTCTTTTATTTTTTCTGTATAGAATCAAATCTTAAGGGATAGTAACTATCTAAAGCCAGAAAACTATGAAAAAACATTAGTCTTTCAAGAAAAAATGAAAATATCCTCATGATGTGTTCAAAAATTGAATACAATTAAATGAAGWGTCCTTTTGCTGTGTTATAAAGCAGCAGTACGTGATTACGTATTCATAATTCATTTTGCTTCTAAATGCATGTGGCACTCACTTTGTTCCACTAGTTAAATAAAATTGCTTTAGACCTCAAAAATATGGGACAAGACATTCATTAATTTACTTCATCATTCAAAGGTCATTTAAGATACCCCTTTTTTGCTTAAATTTGGTTAATTTTTTCAATAGTAACTATGGAATCTTTCTCACTTGTAGGAAATATTTGCATGCCATATTTGATTTTTTTTCCAAATTTATACCCTTCCAGAGGTGAGGCCCTTCCAGACCTTCCTTTATTTCTAACTCTCTTTTAATTTATTGGAAGAGCAAGACAAAGTAAAGCAAAAGGAATTAAGGTATTCTGAGAGGCAGAGMAAGAATGTAGTGTGGTTTTAGAATAACCTACCTGGAATTAAACTCAATATTATTACTGTGTCTCTGAAATAGAGTTTGGAGAGGAAATACTCATGAAAATAGCAGATCAAAAAGGCTGTGCATGAAAAACATACTTAAAGCTAACACACTTATTGTCTTCAGCAATGACACTTTCCTTAATTGAATGATGCAGATCACTTTTCAAAATGAAATTCAGTTGCGATRTACTTTAAAATTATACTTTCAAATTTATGGAGAGTTTGGTTTTGTTTTCTGTATCTTCTAATTCCCAAGTATTTCTTTAACTTTGCAAGCAAAATACTGTCCTCCTACACAGTATAAGTATTCCTCCTACATATACTTACATCTTGAAAATGAAAAAAAAGCTGTGCTTCTTTGATGATCATTTAAATTTAGACTGTCCTGAGACTCAGCTCTATTTAGCAACAGAATAATTCAGCAAGAGAATAATTTTATCCTTGGCCAAACTTTCACCAATACACCAAATAAGACACCAATTGATTGTAGGCTTATATTAATGGCTTTGAGAATTATGTTGCCACATTTTTAGTATTATATTGCCAAATACTATAAAATATTATACAAATTTGGCCATATACATGTCTATGTGTATAGACATACTTACATATAAATGCCTACCTACTTTTTGTATCTGTTATTGTACTATGTCTGTCAGTTCCTGAATACCTGATCTTTGTACCTCTCGTTAYTTATTTTTCTTCATTATTGTTACTCTATGATTTGGTTAATTTTTTTATTCTATYRTTTTCTCTTTAMGCAGTTCACTAAAGAACTAYTGCAGTTCCAGAATAATYGCATACCTTGTCAGGAAAAACAATSCTACTTTAAAAAAGTATAGAGTKCTTTTGTGTCTGCATTRTTCCTTGAAATGGTCCTATCATGAAATAATACCTTCTGTCATGATATATTTTCTTAATGAAATTGCTTTCATTTTTTTTGTGCTGTGTATTTTATCATATGTCTTAGCATAAAAACATTACTTCTTTGCTGGTGGAAAATCCCATACACTGAGTATGGATTCTGAATTTTTTTTCCATAATTTTCAGCAATTCATCTCATGTTTTCTATTTTATCAGGAGATTTAGCAWGTTTCAGTGTTTCCCTGATCCAGGCTAGAATGTCAGAGGCAATATCGTGTTGTAGGTGCTAAAACTAGATGGAGGGAGTATGTTTCTTTTTTCTAGTATTGCAGRAATCCAGACCATTGCTGAAGTCAGCTATTTGAAACTTAGCACACAGAGCTTCCCCTTAGAGTATGTTATGTATTTTCATGCAAGAACATAAGCAAAATTCATTTTACATCAGTTTTTTTCCAGGGAATATCAGCACAGGCATAGGAATTAATAGAACCATTTTAATTTAAACAAAAAATTTCTGTTGATCTGATCTGAAACAGTTTTATGTCAAATATRTGGTGATGGTAAATTTATTCACAGAACAGGACTGGGTAATCAAAACTCAGGTAAATTTTCTTTAGCATGCAGCACCTCAGTTAAGGTCAGTGTGGCATGCTTAGTCCTAACTTTTAATTTAAAAGGTTTCAGAGCTTTTATAGATTTCAAATTATATCTTTCACATGGCTGGATATTCCCTATCAAACTCTGAAGAAARTGAAATTTCAGGAAGTGTGGTAAGATAGATAAAGATAATATGACGAGACAAATAGAGTTAGTACTAAAGGTAATCTTGTGGCCAATGTATTGCAGCTGTGTTAATTATCCTAGAGTGGGAACAGCCTTGCTCTCCCAGCTATGGGTGTGATAAAGAGTGAGAGAGATAGACAGGGACAGGCTGAAGTGAGCTGGTGCTGTGAGAAGGAAGGGAGAAGGAGGACTGGCTGTTGGCATAAATGGATAAATCCTGAGAGCTGCTTGGAACTGCCATTGAGAAGCAAGATAGAGACTTCTAAACAAGGTGTTGGTGTGTGATGCCTTCTGTTAGGTATGAAAGACTTATAAAAAGTGAAGGCTTGGTACTTGAGTCCACTGAAAGTTTTTAATGAAACACTTTGTGTGTTTTGATTGTCTTGACTATCACAAGGAAGCCTTTTTATCTGTTGTACAGATAATTAGTATTTCAGCATCCAAAAGTAGATAGATTGCTTTTGTGAGGGAATAAAAAATGTTTTATTTTTCATCAGAATCTCATTATTTCCTGTGAAAAAGCTAAATCCTGGGAAARTGCTAATTTCAGATCACTTGGCAAAGCCTAAGTGCTTTTACTTCTACTCTGTGTTCTGGAAAAAGGAAATTTTTATATTTGATTAAACRTAAAACAGATCTCAATAAAAATTTTGCTCATGCAGGCAGTATGCCTAGGAGGATTTGTGAGTCACTGGACCATGTGGTTTTATTCATCAGTTAACTGGTGAARGGTCTAAATTAAGAAGAATATGCTAGGAGTTATATGAAGGAATGTGACTCCAACACAGGTGAAGAAGCAACCAGGAGTCACTTTAACTGCATCAATTTCCCTATTGCAGCCCCTCAAGAGAAATCTGTAGTGAAGCTGAAGATCTCTGCACAAAAGCCARCATGAAGCAATACAATTTCATGTTCCCATTCTGTGACTCTGAACCAAAGCATTCGTAACATGTAATTTCTTTWCCCAATGCTGCAAACAAACAAAGGAAAAAGAAAGTCCTTTATAAAAATGCAATTTTGTGCTTTTGTTGGCACACTGTAGAAATATAATCATTTTCCCTGTCAGTCACAAGATGCCATGAGTCAGTAATTTATATATGAACTTTTTGGACTGTATTATGATGTATTATATATCACGTAATACCAGAAATAGGATTTCATTTGCTGTATCTAAAATGACTTAAATTCAAGGTTAAATGCTAGAGATTAGCAAATCAGAAAATAATATACATGTACTCTTCAGTGTTTTCTCAAGTTTTATTGCAATAATGTAATGGTAGCAGTTGTTGCACTGTGTATGTTTTCCTTGCTTTTTTTTATATCATATTTTTCACAAATGAGAAAAGTTATTGCCGCTCAAAAACCTGGAGGCTTGGAGATCACATTTAATAAAGGGACAAGAGGTAGAGGTTTTGCTGGATCTCACTGCTTTTGTTTTGAAATATCAGCAGTTTTAAGTTACAGTTGCCCAATTGAACTACATTGTAGGCTCCCTGGTCAAACAAATTGAAAGGAGGTTACCATAGAAACAGCATCGGGACAAGCCTGTGATATYGTTAAGAGAAAGCAACGGTGGCAAAATGAGCAGTGCTTGAATCACAAAACCAGATGAAATGCTGAAGAATCCCTTCACTTGAGAAAGGGCAAATGTTTAAGGATCAGTTGTTGAGCTGCTCATCAGAGATTCTCAATGTGGCAAATAAGTCCCTTCAGACTCTTACGAAGCTTCCAAGCACAGGCCAAAATTTATTTGTAAAGTACATAGTAGTCTAGACTGAAAAGGGGAAAAAATGTTTTTTCAAGGTATTGAGTCTGAATGGTAAAGCCAGTTAATCAACAAAAAAAAGACAGCTCACACAATCTCCTGAGTTGTGACTGAAAAATATTTTAAAATGGGGTCTGAAGAGAGAGAAAAGGAACAGTGAAACTGATGAAAGGTAACAGGAGGAAAAAAACTGTATATGTTYACAGGAAATGCTCAGAGAAGAAAATTAAGCAAGACTGCTGGCCAAATATTTAATAGCATTCCTACTTCAGAAGATTTTGGGTGGAAATGATAGAGTTGTCTTTTCCATATGAATATATCCTAAAGAGAGCAAATGAATAGTCAGTTAAAATAAAGCTTAGTACAGGCTAGGTCAGATGTGTTACCCTGAGGATATCCTCCAATAAAAAAAAGTGTTCTATGGTCTTMTAAGCTCTGCAGATGGGAAGGCTCTGGATGTGCCATGTGCAGTCATGATTATAGTTTTGGCAGTATCATATGTCACTCTTCTTGACTTTGATGTATCCAGAGTCCACAGAGGTTACAGATGTTCCTTGGGTGAGATGTTGTGATTACTCAACGTGAAAAAGTTTCTTATATGTTATTTTTGGAAGCTCCCAATTTCAAATAGAAGGTTCCATTCTTCTAGGACAGACACAATGGCTGTATGCAAAAATTCTGCATTGCTTTATTATGCTGCTAATTTTTGCCTAGTTATTTTTTTCCCTTATGCAATTAGCAGTTTTATACTAAATGTAAAAAGAAGGAGATTAGCCGAGTTGGTTATGCCATGGTGTTACTAACACCAAGGTTTTTGAGTTCAATCCCCATAAAGKCMATTYACTTAAGAGTTGGACTTYCTGATCCTTGTGGGTCCCTACCAACTCAGAAGATTCTGTAAAGTCTGTAATGAAGCAGGGGAAGAKAAGCAAAGAAGGYATACAGAGAAAGATTATTTGGRGTAAATATGTTCTGTATTTTAATGCACTAAAGTCACGTGTATGCCCYTTTAGAGATATGCTTTCATGTTATAAAGAAACAAGCTTATGCAGCACCCACCATAGACAAGTATGTGAATATTGGAGCCTTAACCTCTGGTGTTCCTGGAGACCTCTGAAGAGGTAGAAAACACTTGGATAACTGGTGACCTTCTCATTCTGGGCATGAATGTAGTGCAAAGGGACAATACTGGAAAAAAAAACCCAAACAAAACCAAAACAAACCACAAACCAAAAAACCCCCATACCAAAAAAAAAACCTCAAAAATCCTCTTGTGTTGGGGTTGTACCTCACTGACAAAATTTTCAGTGGTTTTACTTCTGTTTGGTGTACTGATGTCAGTAGATAGATAGAAGCACTGCTAATTATCTATGACAAGGAGAGAAAATGATAAACCATAATGAAAATGCTAAAAGTAGAGAAGAACTGCAGCAGAAAACTTCAGCTTAAATGAGCTGAATAGTTTCAAATTATGTGAGTGAAAAAACATCAGGAGGGAGAAACTAGAGCCAAAATACAGATTTTACATTGTTCTAARAATTTCTAAGTTCTTTTTCAAAGTAGAGATCACTTTTGCATTTTTGTACCACTCTGGAAAGAACAGAAATCAAAGATGACAGACTAGAGACATCTAAGCTCAAAGTATATTCAGCAAAATGACATTAACTTTGTAGTCAGCTATGGGAAACGTGTCAGTGGAGTGATTTAGATAATTTATTGTAATTCTGTGGTGACTGTGCTGTAACCTAAGCATGTGAATTTGATTCCACATGATTCTGCAGAAGACTACAGCAAATTTCCTTTCTAGAAGTGTATTACTAAATTAATTCTCTTTTCCTTCAGATAGGACATGGAAGCAAAGATTAYTTCCTGTAYCCTAAATCTGACTGTGAACACTGATTTACATAGATGTTAACAGGGGGGAGATTTTTTTCTGAAGACTACTCCTTTTTTGAGATGGGAACACAGGTCCATGAACTGAAACTCCACAGAATTGATTTGYTCCATAGTTTTGGAATAACCCCTGTGATATAAAATCACTAGTTTTACATATTTGATGTATTAACTACATCCTGCCTGGGTACCAATCCCTGAGAAAGAGACAATAGTCTATTCAGCACTAAGTTTCTACACATATGTGTGTTTTAAGCCTAAGGAGAATTGCTTTTTTAAAATTCTTTTTACTTTAAAGTTTGCTAAACTATATTCTTTACARTAACTCTGAGCATATATCTATGTCTTGAAATTAGCACTAGGGGGAGAGATTAACCCAAAGAGAATCTGATAGAGACATACGTTTAATAGAGTTCCTAAGTGTCAACAATATTTTTATTTGCATTGTCAATAATTATTACTTCTTTTGTCAACAAAACAATTTGAAGGTATGGGCCATCTTAGGAATCGTTCTGGGTTCACAGATGTGTGACAATTTGGACAAGAAAAAGAGCAAAATTTTGAGGTCAGGGCCAAGTCATAACCCATTTTCAAGGTGTAACTATTGCAACATTTCTTAACCTGCTATGACTTTTTATAAGACTGAATTAATAAAGCATGTTCAGTGTTGAATATTCAATGATGAAAAATTTCTTTGTCAGATGCCATAATAGTTCAGATAATATGGATAGGGATTTCATGTAAATGTACTATTCATTGACACTATTCTAACAAAATAACATCAATCATGGCTACATCCTTAGGCTTTACACTTTGAGTAAACACCCATTCCTTTGTAGTCCAATTCACTTTGAGGGGATAACGTACAGTGTATGTATGTTGTAAATAAAATTATCATCAGGAATGTTAAGCAAGTCTGAGTCAATATCTACAGAGGCTGATGAGAATGAACATCAAAAAATTTGAATTACTGAAACTTTTGAACCTTTGCTATTATMTCTCTATTTTCTGACTGAAAAGCAGAAACTGCTGTAGTAAAAGTTAAATTGCTTACATTTATTGAAACACCAATACAGTAAGAATAAATTTTTAGCTASAGAATCCATTTTATATACACACACTTATTTACCAGAATAATAATTTTTGCATGCAGGTGTGCTCTTTTGTGTCAATGTTTCAACTACCAGGCCCAGTTGTTTCAAATTCTTTAGGCTGCAAACTTTTAAGGTTTCATAGTAAGAGAATTTTGGGATCCAATGAATTCATGCCCATTTTAAAGTAACAGGTACAGCATTGGTATGACAGCAATAGAGAAATAATAGTAGAAAAAATTTTTGCAAATCTGTGGTGTTTTCCTCTATATTCAGTCACTTGCACAAGGTGAAGCTATAGTTTTCATCTTTTGAAAGGGGAAACAAATATGAAAGAAGAAAAMCACAGATCTATACTGATAGAAACATCTCTTCACTATAATTTCTAGTTCAAARTAAGCATTCCTTTAAATCTTACCTTTGCTGAGGTCCCTATTTAGCTATATTTTAAAAGTTGCTGAAATAAAGAACAGATCATCCAATAGATCATCTTGAATCATTAAAGAAGAATGTAATAATTTATTTTTAATACCTAGACCTAAATGAAAGCAGCTGTTTCCACTTCAATTAAAATTAAATGTTTAGAATTAATTTGTTAAAAGTAGGTAGAATTTTAAGTGTCTCATCATCAAGAATTTGATTAGTATTTTTTATAGCACTGATAATAAAAGRCACACTTGTGGTTCCTGTGGAGTCTTCATTTAATATTGAAATCTCATTTAAAACCTTCATTTAGTATACAATTTGAAAGTGCTTCTAAGAGCTTCCATGTTGGATTATCTATCAGTAATTTTAACCATTATTTAATAACTCAAGTTCATAATACTTGCAGCATTCTCTATCTTTAGCTTCTGCTGAGGTAGACAGTAAAATTGTGTTGCCTATACACCAAGATCTTGTCTGTATAATGGAGGGTTTATTTTAATAATGTAATATTTTTATTTATACATATTGGTATTGACKATATTAAATAATTTTCATATTATATATATTTAGTATTAACTAGAGGTCTAGTTAGGTAACTTTATCAATCTGGAAATTACATGTTAGTTACTGAGAGTGAAACAATGAAAACAAAGATTCAATTATAGGAAAATGGAAAAAARGGGTTATTGAAATTCATGATTTCACAAAGCAGTCCAAATGAGGCATTGAGATGAAAAAGAGGATGTCTGTTGTAGRTCCAGTACATTGTATGGTTACTCTCACAGGTGTATCTTTTATAAAAATTACAACCAAGTTTCAAGAGTACAAGATGAGGCAGAAGCCATAGTCATAAATGTTCCTTTAATGRTAATACAATAGTACTTCTGTAGATAGCAGTGCAGCACAAAATTTCTGAGTGGCCACCTCTGCCTGCCTGTGAGATTATCTGGCAAMTTCATTCTGAAGAAAAGGGGAAATTACACAGATCAGCAAGGTTAGATACAGCCTTACATACCAAACTCCATCAATGCCATTAACTTATGGTCAATTTTGTGGCTACTCTAAATTCCCAAAATGAGGGATGTTTCCCAAGAGTATCTCAATACATTTTTGCCTACATTTTTACTTACATTTTTACTTTAACAGTTCTGAATTTCTCAGGAGACTTTGAAACTGATATTGCATAGCAATAGTAAAAAATTTCAAAAAAAGCTATTATATATATGTACATATATGTCTCAAGTTGTGTATGTATATATAAAATATCTTTCTGATTATTTAATATTAATATTTAATCTTTTTTCAGCAATGTTAATAATAGTTAACAGTTTGCTGAAACCTATTAGATTCTCTTCAATCTACAGAAATATTTTTAAAAACCTTCAATGTTTCAAGTTGAAATATGTTAAGTGATAGCATTTTTATATCTACCATATTCTTATTAATGCACAAGTTATGGAGCTTTATACAACATTAGGGAATTTAATATTTTATCCAAATTGTGTAGAAATAAAACATAATACAATGCTTGTCAGGAGTAAGCAGYTTTCAATCATTTTGTGACAGTCCAGCATTTCAATATGTTGCTCTAATAGCCAGCTTGGGCTTTGAAATACCTTCATAATTTCATTAATGCCCTTCACAGTGTGGCGCAAGGAAGACTTCTGTTAGCAGAACTAAAAATGTGATGAGGTGTCTATGAMAAAGATGGAGGGAATCTAAATCTTAATACAGGATTTTCAAAATGAACACAGAGGGCAAGAATCAAGAGAGATCAATTAATTATTAACCAAAGATCTTTCCCCCTGCCTGGTACTCTATTTCTGTACATGCTCCCAGAATCGAGGGAGCCAGCTCCCTCATCACATTAGGATGAATCCCATCCAGTCCSATAGTCTTCTGAGCATCTAAGTGGCTCAGCAAGTCACTAAGTACCCCTTCATGTGTTACAGGGATTTATTCTTCCCTTCATCCCTGTCTATCAACTCAGGAGGTCACTATCCCGAGGATAACCTGTCTTACTGTTGAAGACTGAGACAAAGTACTAAAGGACCTCACCCTTTTTCTCATCTTTGGTGAATGTTTTCCCCACCACGTCCAATAAAGAATGGAAGTTTTCCWTGTCTTYGTTTTGTTATTAATGYATTTATAAAAAYTACACTTTGCAKAAGTGGCCTGATTAGRTTTCAACTGGGTGTTCACCTTTCTAATTCTCTTTCTACATGATCTGACAATACCTTCAACATTTCTTGAATTGTGTACCCACTTTTCCAAAGGAGATGCACTTTTTTTTTTTTCCTTTTTTTTTTCCTTTTCCCTTAAGAGCCTG
>CADDXX010000487.1:312120-330997 GCA_902810485.1 Alauda arvensis
TTGGGGTTTGGTGTTTTTTTTGGTTTTTTTTGTTTTTTTTTCCCTTTAAGAAACTAAAGCCTTTGCTACTGCATTTAAACCTGCAACTGTTGCTATGTTTCTTCCTGGCAGGAAGGAAATGGTTGTCAGATCTGTGCTGCATTTTGATTTAAACAAACACTAGGAAGGAGTTTACTCAAAGACTTTATCTTCTGTGTCAACACTTTGTGCATGGATAGCTCTCAATGTTTATTACATACATTCTGTGTTGACATTTATGCTTCAACCAAACTCCTGCAATAATACTCTGTCTTTGGATTATGTCATAGGCTCTGTGAGTGTTGGCTTATCTAAAGTAAAACTGTGGGTTTTGGTTTTGCTTGAATATTTAGGTAGTTGCTTCTGCTTTATAGCTGTGTAAACAACTTTTCATTGGCCCAGATTTCTTAAATGTTGCAGTGGCTTWAAATTTAGTTCCACTAACATGTGCYTTTGAGAAAACATCATTTGCAGTCAACTCATTCTATATACTATCCACAGGAATGCCATTTAAAAGGGTGCATAAACACAGTCAAGCAAACCGTTAATTTTATTCCAGAAAGTGTTCACCTAACTTTTTGTATGTGTGCTTTCAAAGCCCCATTTTATTTCACAAAACCACAAAGGTACAAAAATATCAGTGATGCTTTGTGACTGACTTACATGGGCTTCTTCAACTCCATTTTCTCTCACCCATTCCACAGCATTCCCAAAGCCCATTTTTACATATAGTATTATTAWTTTTTTTATTTTTMTTTTTCTCTTTCATGGTCCACTGAAACTSTACAGGAGTTAATACATTTTTAGTTTCCCATGGAGTGAAATTTAGTCTTTAATAAATGAATTATTTGATTTACCCAATAGGCACAAGACAAACCAATATTATTTTAAATACATGGATTTTAGGAAACTAAAAAAACTTCAATCTTCATCTTACCACTGTTTTCTGTGTTTCAGATTCAGTTTGATTTTTTGCCTTCACAGACAATATGGGAATGGGATAATTTATCTGGGACTTTGGGGTTTTGCCTACCTCTGTTGGGACAGGAACTCCAGCTGCCTGCCTGCTGCTMAGAAAGCCCAGCTGAACCAGCAGTACACAAGCATAGCTCCTGTTCAGTGGCTCTGAGCTAGTGAGAGCACACTCTGCACACGCTGACCATCTGCTCTCGTTCTGTGAGCAGAGCTGCCGTGGACACCRAGGGTAGGCAGCAGGTGTTACAGCTTTGTCCAGGATAAATACAAGGGCCWCAGTGCTGTGCAGAGTAAGCTCTTGGACTTACTGTAGGTGAGTCCATGCAAACCAGCAGCCTCTTCAGTTACTTTTTGGCTGYCCAAGAAGCCAAATGKTGTGTAATGGCCATAGGCTGATAATTTTGTCAAAGTGCCAGTCATACTTTCTCTCTTTAACCTGTTCATCTTCAGATCATTGTAAAAAGCTATTAGACCACTGCCTTTACACAGGGAGAAAAAAACAGAATTATGAAATTAAAAATTAGTAGGATTTGCATAAAGTTAAGAAAAAAAAAATTCTGCTCCTCTAATGTGACCAGCTGCAAGACTCCTGAATTTACCTGTGTCTCTTAAAGTTGCTTTTTCTCTGTCTCTGGGAGTATATAGGTTTGTCTCAGATTTTGCAGGACTGAGAACTTTTCAGATGTTCATAAACAGAAGTGGTRCAGAAAACAGTAATGTTTATGGCTATATTTCCTCAGATGGAATTTTCACAGATGTCCAGTCTTGCATTTGTCACCAAAATGTGAATGCACCACCCAAATTTTTGTAAATAAAAGAGAAATAGAGAGTAAARTAGTGAACAATGCTGTTGTTTCAGTAAAAAAATATATTCTTGACAAGGAGAATATGGCCTTGGMTTGAAAAGGACCACATATTGTGTATTTAAGTATGCATGCATTTGTGCACATTTTAACAGTGCCAGAGGAACCAGTATGCATCTGTCCCTGACACTTCTTTGAAAAATGCATACATCTGTATATATGAATGCATAAAGGAACATTTATATATACATAAAATATATTATTTACGTGGCATTGCCTATCCTGCATATAATATAATTAATACATAGGATATAATGTATTACACAATTTTTTAACTTTTGTTCATGAAAGATGACTTCCATATCTCAGAATATCAGAAAAATCATTGTGTCCCTTTAAAAATAAATTTTCATCTGCTACACTGATTTTCTGAGGAAGAACCTCTCCTTAGCTAATATAATYGTTGTATTGATGCAATGATGGAGTTTTGGGTTGCTCCTCTGGAAAACTGCAATGCTCTATTTATTATATTCTGTAAGATCAAACACTTTTTAATGACCCTGCTATATTACTTGCAATTTGGATCTAATTGGGGAGATAGCTGTTCCCCTGGTGCACCATTTATTTTTCTTAATAAAAAGCTACCTTGTGRACATTGAGATCTTGAAACTAAAATCAAACTAAAGGTAACTGCTTGAGGAATGGTATGAATTATATAAYTATTARCATAATTTAARTGAAAAAAATACWGGGCAGAACGAAAAGAATATTTTAGTTGCATAATTTCAGATCTCACTGGCTACATAACAGGAATTTAACTTGACTTAATTGAACAGAATTCATTATAAAAGGTACATAGATAAGTCAGATTTTTTGACCTTTGCAATTTGTATCTCTATAATATCAAAGAATCTTGTCAGTTTAACCTAAAGGGAGATGTAATATATTACAGAATGCAAGTGATAATAGTTTTCCAAAAAGTACATAATGCTTTACTTATCTGCCAAAACACTCAGGAGTTAGTGGTAATGTATTTTATAGAGATGCAAATAGAAAAAGCTGAATAACCAACCTAGTTCTATTCAGTTGGAATACTTAATTATTCAACAAAGAAAAYACTGTACAAATTTAATTTTAGAAGYGCAGGTGTTTGCACTATGATAYCCAAAGACTTGAAAGATTATAGATGGCTTCCCATTTCAAGAACAAAGCACAAAACTACTAATTACTTGAGTCCAGACTCACTATGAGAATACTATGGGCAATCTTTTATAAAAACAATTTTAATATTGGCTATCTTGTTTAAACAGAGACGTATAAAATTTTAAAATGAAGTTTTTTGTAAGTTTCATATATTTGGGCTTACAYTGGTAGGATTATCATAACAAGCAAGAGGAAAATCCATAGTATATCTAAATGTGGTAGTTCATTCATAAATGGAAGACATAATATTTTGAGACCTCCCTATATATGGTGTTTTATCTGCAAAAAAACTTGAATACAAACRAATAGAGACACCTCAAACCATGGGCTTTAGACTCACTGAACCAACAGCGCTGTCCTTAAAGTAACAGCAGAAGTGAGATTCAGAGAAAACAGAATTGGGAAGCCTTCTAGAAATTCCCATGTCTTTCCTCACTCTGGTGAGTCTAGATGCCATAGAATAACCAAAATTTTACTGTTTAACAACTGACTTATTAGCATAACATTCAGTCACCAAATCTCTACCATCTCTCCTATTTTTGACCTTAAGTGAGATGCCTAAACATCGGTTGTTGACCCAAAATTCCTATCGGACAATGGGCAGAAAAATGCACCACTCAGCTTACATCTWGTTGTCTAATCTTCAGATGGAAAAGTGGGTAAGTCAGATGATTCTTGTCATCTGTGTCTAAGACCACTACAATTTAGAAAAAATATTAGTTTTGTGGCAAAACATCTGAATCATACCAATGAAATGGAAAACCTGAAAAGAAACCAATGTAAGTAGAGTAAAAGAAGGAAATATTGACAGAGAGGTCAGATGTCACCTGTAAAACATGAGTTTTGTAAACATTTAAGCTTTATAAAAGAAATATTATTATAAAGAAGGGGGAAAAGTGAACAAATAGACATGAAAAACTGAAATAATCTTCACTATTAAACTCAATTATATAATAGAAAGAAAGCATAACAACTACATTACTGAGATAAAAAACAGTACTTATATAAAACAATGTTGTAGGTGTTAACCTAGGAAAAAGACAGGAATATTTAAATTGCTCAGTAGATTAGAGAATTTGAAAGGTATGAATGCAAAATGGAAAAGAAGAAGGCACTTTGCTTGACAGTATTGTGACAGTGAGAGAATGATAAAACAAACAGTAGACTTTATCTAAAAATACATTATCACAAATATTAAAAATTAAATATTGATAATATTAGAATACAAGACACTGCAATCTCATTTCATGGAAAAAAACTGCTTGGGAAATAAACATGTTGATGGTTGAGGTACTTTCTACACAGGAGGTAAATGCTATTTCAGTAAAAGAAGATTGCCCTTGCTTAATTGTGCAAATTGTTTTTATAAGAATTATTAGATTTCCTTTCAATGATTGTTAATTTGTCACCAAAAAATTGCCTTACAAGGACCTTGCTGCCACAGAGCAGAAGTTGTAACTGCTCCYCTTGCTGGCCAGACCACATGATAACATGAAGGACTAGAACCTGTCGCCTTGGTGCTGTTCTGAAATATTAGATATTCTTTTTCCTTAATCTCATTGTCATGTTCCCATATGGGGGACTAAATCCCCTAAGGTGGATGCAGGGGAGGGGAGAGGAGAGAATAAAATGCCATAAAACTTTTAGATCTTTGGCTCAGCCTATGGTGGTGTGCATGGCAAAAAATCTGAGGGCTGTCTGGCTTGGGTTGTTTCAGAAACTCTGCCCGTTTATGTGACACTTTTGAAAGTCTGATATATATGTGCACTACATATGAAATGTTTTGGGGTTAATGAGGCAAACATGTTTGATGAAGAAGAGGTAAAATGCATACATCTGTATATAATATAAAATTAGAAGTTCTCTTGGAACACATATGCATTTCAACACCGAAAATTACTAGATACTATTAGTAAGTAATGACAAGAATAAGTGAGTAGAATTACTCCAATGATGAAATCTGGAGGAGAAAAAAGTGTTATTTTCTTTAAAGGCTTGAATTTCAAGCAAATGTGTAGCTGTAGCATAGAAGTTAGTATTGTATCTAGTGTATTTTTATGATATCTACTGATGTTTTCAGAAGTGCTAATTTATGTGATTTGATAAATTAAATATAATTGGGTTTTTTTTGGTTATTTTTTCATAGCAAGAGACTTAAATAAGAATGAAATTGAAATTTACACCTGTAAAATTTTCTTGGTTTTTTCATATGAATGACAATTTTAGAAATGGAATTATTTTTTGCATTTTGGCATCATTTTTGCAATCTAGGCAAAATCGTTTAGCTTTCTTCTATTATAAAGAAATTTATATTATGTATGATGCTTATATTAACATTGGTATATCAGTGTATTTAAAACTAATATATATTTCCAAACCCTTTCAGGTTTTAAATAGTTACATAATTGCTTTATGTGCCATTTATGTTTTTGAATAAAGACTATTATTTGCTTGAACATTGAACTGAAGAAGTTTTGACTGTTTTTACATTCACACCTTGAGGACTTTGTGCTCTAAAATAGTGATACAAACATGTACTCTATGATGAGTGACTGTACAAATGTTACCTTATTTAAATATTCGCAAAGGAAGACCTTTGTAACAGCAAGACCTGAAATTTTCCAGTAGAAGGCTGCTCCTGTCTTCAAGGTGTTCTGCCTCTGGCAGGCAGATGTGCAAATAMAAATTTGGTCTTTTAATGTGGGCATTCAACAGCCTACACTGAGACAAAATGTGTGACAGATGCTCTKGTCAGAGTGTCAGGTACATGGCTTAGCTTTTTAAGTTTAAAGTTT
The DNA here is from genome assembly GCA_902810485.1 of Alauda arvensis. Taxonomy (NCBI): domain Eukaryota; kingdom Metazoa; phylum Chordata; class Aves; order Passeriformes; family Alaudidae; genus Alauda; species Alauda arvensis. The sequence goes on from CADDXX010000487.1 coordinate 317,915, forward strand.
TAAAGTTTAATATGTAATTCATATAGTCACAAACTATTTCTAAGCTGTCTTACACTTAATCACTTCAAGGAAAATCAATATTTTCTCTCTGAATTTAATAGGAGGCACTGGAAATAAGTASGAAATATGTAATAAAAAGCAATGACATTTTGCTTACATTCATGCCACCTTCAGGCTCACTGCAGCATTCATGACCTCATGGACTTGAATATAGTCACTGAAATCAAAATTCCMATTTCTCAGCATTAATCTGAGCCCACAGTGCTGGTTAGCAGCTCCCCACATCCTCCACCATTAAATTTAAAAATGTACTTTTTTCAGCATCAAAATATTACTTTTGAGAGTAATGTATTTTTTTAATGTGTCATAATAATCATGATAGGTCATTAGCACAGGCTTTCACAGACCTTAGAGGTTAGCTACAAAAAAACCTTTCAACAGCAACATTCAAATATTCATGTGTCAAATATCTCCAGAGTCCTCTGTAACAGTGATTTCAGATATAAAARCTTATTTTTCACAGTCCTGGCTTTTTAAATGTGCATGGTATTAGTGTGAAGACGTAGATCCTGCTAATTAATAAAGTTCTCTATATTTACCATGAATAGATAGATAGTTTKCACAATGATTATTTTAAATTCCTGCCCATTTTTGCCCACTCGTGTGTCTATTTAGCGACTTATTTATGAAATGCATGTATTGCTTTGTAYGTATGAGGAGGATTGCCCAACAAACTCTTATTTCCAAAGAATCAATAAATAATTTTGTGCAGYGTGTATTTATAAACCCCTCTGTCTTACTTGCAGAAAATGAAAACAGGTGTTGAGGTAGGCACACAGAGTACCATATCCTTTAATCCTCAAACCTAGAATGCTTTTGTCAGTTTGTCTTTTTTTTTCCCAGACAGTAAAGATAATACTGTGATATTTATTTAGTCCATAATAGATTTTGTCTTATAATAGCTAGTCTCCCTCTCATCTCCACTCTTCATATCTATGTTTCACTGCTGTGTTGATGGCCTAAGAATAGTAGTTTGTCAGTTTAGTAATTAATTTGAGATTACAGGCTCTTCATGCTCAGTCATGTCATAGAGCCAAACTGTGGCTATACTATTTGGTGGTAGATTTATAACAACGCAGTCTAAGCTGACTATTGATTGTCTTTCAAGYTCTTGTATGTTCTGTAAGTATTACAGTTGCCTCTCTAGTTGTATGCYGTTTTACAGACAGCTGTCAACATATTCTAGAGGCTGCATGTATGATTCGTAGCCAGTCCCAAAGACAGAATGCTWATACCACCCCACTACAATTTGTTCAAATAAAAGCTCCTCACTTGTTCCAGTCATCAAAAATACCTCATGAATAACTGCAAAATTTATAAAATGAAATAAATAATTTGAAAGCTTCTTCTTTGTTGGGAAGGATAAAAGAGGACAGCCTTAAAATTATGCTTAACAAAAAGACCGGATAATATAAAACCTATAAGCAGAGTAGAAATTAGGGCCAACTTCACATCTAAGATGCSAGGCAGATAGTTACTGAGTAACTAGAAGACAAAAGCTTAACCTAGCCAAGAGAATCTCCCTTAATTAAACAATACTCTAAGAAAGTAAAGAATGCTGGAAAGTCCAAAGGTTGAAGGAGACTTTGTGGCAAGGAAGAAAAAAGAGTTTTTGGAAGTAGGTTTTAAGTAGGTTTTAAAATGTAACAAATATGGTAATGTAGGAACTCTTATAGGCTATATGTAAATTTCATGGGATTTGTGTCTGATACTGATTGGCTATTGTAAATTGTAATATTCAACACAGAGAAAGATATAATGTATTTTAACAAGGACACACAGACACTACCACACACACACCACCCCACACACACAGACACGCATGCACCCACACACACACCACACACAGACAGACAGACAGACACACACTCACAGACACATAGACACGCACACACACAAGCTTGTGCTTGCTTGCTTTCTCTTCCCTGCTCTCTCCCTCTCTGGGGCTTACTGCTATCTGTGGCTGGCAGTTTGGATAAGCCCCTGGTTTGTTACTCACAGCCTTTACAATAAACTGAACGTTCAAAGAGTTGCCCTGGACTTAGAGATCTCTCAAACTCATAGAACCCCACATGACCTTCTTACACKTCTTTAGCTCAATAAATACAAAATAAAGTATTTAATGGCAGGTATTTTGTGTTGTTTTAACAGCCTTATTTACATTTTAATTACTATGTCTTTATAACATAACTGATATTTGAGCTTCAAGGACTTTCTTTTCTTTGGAATATGTWACAAATCATAAATTAGTATCTTACAGGATAAACATTACTTCAACAGTGTTTTACTTTTACCTATATTCATGTAAACACAAGATATCCACATTGAACCAACAGCTGTATTTTCCAGTACAGAATTGTTCAGTGTCTCAACAGAGACAAATGTGGGCTGTGGTGGTATTTCTGTCAGTGGATCTATTAATGTACAAACTGAGTCTGAGGGAATATTAGTCTAAGGCCTGACACTATCAAATATTATGTTTAAACTCCTTAGCTCTGAGCAAGATCTTCATATGAGCCAAGATATCTCTCTTCTTCCTCTCTCTGTGAAATAATCCATGTGAATTCACACTGAGTCATTYGTGCTGCTTAGGAATTCCCCCTTASMTCCTCTGTGCTCCATACATGGCTAATACATGCATAACTTCACAGATAATAGTTTTATACAGACAATGCTTCTAACAAAATCTTGACTTGCAGCAGCAGGACACATGAAAATTATCAATATATATGAGTTTTCTGGCATCAGACAATTCCTTAAATTGAGAGCATATTGTTTTCTCATTATCTGTACTGTAATTCAATATTTACCCCTCACTGTGATGAACCTTTTATCCTTCAAGGATAAAAAAGGAAAACACCATCATCACGAGCCCTGTAATAATGTCTGAACTTTTCTGGWCCTGCCTGCACCATGATTTATATTTTCTCTGTTTGATCAGGTGTCTGTGGCTCATTTTTTCCTACTTTCACAGAATCACAGAATTAGTTAGSTTGGAAGTAACCACAGTGGACCACCTGGTCCAACTTCCCTGCTCAAGCAGGCTCATSCTAGAGCACAAGACACAGGATTATGTCCAGATAACCTCCCTGAGCAGATTGTTGCAGTCCTYAGTCACACAGTAAAGTTTTTCTTCATATTCAGATGTCCGTTCCTTTGCACCAGTTCATCTTTATGTGATATAACCATAGTTTATATAGAAAACAGCAATAAGCAGTTATTATCTGTAAGGATGTTTATAACTGTGATTACTCATTTATGATTGAYGTTGTGTAGATAAAAGCATGTCTGGTATGATAGGAGGAGTCTTCAAAAAAATCAGAGGCAATGTGCAGCATAGAGCAGTAGTTGCATGGGAAAATTAAGGAAAGGAGGAGCATAAAGCAGAGAGACTAAGAATTGTGCATGGTTTGTATTTAATTATACTGTGAGTATTATTAAGAGTTTTTCTCTATAGAAGTATTCTGACTGTGCTATTTTCCTTTCCGGTATTTTCTGTTTAAAAAAAAAATGTCTATACTAACAGTTATTCTTGAACTAGATTGTTAAGATATTTGTTGTTCTAAAAATAAACATTTGCTTTTTTATATATAAATATACATATGCACACATATGCTATATATATGTATGTACACATTCAGATAAGGCAAGCTTATTTTCTACCTACTTAAGAGATTTTGAATAGAACAACATAAATTCACTGAGGTAATGTACGTAAAACTTTTTTTTAGTGAGGTGCTTTTGATCTGATTTTTTTGATGCACACATGACAGTATACATCACTTCTATTACGTTTCTATCATTATATCCATGGGAATATGACTGAAAAGAAAGTTCTGTTCTTTAATGCTCATGCAGTAAAATGTCAGTTTCACAGCAATTTGATAGCAGTAGTACTTAAATTTTGTCCAGGATCCTCCATCTGCTTCATAATTCCATATGTTGATTGGCATTTGCATGCAGCTATCTGCCTATCCCATGAGCATGCATAGGTTAGCAAAATTTTCTCTACCTGTGCCATGGGACATAGGTATCTCTGTGATACACTTGTTTARGATATTCTTCCTCAAATGCCTTATTTTTCATAGATCAAATAGCYTTTCTAGCAAGAAATGTCATGGCTGGAGTAAATTGGTTAGAGYAGAATGACCAAGCTTCACGACTCAGGTTCTTGTACATTGTGCCCTTATCTACTTAACAAAGGTGGTTTGCCACATCCTTTTCTCCCTGCAGGGGATGTAAATTCTTACACAGTCCTGTAAATATTTGACTTGAAATACAATAGCATTAGTTTTGCCCTTTTCACAGAGATAGCACATTGTCTATTTATTTGTTAGCACATTCAAATTCTTTGTACTACTGACATTTCCAGTTCTTGACTCTATACCTTACAGCTGATGTCTCAGAAAAAGGTCTTTTACCAATAATACCTTAACATAGAAYTGGATCTACAGTGTTCACATATCTCAATATACCAACAATTGTTCTATTATTCACTGAAATTCCTGTTATTTTAAGCTGTTTTCTGAATACTAAGATATAACTGTCAAGGAAAACGTAATTTTTATTTTTTTGCAAATGTTTTCCTGCCAACAGAATGGCATTTTGGAAGTGTTGGGAGTGGGGCAGTGGTGTTTCCCATTTCTTTCATCTTTCTTTTTTCTTCTTCTTGCTTTTCTAAAAGAACTAGCCTTATCCCTTTATGTTATTATTACAGAAATATTGGATCTTAGTGAAATATTGCAACTACAGTGACAGAAATGGGATCAAATTTGTTACCAGGTTATCTTACTGTCTTCTCTAATAGTCATTTCTTTATCAAGATTCATTTGACAGTCCTTTAAGTGTAGTGTAAGACTACACTTAAAAATAKAATGAATTAAAATCATCTTCTGGCTTACATATAGCTACACTTAAATGGAAAGCCCTGTTCCACAAGATGTGTCATCTGATTATCTACYCATGGTCTGTCGGTGCACTAAAGAAATTAATCAATTTATTTTCCTTAGCTAAATCACAGATCATAATGTAATAGGCCACATTTTCCTCAATTATTTCACTGACTCACAGAGAAAAAAGTGGCCCTGAAGGAATTTTCTTACAGGTAGCATTCTAATTGCAAGTYAAGACTGACTTTGCAAACACCTGTTTGCAATAGTAGGGTAAGTGGTCAGAATTGTCCAGTGTTTCTTTAAAAAGCTGAAAAATTGGTGAGGGTGGTTTAGAAAAACAGGAGCCTGGCGCCTTGCTTATCTCACACTTGGCTCAAACAAGGCCTAACAGCTGAGTGATGTCTGGAGAGAAGGGGATGTCTCTCCACTTGATGTTGCTCCAGTGAGGCCCAGAAGAAAACTGTGTCTCTGTACCAGTCAACAGCCCCGCCTCCCTTCACCCTTAAAAAGAAGCCTTGTTATAAATCTGCTTTGCTAAGGAGATAAGGGTGTGTATGAAGACCCACTGATGAAGGTCAGAGAGCCTTTGCTGCCACCTCAGGACATGAAGAAGGACCCAAGTGTTYATTCTACCTCTTTTGTCAACYATAAATCCTGACAGGACCCTCATTAAGCCCAATTAACACAYGAACTTGTATATCTCTCGGGAGGCAAATGAAGGGAATTTATTTTATACTAAATTCCTRTAGCCTTACCACAAAAGTAAGCTATTAATACAAGAAAGAAGGACTGTTAGAGACATGTATCTTGCAACCATCATGTGAGTAGCATCCACTAATATTAACACATAATTAAATTAAACATTGATATTTATTGTTAAAAGAAAAYGTTTGCAATCACTGTTATATGTCCTGGTTATCKGATAACATCCTTGATTAATGGTATAGGAAAATAAACTCAAATATCATAACTCTTCAGCATGTATGTTGTAACTCTGCATATAAGTGTATATATATATATATATATATATTTCTTACATAAGCTTTTTTAATTTCATTTATACAAAATGCCTTGCCTGGAATCTGAATCTAAAAAAAGAGATTAAGAAATGGTACTGAAACCTATACAAGGGAATAATTTATCAGCCATATTCCTCTTTCAGGAATCTGTAACACAAAGCAGTAATTTCAAAAAGGGATGGCAAATTTGACATGCAATCAAATTTTTTCTTTTTTCTTTTGATACTYTTATGTATCTTATCTATATTTAAAACATAGTGATGTCCCATAGGCACCTATTCAGTAGATTCTGGAACAGAAGCAGAACAAATRTAATAAAAATGGAAATTAACATTGAAAACTGTGCTAATAATACACTTTAAAAAGTCCTCTAACAAARGCTGCTAAAATATAGAACAATTTTCCAATTACTGCTTTCTGAAAAAGAAATTATTTCTGCAGCAGTCATGGCTGAACTTTGAGCAAATATGTTAAGGTAATAATAACACATTGGRCTGGTGAACTCTGCTCCTCCTGATTTATAACACAGCATCCACTCACAGTTAAATGAATGTGCTTGTTGCCTTAGTTCCATTTCTGTCTTATGCTTTGTTAGCAAATTGCCAGGTTGATTTTAAAATATTCAGTGTTTTACAAAAGCTTGAATCTCAGATTCATAATTGTTTCAGGTGCTTTTTTCATCCTCAATCTCAGTGATGGTAAATTTGATCCAGTTATTTGACCATACTGAACTATGAAGTACTATAATAAAAAAGYCTCAAAATAAGATCTCAAGATCTAAAAAGTTATTATTTAGGACAACTGAAATAGGTRCTTTTCAGCAGTGTATTTGTCTTCTGTCTATTATAGAAAAAGTTTAACCTCATTTTACTCAGGGCACACACCACACCATACAGTGTTTTCTTTACTTCAGATGAGTATTTTCAGAAAGGTTATTACTGTGGAATAGCTAATACATCATAATTARTTATTCCAGTGTAACCTGGTCATGTCCATAACCTCACTTAGCTGTTCAACAAATCTAAGTCACATCTATCTACTTATCATTCTAATGTGAGYAAAGTTCTACAGCCTTTGGGACATATTTGAGTACTCTTCTATACTACTTCATTCTTTGAACAAACCCATTGGATTCACTTTAAAGGCTCTCAAAGACTTCAATGAGCTGTGAAATTAAGCTCTACCCTTGTACTCTTTTCAATCTGAATTTCATCATGGACATTTGTACAGGTGTTTTGTTGTATGAATGTTTGTGGAAGAGCTTTTAATTCACCTGAATCCCTGATATTCACAGATGAATGACTATATTCATAATCCCACCATATAAGCATGAAATTACGAGCAGACTTTGACAAGGCAAAGTTGAATGAAGGTTGTGCAGGATAGAGAGTCCTTATGATTAAATTCAGCCTCAAGGTTCCCTACCATCCAATTTTTCTGCTGTTTTGTATGTTTGTTTGTTTTAATTTGTTTTGCTTTTATCTAGGTGAAAATCTCTATGCACTATACACAACAGAATGTTAGGGTTTTGTCCTTACAAATACCCAATGTTAACTGTGAAATATTTCTGAAATCCATACAACTCAGTTTATAGCAGTTTACAATTTTCCCCTTTGGGTTGGAAAAAAAAGGTGAACATTTGAACAGATTTGACCTAAAGACTAGAAAAATCAAGAAAGAAGTAAGGAATAGATTTGACTGTAGAGGAAATGCCTTATTTTAGGACAGTGTTATGATTTTCAAAGAACACAGTTCTGATTTTTTGGTGATTGGCCATAAAAACAATGTGTATGAAGCCCACAGACTGGCACTGCAGCACTGTGGTGTTTTACCACACCAGCTGGATGTCCAGCTGGGTCCTAGTCAGAAGCTATGCAGAAAAGACCGGGAATACCTCCTTTCAAGAAATACTGAAATCAAACCTCATAACTAGAAATAAAAACATTCATGAGAGAAAAGAGAAAAAAAAGGGGATAAGTAAGCTTGTGCACTCCTTACTTCATATTCTTCAGCACCCATTACTTACAATTATTCTTTGCAAAGCCTGCTTGTATTTTGTAGTCTGAAAGGATGGTGAGGTATTACATATTATATGGATTACAGAAAGATAGTCATACTATGTGAATAAATGGTAGCACATATGAGGTGACCCAGCATGATAATAAATCCTCTCAGTCTGTCTTAATATATATTAGAAATCCTTCAAGCAATTACAGCTAATGAGAAAATAATTACAGCTCACAACTGGTCTGTAAGGAAGATGAACAGGGAGAAAAAAAAAGGGAGCTCCTATAATAAATAYGTACTTTGATCAGCTCAGAAATGCAGCAGTAGATCAATGACTTTCTGTACTGGTTTGAGCTGAGGTAGAGTTATTTTTCTTTGCAGTGGCTGGTRTGGGGAAATGTTYTGAATTTGTGCTGAATATAAAGGGATTATAATATAGAGATGTTTTTGTTCTTGTTGGGAAGAGCCTACACAGAGTAAAGGTCTTCTCTRGTTTTTGTACTGCCATATTGGTGAGGAGGCTGGGGTTGCATGGGTGGTTGGGAGGAGAACACAGCCAGGACAGTTGACCCCAACTGACCAAAGACATATTCCAGGCCACAGGATATCATACTCAGTATGTAAATTGGGGAGAAGAAGGAGGAAGTAGGGGATATTTTTGGACCTCTTGTTTTCCCAAGTCACCGTTGTCGCCGCCCGCTCCTCGCAGGCGCAGCGACAATTGTCGCCTCCCGCTCCGTGCTCGGGTTGCGACACAGCATGGAAATCCCCAGGCTCTGACAGTGCCGGCTCTCACCTCGGCCAGCTTGGTTTAAGAAAGACGAGACGGGTTCTTGTCCAGGGGATCTGAGAGTCCGTTTATTAAGGGGAACAAAAAGCACACAAGGCACCCCCAGATGCAGCATGGACTAAGAACCCCCACTGGCCTGAGATGGCGGGCTTTATACGGTACATTCCAAGGCATGGTTTACAATCAGCTCCAATTACCAGAGGGGCAGGACCTGCCCCCCACATCGCTTGGGGCAGAGGCAGCCTGCTTCACACCGTTACATGTGATGGGTCCCTATTCTCCTAGTCATGGCTGAACACCTGCCTGCCCATGGGAAGGAGTGAATTAATTCCTTGCTTTGCTTGTGTGCACAGCTTTAGCTTTCCCTATTAAACTGTCTTTCACTCGATCCACAAGTTTATTAGCTTTTGCCCTTCCCATTCTTTTCCCAGTCCTGCTGATGGGGGAAGCAGCTGAGTGGTACTTGATTACTGCCTAGAGTTAAACCACAACACTGGCCCAGTACAGTTCAGTACTTCCTGATGATAAACAAAAGAAAATCGAAGATAAAAGCACTCTCATTGAAAGTCATCTTAAAGGTGGTTTCAGCAGGCAGAAATAGCAAATTTTGATTCTTTCAGTTATATCTCACTTATTATAATTTTTACCATATTTGCTTGAACAGAGAGTAGGTTAAAGATTGATGAAAAAGGTACATTAGTTTGTTTCAGAGAATCTTTGCCTCATTAGAGCCAATGTCCCCCAGCCACACACTGTAAAGCTTTTCAGAACAAGGTCAGAAAGGATGATATTAATCCTGACAGAAGTGGATGATTCTTAGAGCAATGTTTAGAAGAGCATTTTCTTATGAGAAATTGATGATCTTCTAGCACCTTCACAGASTATAAAAAAGTTTGAATATGAGCAGAATATATTTTCTTTCACTATTTGTGGATTATGATACCTTTYATTCGTCATTTTTAGATTCAGTGCTCTGTAATGAAGTTTTTCCATCTTCTGATAAACCACATGTATTTGTAAACTCATTATAATGGTACTAAAAMATGAGGTAACCAGTGTCACTTTTTTGAGAATGTCAGCATAATTGAAAACAACATGGTTTTTTTGTATATTGAGCTTTTTCATATAGTTTATTGACAAAGTATGAATGAGAATATTTAGTCTAATAKGAAATAGAACATTGGAGATCTTTGTCCTGGACATTCAGTTTAGTAATTTTGCAGTTATGTTGGTGATTAATTCTTTGTCCCATTGTAGTATTAAAACTTTTTTTTTTAACATTTGAAAAATTGATTTATTATAAACTGAAGAAATATGGTTTGGAATTATGTTTGTTGCACACACACACACCCGTCCTTGCAGTCTGAGGACTCAAACTGTCATCACATTAAATTACATTGAATTATTTGTGGCCTTTCATTCCTAAATACAGATTTGAAGGGTGATTTTGAACATCTATATTGATTTGTATAACAAATGTACTTGAATATTATAAAATCTCCGAAGGCATTTTTTACAAACATTAAATTCAATTAGATGATCTCAGAACACTGAGAGATAATACATGCATGCCATTTGTACTGAAATATTGGCTAGCTTTTCATAGCAGCATGTGTGGCTACAGTAGGTATTAGCAACACTACCARCCTAACACCTGCACTAAGCAACAGACTCACCATAATATAATTTAATAAGATGTYTTTTGTTATTAAACCAAGAATTGTATGTTGCCAGCTGAGGTGGAAAATAGGTCCCAGAGGTTTTTATCCCTTATTCCCTCTGTGGTTATTTTTAGGGRGCTTTAATATTTAAAAGTCTATTACTAATTTCAGCATTGCCCATAGAAACCTACTTTGTAGTTCTATTGCCAAATTATCCCTTGAAGGCAAGTGCTGTAAATAATTTCTCAGTTCTGTTCCTAGACACTTGCCAAGGTCATTATCTGGCTTTCCCACAGTTCCTGCATTTTGAATTTGATTGTGAGTGGTAACTAAGAAACAGTTATGAGATGCAATCACAAGCTGTGACAGTCTTATCAAAAGCTGAAGATGGTCCCYGAGCACTCTGATGAAGCCAGTGGCTCAGCTGCTCTTGCTTCTTTAATACTTCATTTATCTTTCAAATTGGTCAACGAACAGAGCACCAAGAGCAAACATAAAACAGACACTATGAAGCAGGCATCTCAGCCAGAGGGAAAGGAGGCTCCAGGAAACGAGYTGGATGGAGCTGATTATGGAATTCCAACATTTAGTATCTAACCAGCAATAATTTTTTCTTGTGTTCTTATACTTTGTTTCATCTCTTCCATTTCAAAAATTTGACATATCTTTTTAAAATGTAGATAAWTATTTTCTAACAATTTTCTCTTGAGTTGAGCTGATAAAGCCCCTTATGGACAGATTGGAACAGCCTCACATTCACAAGGGCTGATCCACACAGAGGATTTCAACTACTCTGAAATCTGTTGGATGGACAACATAACAGGGCATAAAAAATCCATGAGGTTCCTGGGATTTGTTGATGAGGMTTTGYTTCTCCAAGAGATACAGGAGCCAARAAGGAGAGGTGTTGTGCTGGACCACAAAAAGGCTTTTACACCAAAAASGAGGCCTGGTGGGGAAGGGGAATCTYGAGGGCAGCCTTGGCARCAATGACCATGAAAWGGTGGAGTTCAAGATCCTTAGATTGGYAAGGAGAGCACATAGSAAGCTTCTTACTCTGGATTTCAGGAGRGCAGATGTTGGCCTCTTCAGACATTTRATGGTAGAGTATCAGGGGACCCAAGAAAGCTGGTTAATATTCAAGCATTGTTTCCTTCAAGCTCCAGATMAGTATATCCCAATGATGCAAGCAAAGGGGTTAAGAGACTTGTATGAATGAGCAAGGAGTTTCTGGCTGAATTGAAACAGAAGTTTACAGACTGTAAGAAAAGGAGCAGGCAACTTGGGAGGAATACAGGAACATTGTCAGAGTATGCAGGGATGCAACAAGGAAGGCTAAGGTTAGTTTGGAATCAAAAGTAGTAAGGGATGTCAAGAACAAGAAAGGAATTCTTCAAGTACATGAGTAGCAAAGGAAAGACTAGAGAAAACGTGGTCCCACTGCTGGATGAGGCGGGTGACATTTTRATGAATACAGCAAAAGCAGAGTTACTGAATGCCTTCTTAGATTCATTCTTTCACTCCYAAGGCCAGACCTTAGGAATCTCAGCCCCTAGAGGCAAGAGAAAATCCTAGAGAAAGGAAGATTTTTGCCTTGGTCAAAGCAGATCACATTAGAGTTMATTTAGACTGATTCATGGGCTTCTATGGGGAACACTTAGGAGTGCTAAAGGACACAGCAGTTCATGTAAGGCAAAGTGGGTCTAGCAGAGGGCTACAAAGTTCATTAGGAGGCTGGAGCACATCACTTATGAGGAAARCTAGGCTTGTTTGCCAGAGAAGAGATGACTGAGAGGGGATCTTATCAGTGCATACAAATATTTTAGAAGAGGGTGTCAAGGGGATGTTTACAGAGGTGCCCAGAGACAGGACAAGGGGCAACCGGCACAAACTGAAACACAGGAAATTCCATCTGAATATGAGGAAGAAACTTTAAGGCTGACTGAGCAGCAGAACAGGCTCCCCAGAGACAGTGTGGAGTTTCCTTCCCTGGAGATGTTCAAAACCCACATGGATGTGATCCTGTGCAAGCTGTTCCAGGTGAACTTGCTTTAGCAGAGGGATAGGACTAGGTGAATTCCAGGCATCCTTTCTAACCACAACCATTCTGTGAATCTGTGAGGCATGAGTTTCAGGATCAAAATTATTTTGGAGTAAAGCTTTCCTTGTTTCATATACTCTTATGGAGAAAAAAGACACTAAAATTGTAGTATCAAAGGCAGCTCATCTGTGATAGTCGCAGATTCACCTGCCATAAATGTACGACAAAACCATGTAATGTGGATGACACCTAGTCATCCTCTGAAAAGTAACCACAAGTGTCAACGTGCATTTCAGATCCTTCAGTTTAGGAACCATGCAGAGATACAACTGAAGTTATTCAAGTTCATGTATTAAGTAYATGGCAGAAATTTTAGCAATTCCCAGCTTTCAGCACCACATCCTGGCATCCTTCAACCCCTCTGACTTTCAGTTATACTGTTATTTTAACTCTGGGTATTTGGCCTCTACAGATTGACAAGGTGAAAATTAAAATGCTTTGCAAGCTCCTGACATTAAGGGTGAAAAATGGTCCCAGAAGAAAGAAAAGAATGTTTACCCCATTTCCAATGTTCATTTCAAGAAGAGACACAAGGGAAAAAATAAAAGGAGAA
>CADDXX010000487.1:331305-345111 GCA_902810485.1 Alauda arvensis
AGGCTTCTGACTCAGAACTTCAAAGCTGACAAGAAATGCATGACATTTTAAAATTTCTTTTAGTCAATAAGTTACGTATGTAGTATTTTAGTCATAGGCTACTTTACATTCAAAAGCTACATTTCTAAAATTAAATTAGAGTCAAACCATAGTCCTAGGACCTGGAACTTGTTTGTAAATATTGTTAAATTTTTAAGGTAGGATCTCACATAGTTTTTTGTCTCAAGTAGTTGTCAGTAGGCTTCTAAACAGCTACTGGTCACAACCAGAGGTGTACCAAAGAAGAGGAAGCTTGCCACTTCTGAACAAGCATTTTGCATACAACCATCTTCTTTTAGAAAAGGAGAGAGTATAATTACATTCCTACAGAATAATCTTAGCATCCTTTTAATTTGTTTTGATAGATAAAACCACATAGTATTATTTGAAAAATAAATGCAATTTCATTATATGAAATAAATAAATATTCTATAGAGTAAAATTATATTCAATCCTAATTAATGGGTTTTTTTGAAAATTTAATTAAAAAAAAAATTTAACCATGCAAACCAATACCAGAATCACATCAGCATAAGTTTTCATTTGCATTTATCCATGACTCAGATTGGAGCTGCACAAAAATTACTTCTGTTTCAAGAACCATTTTCATTTAACAGGTGTGGATTATTCATTTAATCATTTTAACCAGCCATTCAACCAAAAATAATTTATACAAGGAAAGAAAAATGTTTTGTAGCTCTGTGCTTCYTGCTGCATTACTTTGACCCTAATTAAAATTACTTCAGTAAAACTATATCCAAGTAGTTTCATAATACAGTTGGATAATTAGTTCTTTGTGAGTTTAAAGTATCACATTTTCCACATSATATTTCTTACACATTATAAAGGTAAAAATTATAAATATATATAACATAGTTATCTTTGAATATCCATATAGAAAACATACATGCAACATAGTTAAGGGTTTGGGTTAAATTGTTTCTTTCTTTTTCTATTATTTTAATTTCTTTTCTTTTATTCCTTTTTTTTTAAATTGAAAATACTTTTATTCACTGAAAAATATAATTTTAAACCACTTGAATTAATAAATTCACAAAATATTTCTCTCCATAAACAAGCAATTAATTAAAAAAACTTAAAATGCAAAAATTTTTAATTGAGTCATATTCAATTTAAGGAGAGTCAGAAATGGTCCACGCATACATAAGGGAATCTTTCCTGCTTCAGTACAACACAGAATTCTGTCTTAACTAACATTCCCCTATGAATTTTTGTTCCTTCTTTACCAATTCAGATGTTTCCCCATGATACACATGCACAAAAAAAGCCACAGGCTAAAAAAATGGAAAGCAAACARTCAACAAATGAATCACACATATATTTGATCAGTAATTCTACAGCTGCAAATAAAGAAAGCTGTGTGGTTGATTTCATGTTGTATGCTTTGTATGCTGTATTTTAATTTGATTTGTCACTCAGGRTTTCATTGCCTTTGTAGCCCTTCTAGTTAGTAAGCACTGATGAGATCTTATTACAAAAGGTAGCAAACATTAATGGGGATTTTTTATTATCAGTTGGAAATTTTCTGATTCAGACTAGATCTAGCCTTTAAAGATTTTTCCAGGGTGGTTGTGGCTAGAATTGTTAATTTAAAAAAAAAATCGTATTCCTAATTTAGAGCAGCTACTGCCTACAATTAATACCAGCTCCAAGTCCATAACTTTGATGTAAGTTACACTGACACAAACTCTTTTGCAGTCACATACTCAATTATTTTGCTTTGACTGTACCAAAAACCCCCACCTCTCCTGGCTGACAGACAGGAACTGTCTTTTCCAGCCTTAGCTGGCATAACTAAACACTGTGAAACACCTAACTTTACATAGAACCAATCCTTCAGTTTGGAAAAGACCTCTAATATCATTGAATCCAACTATTAACCCAGCACCYCCATGTTAACCYCTAAACCATGTGCCCGAGCGCCACATAAACATGTCTATTGAATACTTACAGGGRTGAYGATTCCACCACTTCTCTTGATACTGTATTCAAATGCCAGACCTCTGTTTCAGTGAAGAATTTATTTCTAATATCCAATCTAAACGTCCTCTGGTGCAACTTTACATCATTTWTTCTTGTTGTATCACTTGTTACTTGGGAAAAAAGACTGATCCCCTCTTGTTACAGCCTSCTCTCAGAAAGTTGTAGAGATTGATAGGGTCACTCCAGGCCTCCTTGTCTCTGGGTTAAAAAAACCCTAGCCCCCTAAGTC
Organism: Alauda arvensis; assembly: GCA_902810485.1. Taxonomy (NCBI): domain Eukaryota; kingdom Metazoa; phylum Chordata; class Aves; order Passeriformes; family Alaudidae; genus Alauda; species Alauda arvensis. The sequence continues at coordinate 333,578 of CADDXX010000487.1, forward strand.
ACTCTTTTTAGGATTTATGCTCCAGACCCTTCACCAGCCYTGTTGCCCTTCTCTGGACATGCCCTAGCACCTCAGGGTTTTTTTGGAGTGAGGAATCCAAAACTGAGCACAGTATTCAAAGTCTGACCTCAATACTGCTGTCTACAGGGGAACAATCACTGCCCTCACCCTCATGGCCACATTATTTCTGACACAGGCCAGAATGCCACTGGCCTTCTTGGCCACCTGGGCACACAGCTGTCATGTTCAGACAGGTGTTTGAACTTATCTTTTTCTCCTGGGTGGCTTTCCAGCCACAGATAAATACAAAACATGAGTCTGACATGTTCCATGTCTTACTTCCAGTTGGAAATAACAGAGAGCAATGGTCATAAAGAACCCTCTGTAATACAGTACTTCTTTGAAACTTTGGGATTAAACTTGTGTAKATCCATTGCATTAATTTTATAGACACTCAGTGTCTTTAATTTTTTGTATTTTCCAGGAAATTCAGGAGAGACCCTTAACACTGAAATTTTCAGGCACTAATTGACATTAGACTGTTCTCTCAGTGAGYTTAAAACAATGTCTCTAGCTAAGGAGAAGCTCAAATAATTTTTGACTCAAGAAATTATAGGATTTTTTCACATGCTCATTTAATTTCCCACAGGATATCAGGCCATAAGCTGAATATTGTGCAACTAAGGCTTGCCTATAGACTGGAGGAAGCATCATTCATTTCATATTCACTCACTAAAACATATCATAAACCAAAGTAGATTTTTAGAAAACTGCAGAAACAACCCTGTATGTGTGAGAGGACCTTGTCCCATTTCAACTGAATCATTTCACAGAAAAATTTATATTTTTCTCAACAGTGGCATGTGACATAATACATTCTATACATCACAGAAATCATTGAAATGGTGTCCTCTCAATAAATGAGCTTTCATCTACTCCTTCTTTGTATGTAAAAAAGGGGAAGGTTAATTTCTCCTCAGTTTTAATTCTGGAGGATGGGGGGGAGGGAGGGAGGAGGTGTTTTTGAAAAATTATCCTTATTATCACCCTGAATTCTATTAACATTTTTGGTCATATTTTTTCCCTAAAAATTGTCATGTTTCTTTCAGTTACTATTTTTGTTTGTTGCAATTWAAAAAAAAATAAAATTGACAGATTGTTTCTGCTTCTTCATGACGTGCTCTCACCATTCTATTAATGTGCAGGTTGAGTCTTTAAAGTCATTCAACACTGTTCAGCAAACATTCAGRTATCTCAGTGGTTGTATCAGGATGAAAGAATTAGTGCTTCTGCAGCTTTACTAACTCCAATAYATCACTGAAATACCTCTTTCCTGAGCTGTGGTAGTGCTTGTGYTGTCCCACACTAGTTAGCCCATAATGCCTCAAAGTCATTAATGAACAAGATTAATGGYCTGTTTTCCCTGAGGATTTACTTCATGAGGAGTTCTTTCTGACATGCTGCACATTTAAACARCAATTCCTCCTTGCTCACAGATGYGTGCTAGGGGATCCCATGTCCCATTTTAATATCTGTATCCAAACCCTGACTGAATGGTAACTTTGCTCTAAATTCAAAGCTGCYGAAAGAATGGCCTGCTTTTGCTACTCTGTAATAGCATAAAATTAGTGCCTTCAAAAACTCTCACCTAGCATCAGTATAACCAGAAAACGTCTTTGATGCATGGATTGAATTTTGCCCTGAAGCAAGAAATAGCTWTGATTTGGGAATTTGCAAAAGCAATATAAAAGAATATGACACTTAATATCATATGCCAGAGAAATTTATGGCTAATTTCAAGATCAACAATGACTGGATATCATTCTAGGAACAAGAAAAAAGCATCAGTGGATCTATGAAATGGGGTAAAATCAGGAATACAAACACTTCCATTTTACAAGGAGCAGTCCAGCTTGCCCTGAACAGCTCAATTGATGCAAATGCCTCTATGAAGTGTGCTATTACCCTGATGTCAGAAACAATAAATTCAATGCAAARCTGTACAATCATTCTTACCTATAATTCAGCAACAAAAATTATTATAGAATGCATGACCCACATCATAGATCATTTTCTGCACACTTAACAGGAACAAAGAATAGATATGGTGGTACTAGAAATTTACATAGAAAATAAATATTCTATCATGCTAAAGAGTTATGAGCATTTCAACACTAACCCTGAGAAGTTTTACCAGAAAAGTACCTGATATGTTTTGAAYGAAACTAACAAAATCTCTCTCCACAGAATAATGGCTACTCGGTCAGAGATCTTTTTCTTCTTACATTTTTCATGAGTAATAAGACTGAATTTTCATTTCTTAGAAATGCAAATAGTCCATGAAATTTCTGACCAGGGGAAGTCTACCTGCATTCATTCTTAGATACTCTATATCCATCTATTATGAATTTTCTGATGTATGATACAGAAAGTGTTCTCTTTTACAGCAAGTTTTTCACAGTAAGGTCTGAGTAAACCACTCCCTCTGCTGGACTGGGATAATTACCTAAAAACAGTACAGTCCATCATGACCCCACCTCTTCAACAGAAGAATAAAATACAATAATGCAGTGACAATTTAGACAAGCATGAAGATTCAAGTAGACCACGGGCCACCATGCTTTCYCTAGGAATGTTAGTGAACTAAGGTCATGATCTAACAGAAGTAAAATTTACTTTCTAAAGGGAAGAAATTAGAAGCTTTATATGCAATTTTATTCAATTTCCAGGCAAGTTCATTGAATTTATTATCAACCAAATCACAGTAGGATAACAAATTAAAAAATTCTTAGAACATCTTCCCCTTCGTCCTCAACTCATCTTTACTCCTAAATTCTCTACTTTCCCCTCTCCACCCATCACTGGAGGGAGATGGGGAACRGGACCTCCAGTCAGCTCCTTCCCCTTCATGGGGAGGACTCCTCACAGTCCTCCTGCTCCAGTGTGAGCTTCCCAAGAGTTCACACCCTCCCTCACGTGTACACGTCCTCCAGTGTGAGGCCCTCCGTGGGCTGCAGGTTGGTCTCTGCTCCTCCACAGAYCTCACTGAGCTTCAGGACAATCTCTGCTCTCACACTTGGAATACCTGCCCCTCCTTCTTCACTGGCCTCACTGTTTGCAGGTCTTTTTCACATGTTCTCAGTCTTCTCTGTTCAGGGACAGTTGCCCAGGTTTTTTGCCCCTCCTAAATCTGTTGTCCCAGAGGCTCTACCACCATCATTGATTGGCTCGGCATTGTCAGTGCTGGGTCCATTCTGGAGCCAGTTGCCTTTGGATCTGGGGGAAGCTTCTGGCAGCTTCTCACAGAGGCCAYCCCTGTGGCCATCCTGCTACCAAAACCTGGCCATATGAACARAATTCATTACTAAAGTGTGGAATGTTGAAGCCAAGAAATATGGAAACCATTGTTTCCTCCTATGAGATGAATGAGGGAAAGCATCCATCTACACACACACAGGTAATTAATCCCTTMATTTCAATTTTTTTTTCATGGCTTACATGGATATTATCAAATTTGCATCTGTATTTGACATACTGGATTTTTAAGAAAAATATAATATTCAAATTGAAAACCAAATCTATTTACTACATTCAGTAGAGTGCCATCTCAATTTTCTGTTCTAYRCAAATAACAAATATTTTATTTTCAGAGGTAGCTGAGTAATAGCCACATACTTTTATACAACTATCTCAAAACAGGCAACTAATATTTATCTGATGCTAAATRTCTTTTGATKTATGCCTGTCTGCCTCTCCAYACTCTTTCCCCAGRTTTTGTCATGTTCTGATAGAAATCATGTAACCTCCTCAGTGTCCAATTCCAGCTATATTCATAAAAATTACAGCACAAGCTGGCTCCACTACTGCATTGGCATTTCATCCTTGTTGTATTCTTTATATGTTAATCACATCTGTAAGACTGTCCTGACATGGACTATTGCCCAATTCATTTTAGCTTTTTAGGATTAATTTTTGAAACCATAGAATCACAGAATGTCTTGGGCTGGAAGGGACCTTCTTTCCTAAAAATCTAAATTTCTTATTTTCTAGTTGGCCTTTTTTTACTTCTACATTTAGCTATAGATTCATTACCATAGTTCACATTTTTCCAGGTTTATTACAAACACGTGAAAGATGTCACATACTCTTAATGGCCTTAAGAAATATACTTTGTTTGGGTTACTTGTTATACTTTGAGCCTATTTTTTTTTATTTCCAGCATTGTGAGATTTTTTCATACAGTTGTATTTCTAGTCCTGGGCCTTGCTAGCAGCAATTGKATCAGTCTTAGATCTTAACAGCTTTGATTTACATTAATCCATAACCAGCAGCTGCWATGCCTACGAGTCTCCTTTTTCTTGTATAAGTCTGCAGTATTTCTGCATCCACTTGTGCTCAGTCAGATCATTGATCTGAACATAAATGACTACATAGAAAGAGAAATACATAAAGATAATAGAACTCTCTTCTTTTAAATAAATATTTCTCATCAGTAAATGAAACATTTCACAATTTCAAAAAAGGATGTGTTGTACATCCTGATTAGAAAATTTATGTCTTTTCATTTGTATAAAGCAATTTACTAGATCGGCTATATACACATATTTGATGTAATCAAATATGGTTTTGTAGCTTGCTTTCTTTGTAGATTTTAATAGTYGGGTTTAAGGATTAGTAAATGCAACTCAAAACACAAGTTTAACTCAGTCCAGGATAGGTCTCCAAATTGGAAATGTGGTCTTTATCTTGTTCTTCATCTAAATAAGTGTTTGGGGATTTTTTCTAAAAATATTTTTTTAAATGAAGCCAGTTTCTTGAACTGGTTCAGACTTTTCTGTCTTTAGTTGTACACACAAGAAGCCATAAAGACTGAGAAAGGGATGGCCTCTGGAAAATGAGTAAGAAAACCTGTTTGAGCAGGTTGCATTTACAGATCCTGGGCATTTTATTATATGAACCACTGTTGCTTCCCTTCCTCCTCCAGAAGTTCCCATAATAGCCAGAAGGCTGCAATTAAAAATCTTGTCAGTTGGATGTGGGATGTGGCTCAAGAGCCAGTTTGGCCTTCTTTTAGGCATCATGAAAGAGCAGAGCAGTTGTGAAAGTGTATTTGCTTCACAAGGCGTCCTTGTGAAACTTTTCCACACTGCATAGGATGTCTTGATTACTGCTTGATCACATGGTCCACATTTTCAACTAAAATAACATCCAAGAGTCACACAAACAGAGAAAAYATTTAGAGGAAAGTAATTATAACCCTGATCTCTAAACCGGCTGCTCTAAGGCAGAATTTCCTTAATGCATTTTGTTAGATATGACAGACAGAAAATTCTGTATGAAAGCTTTTCATTCCATTGAAAATGATGTGCACATGCTAATAATTTAATAGTTAAGTTAAAGGCATGTACTTTCTCCAATATTCTTGCTGGGTCCAGAACAAGTTTACAGACATTTGCAAAGAAATGAAATTTTAAGAAGAGCTGCATGAGGGGAGATTTAGACTGGACTTTAGGAAGTATTTCTTTACAAAGAGGATGGTCAAACCCTAAAACAATCTTCCTAGAGAGCTGGTCAGTGTCCCAGGAGGGGAATAAAAAATTTGTCCAAGGGCTAACATAGAATAACATATAAATAGACAATAATATACAAAAGTATAGAAAAATAACCCTTATAACCTTAGCAAATGGGCATAAAAAGTCTTCCAAAATTGCAACCCTGATTTTAAACTTACACAAAGTTTTGTTTACATAAATAGGAGGTTAAGCTCTTTCTAAATGTGACTTTGAAGTCACAAGTGATTTGATGTAAGTAAAAGAAGAAAATCTTAAGTTTAAAGGAAACCTACATAAATTCAAGAATTTGGCTTTTCCTAGAGCAATCTGTAGGTGTGAAAACCAAGTTTTTCACCTGGTTGCACTTTGTCAACCAATCTTCATCTGATACCATAAACAGAAAGAACAAGTTTGTAAAAATTATTGTGTTTTCTTAAATCTACATTAGCTCTTTGGGTAATAGTCCTCAGGGAGACAAGTAAGTTCACACATCACTAATTAAGAAGYTTCAACCAGCAGCAAATGTAAATATATTTCAGATAAAAATAATTTTGAAATGTCACTTGGAAATATTTAAATCAAATATCTCATTTTTATTATATTTTTCCCCCTGGCATTTTCATTTATGATCTCCAGAACTGAGGTTCCTACCTGGATATTCTGCAACAGTGAGTGAAACACTTTGTTGTGAAATGAATAGGACTTCCATCAATCACAAGTCAATGCATTACCTTATCTTCATAAAGACTTGTAATTCCTCAGCAGCTGGGAAAAACATACCYAAGTGCACTGCTTATGCATTCACACACACCCTCCTGATGACTAGCTAGACAAAAGCTATATCTATAGCACAAACCTTTATTTTACTCTTACACTGAAAAGTTATTATGAAGTCMGGTTGAGAGATAACTGATAATAAATTTATTTCAGACTCTTAGAGCTTGTATACAAGTCTGGATCATTGTAGTATTTCAAAAGAGTAGTTTTTAGAAATTTTTATCAAGTTATCTATATAATTTCAAAACAGTGGACAGCATAATTTTGACAGTATTATTTTCTATTATATTTTCAGATACTAGTGATATTATAAAGCAATGAAGAACAGTAGGATAAATATCTACCTTTATGAAAATAGATTCATAGTATGCTGTCATGATTAACCCAAAACATTATTGTATGCCGTTTCTAGCTGTGTCAAAAAAATATCTCTTTAAAACATGGCCACTCCAGGGTTGTGGGGCAGTTGGGAGGTGGCAGTCCCTTTAAAAGTTTGGGACACCCAAGACAATYTCCTCTTGTTTCTGGCTTACAAGAGTAGCCAATTGGAAGAACTGCATTTCACATTCAAAAACTGTTCTGGAATGAACTTTGCAAAACCTGTTGGCTTTGGTTTTTAGTGGCTTGGTCATTTTTATTATTCATTTGTATGTTGAGACAAGTGATATAAATCCACATTTCATGGAAAGTAGGCCAAAATGAGAAGACTGATGGAAAAAAATCCCAACAAACCTATAGAACTATTATTGTTGGAAAAGGYTTCTAACARTAYTGAGTCCARCCATTAGCCTGCCAGGGGAGGTTWAGACTGGATACTAGGAGAAATTTCTTCACTGAAAGGGTGGTTAAACATTGTGAACAGTCTGCCCAAGGAAGTGATGGAATCACTGTCCCTGGGAGAGTTCAAAAAATATGTAGATATGGTGCTTAGGGACGTGGTTTAGCAGTGGCCTTGGCAGTGTGGGCAGTGCGGTCAGTGTTAGGTTACAGGTTGAGCTCAATGATCTGAGAGGTCTTTTCCACTGGGAAAAAAAGAGAATAACATAAATAAGATATCTTCATAGAAAAGTAAATCTGTTTTAAGAACAGAATATTTGCAGAAAAAAATGGAGCACTATCTGCAGAAATCAAGTTCTTTTGCATGATTTCTGTTTTCTAAGGATGATRCACTGCTGCAAAGGCTGTGTTGAAAGCTGTGGTACTGGCTATAAAGATCACTTTCTGTTGCCAGTTCAGAAAGTGGGCACAGAAGAGGCAGTGTATAGGTTACCAGATATTTGGTATGTAAACAGTATTTGGAAGGTGAAAAGCATGAATTTCTTTGTCAAATGACAGCAGACTAAATGTGTATACCAATAGAAGAAGAAGCTCTCTGCAATGGTTGTATCAAAATTAATATTCACAGAAAGAGACAGGAGATGTGGACTAAAATGTTATCTAATTGTGTATGCAAAGRCTGTACCAAATTGTATTTGCACAGGCAGGAAGATCGAGAACACTGTCATCTTTAATTCTGAAATCCCTAACTTTCGAACTTTGACATTCTTTTAACATAATTTTTCAATATAGTGCGTAATGTATAATGCATATATGCAGAAAAGGCAGTTCTGGCAGTAACATGTTCTCATTTCATCTGTTGCTAGCTATTTCTTTTCTCAGAAAACTAATAAAACCCAAAAGCTTTTCATAATTYACATTGATTTTCTTCTACCAGTCTTAATTCTTTCTTTTTGTTACTATTAAAACAGTTATCTGTGCCAGCTAATTGTACTTTACTAGTATTTATATACTACATTCTTATATTTGTTTGTCTGAAAGGAAAGGGAAATCAAGTACATAAAAAGATTCAATCAATCTCTGTCTATTCTGCTCTCACAGACATGGTAAAAGGGGATGCTTTCAAAAGATCTTTTTCTCTTGCAAACTGCATTAAAATAATAAAAAAATCCCCTGACTACAAGGAGCAACAATCAGACTTGGCATTCAATTTGTATTCTACCAGAACATTTTAGCATGCCATATTATTTCAGCAAGCAGATGGTGTCACATTTAGTTCTCAGCTGTTGGGAATGTTGATGGACTCATCATCTTTGGCACAGTTTGTGTTGTACTTTTTAAATAATAACACTTTTCAGTAATAGACAGAAATTACACAAGTCAACTTACCACCTCAGCACAGGGAGATGGTATTATGTGAAGTCAGCGTTTTATTAACTGCAGCCAATAACTTCAGTTTTCTGATAGTCTGAGAGATTTAATGTCAAAAARCATTAATAATTTCATATATTTGAACTTTGTCTAAGAATAGATGTCTGAGATACTTGTTTTTTTCTTTTTAATATATAAAATATATAGATTGTCTCAGCACTTTCATAAATTTGACTTGTTTAAGGGAATTATAAGATTTATATAAATATCAGTGGGAAAATATCTGAGCTGCTGAAAAATGTTCTGTACTTTTGAAGTGATTTTGGAACTTTAAGTTACAAAAAACTGTTTTGGTTTTAATAGCACAACTGTTGAGACACCGGGTACCMAATTTTCCTTTCTCTGCTAGGTATTTCCTTGGCATCTCAGACTTGTACCTTTTATTAAAAAACCCAAACTACTATAGCAAAATACAGGATTAACTCACTTCCACTTGGAAAGCCTTCTCAATGGTAAAACAGATTCTACTTTCTCCAACTTGTTCAGAAAGAGTCATAGCTAAAGTCTGTTTTAAAAATGATTTGCTGATTTTCCATACAAGATTTTTGGCCAAGACAAACCATTGTTTAAACAGTGAAATATAAAATTGTACTAGACAAAAGAAGAATGAAGTAAGATTATGTTACTGATTCATAATGCCTCATAAGCCAAGAGTTCAAAAAGACAGTGTAGCACACCAAAAATATCCAAATAGATCTAAATGAAGGGTCATTTCYGAAAGGAGTAACCATCAATTTATAGAAGCAGAACTCTGAAAGTTTTTATTCAACCAGTTCAATCTCTGTTGTTCATTTTTTCTTACCACATAGCAATTTGTATAGGTAAATTTTTAAGCTGTGTTCATGTAACTGTATTATAGATCTGTTTTCATTACACATAAAATTAAATTGTCTTTACAGCACAGAATAAGCTGAATATTAACCGTTCAATATGCAACTTCTAGACCTGTATTARGATAAGCTCTGAAGGACTTAAATTACTCATGTTTCCTAAACTGAGAAATTYATTGTGCAGAAATGTGTTGTTTGGGAAAAAAACCCACAGCAAAACAAAATAACGTGAACAGCTACAACTCTTTTTCAGGAGATGAGTCACCTATTAATGAACATAGTGAATTTACCCACAGATAAATGTATTTTTTTTAAGACACCAGAATGACTTTTTTTTTTTTTAAGATAATTGGCAGGTTAAAGCTAAATAGACTATAAAAGAGAAGATCTGTGAGCAGAAGGAGAGGAGAAAGACGATGAGAAAGGCAAAAAGAGGAGAAAAAAGTCTTYCAGTGACAAGATTACATAAAACTTTTTACCAAATTTAAAAATTTGGTGATAAAAGCATGTTTTCTCTGACTCAGTAGACTGCTAGATAGGCCTCCAAGCATGTTCTGAAATCAAGACTTCTTGCTGAATTTACTATGCAGTTTAAACTCTTACKGATTTCAGGAAAAGTGAATGCAACAGGAGCTGAATTACAGCTTTAAGATTAGTTAACTAATAATTCAGAAATACAAATCACTAAATAAAATTTAGTATGATGATGGTATGGATTATGGCTTTAGCATTTGAATTCAAAATAAATTTCCATGGTGAATTTTGAATTACCCAAACAATTTCTTAGCAACATCACTAAAAAAATCCCAAACATCTGCAACTTGTTCTTTTGAGGATTTCATTGCAAGTCTTCAGAGAATGCATTGGACTCAGAGAGCAAAACAATGTATTCAGGTTTTAAGAATGCACAGTAGAATGGAATTATGAGGTAAAATAAAAACACTGAAAGAAATTCAGTGTCAGTCTTTCCTTGTTTTGTTTATCTTATCAAGATTAATGTATAAATCTCCATAGGAAGCAAAGGAAACTAATAAATTTTTTAAGCTTTTTTTCCCCTCATGCTTTTCCAGTCCCAAACTGACATTGGTTTTTTTGGAGTGTTTTTGTGGATTTTTTTTTTTTCTGTTTTGTCTTGGGTTTTTTGTTGTTTGAGACTTTTTTGGGGTTGTTTTTGCTAGGGGTTCTCCAATGGGATACAGCAAGCAGCTCAACTTCAGTATGTTCTTACCTTAGAGATTATGAACACTATACAAGTCAATATAACTAAAGATGCTTCTAAGTAAATGCTACTAATGATCAGATTTTCACAGCAATAAATATTTTTAAATATGGAGCTCATTTTGTGTGACAATACAAATAAATTAACACRATGTTTTGGTTGGTAATGTAATATGCAGAAGTTCATCACAGCCACCACATCCTGTCGATACATATTCAATCTATTCTGTTATAAATAACTGCATGTCTGAATTCATGACCTCATAAAGTCTTCTTGAATAATTTGTTAATTGTGTATATTGTTTATATTAATGTGCTTCTCTTCAGTATGTGTTGAAGGGACAAATAGACCAAAGAATAATTCAAGTACAAATTCCACTTGGATACTACACTTTGCATTCCAGGTTGTGTAGTTGAAACMTAGTGTTTTTCCTCACTCACTATTTTTTTTAATTTTCTTTTACCCAAATTAATATTCCATTTCCCTCCTAGAACTTTTTTCCTAAGAATAATCTCTTATGTATCTTATTGTTACTTTCTTTTCATGATGGAGCATACAGCACGAAGAACAATAGGATGTTGCACAGTTGTATTAAAATATTTACATTCTTCAAATTCTTCAAAGCACTTTCTTATTGAGGTATTTGGGACATCTTATTTCTTTGTATTAGAGTTGGAATAGCYTGAAGGATTAGCATCCAAGTATGATTGAAGTAGTTCTATATACATTTRCACTCATTCATAGCTGTGTATTTTATATCTTGGCAGAAAAAAATCAGATTAAAAGTAATTATTATACATTATATTTACTAATACTTGTCACATATTTCTGTTCTTGCATATTATTATACATTCTTCCTATAATCACATTATAGAAAATATATCTCAAGATGTTCATATATTTCCTTCGTCACTGAAATTTCATCTGATATATATCTCTACACTAAAA
>CADDXX010000487.1:345164-371653 GCA_902810485.1 Alauda arvensis
AATCTCAAGGAATGCAACCATGGAGATAATAGGGACTGAGAGACTGAGAGACCTGGATATCCAAGGATCACCTCTTCTAATCCCAAAAATAGGCTACCTCGAAGAGTATGAAGTGAAGGCAAGGTGGCAAGAGCCCCCAGGGTATGTACAATGCGTTCCTGACYAAACTCACTCATCAAAAAGAAGTATACTGGAAGTAGGCTCAGGTGACGAGGGTCAGGGGCAGTGAATGAGTTCAGAAAGCCAAAGCTCACCAGGACCTGAAACTATCAAGGAATATTAAGGGCCACAAGAAAGGGKCATGAAGAGGTCTATCATCTGCCAAAAAAACCCAGGAAAACACAGGCCTCATGTTGAATGATATCAGAYGTTTTCAAATAAACCTGGAGAACTCAGGTCACTTTTTCAGGTAACAGATGTTACGTGACTGCACCGTAAATGGACAGACATTTCTTTTAATGTAATATTAATTAATATTGCTTTTAGTGATTACTTTCTAATATTTTATCCAACTCTCTAGTATATCTTCTCTTTGGCTGCAGGATGCCCCTTCACAGTGGATTCTTATGTAGAAAATAGCTGTTAGAATGTCTCACAAAGGTAGCTATGTTATTTGACCTTTGACTATTTTCCTTATTTTCATATGGAAATTGAATATTAATTCATTTCTTTAAAATGTATTTTTACTGGAAAGCATGAAACACATTATTATGTGTTCTGTATACTGACAGGATTATATTCTTATATTTTACTCAGTGTGGATATTGCAAATGTCTCTGTGAGTTTAGTGCCAGTACCTTGGTGGCATAAAATACGGGAAATCAACAGATATCTAAATTTTTGCAAATGTAAATTATGTTCACCAAGGGATGATTAAAGAACTCTATATTGTCTGAAAAATTCTTTCCTATAGACTTTTTCATAACTGGTCGTTTCTTTTGGCCTTCCATAAAAATAGTGCTTGAGCCTTCACAGACCAGGATGAGGTTACCTTTTAATTTTTATTTTTTGTAAGACTGTCACTCCACAGCTCAAATTATATATCACCACTGTGCAGACAGAAACTCTCTTGTTATTAATAAAAGGAGCTCATCAGCTTGCTTAYGCAGGAACTTAGAGAAGTAACTAATGATCATATCTATTAACTATTCACTATAAGCCCTAAATTGCCTTTAAAATCACAGCTTTCACAATAAAATGTCAACAATTACTTTTTTAAAATGTATTAGCAAGTTAACTGAATAACTCTGAACCAWACCAAATTTTTGAGTGATCCTATCTACGGTAAAGACATCCATATTTCATGGGGGACCTGCAAGATTGGTTGTTCTCTCCTGTCACTGGTGATAGAATTATATACAGATACATTCACTTCTTCATCAGATAACATAGCTTTAGTCATGCAGCTGCATTGCAGGCTTGGGCTACATCTATAGTATRTATCTCCATATTTTATCTTTTTAAATTGATAGTCTTTCAACAAATTCATATTTAGCACAAAGCAGAATGGTTTCAATTGGAATCACACTTTTAAAATTTAAAAGCATGGTGCTGTCATCTTTGCATCTGTAGGCATATGAATACACAAAGGTGAAATATACACAATGGCACTTGGAAGAAGAATTTCCAAGTATATTGAAGAATTTCTATGTAGTGGTGATTAGGATAAATGCTACAATTTTGTCATTCAGAACACATTATATTGACTATATACTGAAGAATAGAATTGAGTTTTCTTAAATCCAAAATAGCTTGCAAATTTCTCTTCAGAAAAATATACATGCATATATATCAAAGAAAATGCTTTGAAAAAAAACGGAAATTATGCATAAGGAGGTTAGAATTATTCTTTTAATTATTCTTTTATATGTATATATATCTATATATCTATATATCTATATATATATACACTTAGAAATTCTTTTTTTATAAGTTCCTTAAGTAATAGTCCAATTTGCATTTAGTAAAGAAAGAATTTGAAAGAAAAACATCAGAAACAAGCAGGTAGTTTATATTCTCAGAAAATAGGACTTCATTTCGAAAGAGATTCCTTTCCTTCCCCAGTGATTCTCACAACATTGTGGGCGCTGTATTCCTGCTACAAAAGTTTCCACTGCCACCTAAAGTATCCAAAGAAAAGTCTCTAATTTTAAAAGATTGTTTATTAAAAAGCAATAACAATGAACAAACAATTCCCCACTAGGTGAAAATAAATAATTTATTACATATTGCATAATACTGCATATTAATGTATGAAAAAAATAGCTACATATATATGTTCAATGCTGCATGTGACAACTTCATTTAAAACACAAGCTGTGTAAGGTCATTTTAGTGTGATTCAGAAATAATGGTAGACATGCATAAACATGCTTTATTGTGATAAATGTGGGTCAAGATATTTTACCCATTCTTATTACAACTTTCCAATCAGTAACAAAACTCTCATTGATCTTACCTGTAACTTGATCAAGAACTCCATAAAAAAAAAATCAACCTTCTATAATTTTGGCTAAAATACTTCAAAAATATTATTCAGATTATTATTAAAAAAGATTTCAGTATCACAGGACTAGATATTCTGTCAGCTTCTCTTGCCATTTTACAGGACCATAAYATAATGCAGAGGGGAAGGGTCCCCTGCAGGTTTCTGTTCCACAAGACAGCCTTGTGCACAAAATACAGTCAGGACTAAATAAGGGCCAGAATCCTCAGGCTTTTATAGCTGGGCCTTGAATACCTCYATTCAAGACTTCACAAACATCTCTGGCAAATAATATATGTGCTTAATTACTTTCACTACTCTGGTAATTTCATCTGGGTAGAGTTCAGGATTCCATCCAGCCTGACCTTRAACACTGCAGGAATGGGGCACCCACAACTTCTTTGGGAAACCTGTTCCAGTGCCCTACCACCCTCAAAGGGAATAATTTCTCCTTAACATCTAATCTAAAYCTCTCCACTTTTAGTTTAAAATTGTTYCCCCTTGTCCTGTTACTATCTGCCTATGTGTAAAGTCACTAMCCCTCTTCTTTATAAATTTCCTTTTAGTACTGAAAGGTTGAAATAAGGTGTCTCTGGAGCCTTCTCCTGGCTGAACTCTCAGCATGTTTTCATAGGAAAGGTGCTTGTGGCCTTCCTCTAGACTGGCTCTAATAGGGTCCCACCTCTTTATTTTGTAGGTGACCCCACAGCTGGACACTGTATGCCAGGTGTGATCTCACAAGAGTAGAGCAGTGGGGCAGAATCCTCTCCCTCACCCTGCTGCCCACACTGCTTTGGATACAGCCCAAGATACAATTGGTTTTCTGATCTGCAGGCACACATTGTCAGCTCGTGTCCAGCTTTTCATCCACCAGAACCCTCAAGTCCTTCTCTGCAGGACTTCTCTCAATGAATTTTCACAGTTGCACTCCTGTCTGGAGCTGCCCTAACCCAGATTAGGGCTGTGGAACTTCATGAGGTTCTCATGCCAAAAACCAAGGCCCCACYACTTCAGCTCTCTGGAGAAACTGAAATGATTAGCCAAACAGCTTTAAATAACTGAAAGACACTGGSTGATGAAAGCAGATGCAGGCATTAATGCAGTCCAGGTCTGTTTGTGRAAAATTTGTTAATAGTAGGTTATGTGATACAAATTCATCATGGCTATATTGAGAATCCATCTACATCTTCAGTCCTGTTCGTAACTGGAGCAGGGATATGAAGTAGCCTCTGGTCTCGCATCCACTTTCCCACATGCTGAGTTCCTATCTTGTAAGCTGTTAGAACAGAACAAAGMCTTTCACGTGTGCAAGGACAAAAAAATGTTAATCAAGTAAAGCCAGAAGAAATTATAAAGATATGTGATCACATAAACCTTTCAAAACAAGGAAAAAACACAGGTGGAGAAAACATCATWTCTTTGTAGATCACCTGGAAATTACAAGTGAATGTCTTTGGGGGTTTTCTTGGGGGTTTCTTTTGTTGGGGTTTTTGGGGTTTTTGTTGGGGAGAGGGGCAGATGAAAATTGATTGGTTGGTTGGGGTTTTTGAAGCTACAAATTATTTATTTCTATTTTTTTCTATGATCAGTTATTCATATGACATCCATGGAATTTTTCTTACATTCTCACTGAAACTACTCTAATTACCCAATTCAAGCTTATAAATATATCAAGAGGTAAGATAGAATCTTTTCCTAGCATTAAGATGGAGGATATCTCATTCAACAGTGCTTAGAGGTTGAAAGTGATTGTATTTTTAGATTTTTTTTCCCAGTTTCATGAACCATAATTTAGATCCTAAAGTCCATTACAGTTTTCATACTCACATATTCTTCTGGCTGATATTTTGGATATTCATCTACCTTATTTCAATGATCTGCAATGTGTGTGGAAATCATAAATCGCTGCTCTGCTCRTTTACAAATTTTTCAGGCAATGTTGCTCAGCCCAGTCTCATTTAATTATTACTCCAAATTTCATCACAAACCCTATATCTTGAAGTGCATATAGTAAAACAAAAATGCCATATTCCTCCAGCATATTTGGTGCAATGAATAGTGAAGAGTAATGATGAGAATTAGAAGTATAATTCAACTAGTAAATATTGCTATAATTATAACTGGGTTGTATAATTTGACTAATACACATRTTTCAGTCTTTCAAATCTATTTTGTGTTYGGTTTTATTCAGAAATAAAACCAGACAGGCAGGAGATAGGCTAGAGTGAGGGATGAAAATTATAGGCTTTTTARATGGTCTGAAGTAAAATTGGTGAAATATTATCATATTTTATTGACATAAAATAAATTATATTTCATGATAGTCAGGAAAAAATGTTAAGTAAAAAGGTCAAAATRAAATAAAAAGTTTCCAGTGCTGCCTAACTGAAGTATTTGAATTCATTAGAGCCAAAATTAACTTCAGTGTTTATGGTTTCCTTTTATATGGTTTCTATCTTAAGAACAGAATATCTTAAATAGTCTTGAAATCACAAAAATGTAGAATATGAAAAAAGAAATCACATTCGATTCTAGTCATACTCAGGGTTTCCCCAAAGTTATGCTGGGAAAAGAGAACCAGCCCAACAATGCCAAGATGGTAGGCTGTGCAAATCTATGTTCTCATGATGACTGCAGCAATGCTATAATTCTCATAGATATAGGAGCCTTCTGTCAGCATAGTTCCCTGGTCTCTCAGTACTCAGTAGCTTGTAGTTAGTTGTTTTTCCAGTATTTTTACCCAGAAGAGTTTGCTCCTCTTCCTCATTTAATGACTCCTTATGAAGTAAACAGAGGGTTGGAGAGTGAACCATCTCAAGCATTGCAAAGACCAGCACTGACAAGAGCACTAGTTCTCTCCTTGGTTTATTTGCTAGCTCTAAGCAAGACTTGTGCAAGCCCTAAGGCCTCTCTTTTATGAAAGATGTTAGCCAAGATAAGGCTATAACTTTTGGATCTAGAAATGAGTCCTTGACATGAATGACTTGAATTTTAYTTATTTCTCTTATTTAAGGACTGCTACCCTTGGCACATTATTTTTGGGGGAATATTAGTAGTCATTGTTCATTGGTATGAAAGCTGTAAGGAATTTGGCTCTCTCAAAACAATAGCAAGATGGTTGCAAGTGCTCAGGTTGTTCCAGATAACTCAGTCAGTACCCTTTGATGTTGAATTATGCTCRTGGTCCATAAAATCTCAGTTTGTTGAAATGAAACTGTGTGATTTCAACAGTTTTCATATATAAACATTCATTCTTATAAATAGACGTGTGTCTGTGTGTGTGTCTGTGTGCCATTGCTTGCCCAGAAAATCAAATATTTCACAGAATCATAGAATATCCTGAGCTGATAGGGACCCACAAAGATCATTAAAGCCCAACTCCTGGCCTTGCACACAACAGCCCCAAAAATCACACCATGCTCCTAAGAGCATTTTTCCAAATGCTTCTTATCCTCTGTCAGGCTTGGTGCTGTGACTGCTTCCCTGGGGAGCCTGTTCCAGTGCCCAATCACCCTCTGGATGAAGAAGTTTTTCCTAATATCCAACCTAAACCTTCCCTGACAGAACTGCAGTCCTGTAACTGGGCACCAGAGAAGAGATAAGTGCCTGCCTSTCCTCTTTCCCTCACAAGGAAGTTGTAAATGSAGTGAGGTCACCCATCAGTCTCCTCCAGGCTGAACAAACCAAGTGACCTTGTTCTGAAATTCCATCTAAATGAAAATGCAAACACTAACCTATTCTCTTAAGTAAATAATACTTCTTTTAGTCTAAAAACCAGTACAACAAGTTGGTCTCAATCACTGTATTTGGTCTGCTAGAATGAATGTGACGTCTTCTGTTGTTACTTTAATAAGGKTCTTTTCTCTAGAGTAATCCTTTGGGATGTACCATTGTAATCTCTTGTCTTTTGGAATTCTTTCCATGTCAGGGAGCAATTGTTATGTGAGGACTTTCTTTTAACCTCTTTTTTTTTCCTGTGAGAATGAACTATTCAGTCTTGTAATTCATCAAGAAAAAAATTGGAACMTAGGAAATGGACCATCTCCAAGGTCAATATCTGAATTAATATGGAACATAAAAYTTTTCATGGAAGGTAAAATAACAATTTGTATAGAGAAGGACAACATTTTACAATTAAAAAAAATAAGAAAAGCAAAAAAGAAAAAAAGGAAGAACAAATCCAAGAAAGGGAATGGAAATAGCATTTCATTGTTGTTGTGCAAACGTGCTGCTTCAACAGTGACAAACTCTAATGTGGGGAYCTGAGATCAGTCCTGCAAGTCTCTCATGTCAAAAGAGCTAAGTGGAGTATCAGGCCAAAACCAACACAAGCTTAAAAACCTTTCTGATGTTAGTTTTAAGAAGCTTTGCCAAGGAATCTGTTGCATCACTGGCAATATTATCAAATGGTCTGACTTCAGTCAGAATTGATCTGCATAATAAATTATTGTTGTTTCATGACACATAATGATATCTCCCTAAATWAAARAGATTTGTATATTTCACCTATAGATRCTTATGTGTTTATTTTAAAATTAAAATGAAACTTTAGCAAAATTTGTAGGAATGGGGCATATTCAATRCCATTGTGTGTCTCCCCATTTTGTCTATAGATCCCTCTTGTCATAGACTGTAGACACTTCACACTGTAATTATAAAGATATTTCAAAGGCAATTGAGTTCCTATAATCTTATTGAAAATTTGTGGCATCTTGGAGGAGTCTGAGATTTGTGCCTTCACAGAGGAAGAAACCAGAGGAAATGCAATTTATGCATATTTTTTTCTGGCTGTGTCAGAAGGATGGCTTCTTTTCCTGGCCAGACAAATGCATACAACTCTCGCCAAATTGTATCATCTGTTTTCTTTTCTTTGGTGGAGAGAATTTCTGGTGACAGCAGAGAGCAGAAGGGAGAATTAGTGTTACCCTTKSTATGAGGAAAGGGTGACAGGTAGCAAACCAGGCAAAACTGAAAGTCATCTGCTKCTTCTTGCTGTGCTGCTAATGAAACAAATTGCTTCACTGAAATCTTATGAGCACAGAAACATTTTAGAAATATTTATATGATGCATGTCAATTTGCATTAATCTCATTTTCATGATTTAGTACAATATAAATTCCATTTCTGTGCTCTTTAAAAGTACTAACATTTTATTCAAAATTCCCTCTTATACTTATCTCACAGATTATTGTATCTCTATTAAATAGAGATATTTTGAAATTAAAATTAAACTATAGACCTTTTTCCCCTTCCTGTAGGCTTGCAGTTTATAAAGAGAGGTAGGAGTACAGGGAAGSAGAGAAACTGTCCTGCCTGTTCTACCATTGCCTATCATGCATGAAACAGGAATTTTTAAACTGATAAAAAAAGAAGTCCCTCCTAAAGAAAATCAAACAAAAAAAATCTCCATATCCCCACATTGTCCAGTGTGTTGAAATCTTTTACCTAGAAAACTCTGCTGCAGCACATAATCAAGAAAGAATTTAATAATCCATATCAAATCATTATTCTTAATTTCAGTCCTTTCTCCAATGAATAAAAGCCTTGTCTGTGGTCTGCAACATTCATAGCTAGTGAAAGATCTTTCTAATTCCTACATCCTTACTGTTTTATGCAGACCTTTGTTTAGCTTCTAGTCACAAATGACTGTYAAAACTAATATATACATTACTGTGAAATGCTATAATTTCAACACCATGAACATTTTATTACTTAAAATGAATAAGAATGTGGCYCATCACTGTTTAAGATTTCTAGATCAAATATGGATTGCACAAATTTGTATAGTGTTGCTGATTTATGTCAGGTGAGTGTCAAAATCACTCCCACCCTAGCTAATTAACCTTTTGTGAATTTCTTGTAAACTGTTTTCCTGAAATTGCAATGATGACAAATGGCTGATATTCTTTTCACTCTATTTCCTCAAGAAATTGAAATGAACTTTTGTTTTGCTGTGAAAATCTCATTTTGCTTCATAGATCGTTGTTACCCTGTACATGTTCTGTTCTCAAGAGAATGTGTTGATGCAGAAATATAACATTTCATAGGAAAAAAAGCACCACTTTTTCAGACTTCAAAGAAGYCTGAGCTTAGTTGTAGAGGGAATTCTTTTCAGTATTATTGCTTTATAAAATATATTGATTTCAGAGCTCCAATCTGTTCCAAAGAGAATACTTCATGGGGTCTTGTTCCGCTCCTGTCTTTCCCAATGCCACTGGCAGAATGTGTTACATTTGTTTGCAGTTCTCACTGAGGGAAAGAAAGAAAAGGRAAATACACAGCTATTAACATTTAGTACAACTGCATTTCACTCACTAACAAAGGAGAAACAATGAATGGGTRATGGAGAACCAGCAAATATAAAGTGATTTATAAATAGAATCTAAACAGACATAACAATACCAAAATCAAAGCTGAGACTGCTGGGGAAAGTTCCCTCAAAATATCAAGATCATACCTGTTGAGGGATCAAATTAYGATATAATTAAGCAGGACTCATGCTAGGAAGATGAGAGTAAAATATACCATCATCTCAACTTTATCTGCTTCATGGTCTTTTTTGTTTCTTTGGTCGAGGAATATCCTCAGTGTCTGAAATAGAGAAACCTACTTCAAAGTTTCTCCTTTTGTTTATGCTCAACAGTCACCTGCCAGGTATTAACCTGACCTGTTTTAGATATATATGTCAGGGTAGGATGAATAAAGATTTCAATGTACTTTACTTTCTTAATTTTTCAGAAAAACATCCTAGCAGAAGCAGCTCTGATGTGAGTATGCATATCCAATGAGATGAATTCCCTACCCTGACTAACATTCAGCTTTCCAGTTCTGTTCCTCAGTTCCATATTACTCAATATTACTGGTGAGCAACTAGACTCTGGTAAAGGTGATCTTAATACACAGCAATTCAAAGATGCTTTAAAGAACKATTTCATTACAGTAAATCTTATTGCTTTACAACTCTGAGACAGGCACTTTATATTGCCACTGTTGGCATTTTTCTTTGTCTCTCAAATACTTATAAATTTTGAAATTACACCTTTGGTCATTCAGAGTCTTTCTAAGGTAATAAGACAGGAAAGTTTTTGGACATTTAGGTAAGGTTTTGAATATTGAAGCAAACCTGCTACTGAATAAACTTCCCATGATTGTCAGAGCTTTCTTCTGATRATTAGGGAGAGGAGGAAGATTTTGTTCTTTTTTTTTTCCTTTTTTACCTCATTATTAGTATAATTAAACAAGGACTGTTGGAGACAGATGAACTGAACAGATCTGTTGGCTCACTGCCTACAAGAAATGCTAAACTTCTGTTAAGCTTAATGGGAGTGAATTTTAGGYAACAATTTTCAAGTGTTTAAAACATCTCATTTTAAACTCACTCAARTATGCAAACACTACATAGATTTCATACAGAAAATGAAATTATGTCTTCAGAGAATTTTCCTTTCTGATTCAGTCTGATTATAACAGCACTAGTGCTGTGCTAAAAATCTACCTTCAGAAATTTCACAAAGAAGAGATGTATTTTTCCAAGCAGCATTTTGAAAGTTTGTTTCATTATGCCTATCCAGAATTCTGAACTTGGTGCTCTTTGTGGGCTGTATCAGATTGGAATTCTGGAAGGTGTTAGGAACCAAGAGTGCCTGAATATCAAGTTTACAGTGTCTTCTCTGGAAAAGATTTTAGTCATGAGGAAAGAATTACATAAGCATGTGAYGCAAGCTCATTAAGTAACAACTCATTTGACCAATGATAGTACCAAACTGCTGATAGAAAAACAGTCAAATATATATATATCATTAAAAAAAGTTGATTAGTACTGGACCCAGAATTTAGAGGAAATAATGAACATCTTAATTACAAAGGCATTTGGTTCTGAAAAAATATATATCAATGTACTTGAAAATGAGGGTCAAGGTGACTATAAATAGCTTTTTTTGCTTTTTGCTCAATATCCTCTTCTTATGCAACAATGTTTCTTTTACAAAAATTTGTTTAGTCACCACCTAAAACTGCAACTAATGTTATTATCACATTGTAGAATAAGTATCAATTATTCTTTCAAATAATTTAAATAGTGTAGGAGATCAAGAGTTAAAAAGGAAACTACACATCATTCTATGCAGAGCCTGTCTCAACATGGGAGCAGGAGAGTGAAGTTCATTCCAGCACTGATTGCTATGAGCATCATGGGTACACTTTGAAAGAAAAGGAAGAATAGTATTGAATATGAAGCTAATGAACAATCTGTCCTCCTCACAACACATAAAACTGCCATCCTTTGAGGTATCACTTCATTACTTTTTTTATGATTTTTTGTGCTCTGAAAATAACTGGTTGTACAAAAGAAAAAAAAAAGGAAATAAAAAGAAAGACTCCTGTATCTAGAAAGACAAAAGCAAAAAGAGTCATACTGACAAGGAATGCAAAACATACATCCTTACAGCTGTAAAAATGATACAATTCCTTTTTGTCCTGTATTTTTTTCCTATAACTCTGCCACAAGGAGGGGATTTTCTGCTCCTTCCTACAATCTGACAGTGATGAGACTACTGAGACTASAAACATCAGTCTGTTTGTAGGTCATAGGGAAGCTTAATAAGCTGTCTGACAGAAAAGCATTTAAACAAACCCAAATTTTATTCTAAACATATGCAATATCTATAAGTACCATAAAAAKACTCCAAATACATTTGCTTCCAAAACAACTGTATTATTTAATGCAATAGAAAAATGTACYTATTTCAATTAACAGTTTTSTTTGYTTTTTTGTTTAGCTGTGTCRCTTGAAATYATGAAGGAAATCTAATTTTTAAAAAGTTAACTATCTGTGGAAATATTTAATGAAGACCAGTGTTTCATCATGTCCACAGATTGCTTTGCTTCATATYATATGCATATATTTTGAAAAGACATTTTCTCCCTGAGAGCTTATGATCAAATAGGAAACAAGGTATAAATTGTAATGGCAGGCATTAGATGAGCTATACTAGGTGGGAAACCTTCTACACCAATCTCTCATGGGCAATTATGTGCTTATCTTGAGATTGTTCACTTTTTAAATTTGATTCAGTACATGAAATCTGTAGTTAAGAAGAAAGCTGATTATCCTCCATTCGCTCTTATAAAAAATAGAAAAGCTTGAGAGAACTTTGCAGGAAAAAGAAATGCATTGAGCATTCCTGTAGCTTCATTTTTGTTTCAATAATTGAATAATTTTTTTTTTTAAAAAAGCAAGAATCACTTTTATATCCACTTTTGTATTATTCCTTGTTCTGCTTGTTGTCCATTAAAGAAATAGTAGCAAAGTATTATAAATATACTGTTTGATTAATTTTGTATTACCTGTCAAGGTATTGCATTTTGAAACCATCATCCTAAACTTTCAGAATGCAATTGCTTAAGAGACCTATCAAGAATGGCATGAAACAAAGACAGAAAAGTGGCAGATAATTCAAAAAACTTATWTGGGTGACCAAATAACTCACACCGGCCCATCAAAGAAATTACAACATCAATATCTGTGTTTTGTTCTTTAGGTTTCCTATGGGTCATATATATGCATGGAGGATTTTATTGAAATGCATGTTAAATAACCATATTAWCCACAAGTAATGCTGCTCAGTCAAATTCCTGATGTCAGCTCAAATGACTATCCATAAAACTGGGCGTCTGCAAGTGAGTCAGATTTTATAGGAAAATGAGATATGAATAATTCAGGAACTTTTTAAGAAATATATCAGTATTTTGTTTTTACCTCTCAGATTTTAACAGCAATGTTTTGAAACTGTRGTTAACAGATGGGACAGGAAAATATTTAGCTTTTTAGTAGAGAAGTAATAAAATCATAATATTCCAATTTGTTATAGCATCTTGACATGAGGGTCCAAAATTTAAAAATTTTCACAGTTTTATTATTATTATTAGCWGAGAGAATTTCATAGTCATCAGTCACCTGAAACTCTTCTACTCAAAATTACATTTGCAAAGGAACAAAAAAAAAAGAACTCAAAGGAAAAATTTTGCAAATGGGATTGCAAAATCACTGTAATTTAAATTCAGCCTGGATAYTTATGTCAAAGATGAGTTTACTGTGAATCCAAGCTCTTTCACTAGATGTGAAGAACAGACTTTCCCAGGTATTGGATTGGATTTTGCTCTATCCATGCCCTGTGGGCAATGAAACACAGACTTTAAGCTGTCCTCAAATAATAGCTTAGAATACATTTACACTGAGCAATTGTATTGTACTTAAAATTCTATCACATCACTGATACTGCTTTGGTTGGCTTTATCCCGAAGGGAATTTTATGTACAAAATCAATGTTTTGAGTTGAGTGAAGATAAGACCAACCATTTTAAAAGCGCAAAGACATTTGTCTACAAAAGTCAATATTAAAAAAAAATAAAAAAGCACCCCTAAAGTTTAGTATATAAAGAACAAACTTACCTTTCTGAAACAAGTATGAAAAATATACTGAAGGTAGAAAATGCTAAAGAAATGGTGAAAGCATATTAGAGTAGGATTTCTTTTTTTAATATTGTTTTTAAAATAGTGAAATTATACTTCATAGGTCTGACACTGAAAACTAGATGKTATAAGGGAAGCTGCATACTGATGCACTTAAGCTTTTTCCTTTGTGTGATTTTTTTGTAGGACTGTAGGAAACCAAGTGCAAAGAGAATTAAACACATAGCTTTGCTCTAACTAGTATCCCAAATAACAAAAATGGCCCTCACATGTSCATGGTATTGGAAACTTAGGCTCAGGTATTCTTGGAATTAATTAATTGGTACTAATGTTAAAATTACAGTGATCCATGTTTCGATTTGGAAAACAAGTATATGAAGGCAACTAATACAATCTTAAGATTAATGAGGAAATTCATCCTTTTGTTGCAGAGTAACTCCTGTCACAAATTCACTCACCCTGATGAATTTAGAAATCAATTCATGACTGCTTTTAAAGCAGCCATCACAATAAAAAAAAAAATCAGTAAAACATGAGAGAAAAATCAAAAAAAAAATATATTGAACAATTACAGTCCAGACTAGATGACAGCTTTGGTAAAAGATAACTGAGTCGTGTAAACATTTCAGAGAGTACATCTGTAGTTAAAATGTCATTATAAAGAAGATTTGGTTAGTGTGTTAACCTTCTCAGTGAGCTATAAATAATTTGGCTTAGAGAGGAGCAACAATTCTGCTTGACTATATACAATGTCATGGTTAGTTTATATTTATCTCAAGATTATCTATTTCCACCATAACAGTGAGCAGAACACAGCAACTTCTGCAGGTCAGACCCTGTCTTGCAAACAACCGGAAAGCAACAACTGCTCTCTGCATACACATCTCATTATTTGTAAACATAACCATCTTGTTCAGAAACAGACTGTACTTATTGAGATGTGAATCCAAGAACAGTGGTGATAGACAAGATCCGACCCTGGAGAAATTATTGTTGCTGAACTTGAATAATATGGAAGAAAATGATTTTGTAGTGTATGACAACATGTGGGGACTGTAATTTATATCACTTTATTTAGTTTCACTGTGTTAATGCATGAATCCATGATGTTTCTAAGGGATGTCACTTAAAAAATTCTTCAGGTTTATAGATATTCAAATATATGAACTCGATTTAAAAGAATTGTCTCAAAAACAAAGCAAGCTATTGGTTGAGAGAATCAATTTTCTAAGTATTTATATCAGGATCTAWTCTCAGTTCATTGAAGATTCCTAAACTGAGACTTAACCTCCAGGTTTAAAACCTGAGGAAGCAATGTGTCCTTTATTAAAACAACAATAAAACTAACTCAGAGTTCTGACCTCAGCACATAAAGAGAACCATCAGAGAAAAACTATGGGATTTTTTTTTAATATTAATTGTCAAATGCTAAATGAACAGCATGTCTTGGTAACATGATCTGAAATGAACAGAGWAGTAAAAACCTCACAAAAAATGGATGGGTTAACTATTACTCCAAATTCTCTCCTTCAAAGAAAGTCATATCATGTTATCCACATATTCTTRGTCCAACTATTTGGGAATATGTCAGAAGTTTAAATTCCATAATGCATTTTCACTATCCTTATGACCTTTCCCATTGATGGAATTGAAGAAGTACAAGATAACAACTGGGTAACAGTAATATTTAAATTGTCAAGAGAATAGATTARGCTCAAAGTATTTTCTGTTCTCATTACAGACACTGTCATACAAACGTAGAATTCAAATTTTAATGCCTCATATATTTTAGCCATCACAATTGTAAAATGTTCTTTTGTGACCTTCTCAGTGTTTGTTTTCTGATTTATTAGCACCTTCTATAGTTCTTTGCCCAGAGCTCTCATAATGTGCAAGGGGAATGTCAAAATACTCAGCCTGTGTACATTTAGCACTTTTTTAAAGTTTTTAAAAGAATTTATAGCAGAGGGTAACTTCTAAGTGGACAACATCAAACAAATAAGTGAATAAAATAAGAAATATTTCATCAGAAATGGCCATTTATATTCAYTTTTGTTTAAAAAGACTAGCAATTAGAAATTAACTCCAAGAAGCAAAACACCCCGATGAAACCTTTTGACTTTTTTTCAAACTGTTTTAGTATTTGTCTAAAAGTCATTTTAAAATAATGATAATAATTTAATGGATTACCACATTACTCACTAATGCATACTATAGCCTAGCTATTGAAATCTRCTAATGACTTCAATACATTTCTCTTTCCATGTCAAGCTACAAAGAATTTGCAAGTGAAATTAAACAAGAATGCATAGTGATTGCATCATTATGTCTTGAAAGTAAATAGCAAATGGACACTAAGGCACCAAGAGTAATTTAGTGGAAACAAAAGTTGCACTTGATTCTTTGAGTACTTCAAGTCACAATTTTAATACATTTAGATTAAAATAATTTTCACAGCCCAGCTTCGTGCAACTAATCTGGAAATAAAATATCTTATTAATACAGTTTTTAAACAAARTAATGCAGAGAAAATTATGCAAATCAGTTAAAATTACTCATGGATCTATCTGTGTTGGAGGAGAAAGTGGATGAACTTAAAGTATCATAGTAGTCGCAAATTTTAAAATCCCAAAAGCTGWATAGTGAAAGTATTTAGAAATTATTTTCTGTATGAGGATGACATCATCATAACTGCTCTTTTGATGGATAATTTTTTCTGTGCTTAACTGTATTTTGTCTGTATGTTAAACTTAATGGTCAAAATGGTTAGCTTTATATTGAATTTCTTGTGACAGGTGGTACCCAGCCAAATTGTTGCCACTGTTTTCCTGTTTTTCTGATGCCACTAAGATCACTCAAAACCAGACAAATATGACTAAATATGCACTTCTATTTTTACATGTAAACCTATTATACCTGTTATACCCTCACTGATAAAAAAAGGTAATCGTGGTAGGGTTAGTGGTAACTAAARACATCAAAAATTATGGGAATGTTAAACTAAACTGCAAAGCAAGTAATAGAAAGCCAAGAAATTAAAAGAAAAACAAATGTTGAAACTAATTTAAATATTTTGTGAAAGCAAAATAAAACAAGTCTTTGTACAGAGTYTTAATTTTATTAGATAACTCCAAAGAGATTGAAAAAAAAAAGTAATACTGAATATTGATAGAACAGCAACAATGCTCACACTTTTATTGTTGCTTAAATCATRGAATGATAGCTTGGGGGTACCTTTACAATTATCTTATTCCCTCTGCTATGAGCAGGGACACCTTCCACTCRCCCAGGCTGCTTCATATCCCATCCACTTCCTWGAACATTTCCAGGGATGGGACATCCATAGCTCCTCTGGGTAACCTTTTATGGTGYCTCCCCAACCTCTCAATAAAGAATTTCCATCTAATATCTAATTTAACCTGTTCTCTTTCAGTTTATTCCCTCTTGTCCTGTCACTACATAACCCAGGAAGTCTGTCCCCATGTTTCTAGCAGGCTCCCTTCAGGCACTGAAAGGCCACTAAAGGGTGTCTCTGAAGTCTTCCYTTTTCCAGACTGAACAACCTCATCTGTTTCAGTCTGTCTTCATAGGAGAGGWGCTCTGGCCCTMTGATCATCTCCATGACCTCCTCTGGAYTCACTCTAGCAGGTCAGTGGTCAGTATCTTTCTCATGTTGAGTACTCTACAATACCTGTGCAACTTTTGTAATACAGTTCTGCTATAACAGGCAAAAGTCTTTCATGAAAATATTTAAGCCATAAACTAYAATATTTCAGTCACTGACAGTGAAGTCTCAGCAGAGTGGAATAAAGGGGCAGAATCATTTCCCTAGATCAGCTGCCCAGGCTGCTTTTGGTGCAGCCCAGGACAGAGCTGTCTTTCTGGACTGTAATGTGCACAATTGCTGAGTCATGTTGAACTTCTTATCAACCAACATGCCCAAGATCTCCTTAGGGCTTCTCTCATTCCATTCTCTATCCAGCCTGTGTTTATATATTTATATCATGTGAATCCTAGCTATATAAACTAGCCCAAGGGCCTAAGCTGAATTTTGTTACACAGGATGTATGCAACAGAAGAGGCTGRCTGRARCTACAGATATTTGTATCCCTCATATAAGAATAAGAGGTTTATATGACTTCTCTTCCTTAGTTCTGATGTTAATATTAGAATAACATTAAAGCTATTTTTTTTCTTCTTCTAACTCCTGTTCCCATGTAATTTATGTTTTAGATTGGTTTGGACTATTTTTAAATTTTATCAGCTCCATTTCAAGTGAAAGGTGAGACTGGAAATGCCTGTTTTGGTCAAAAAAGTAGGATGACTTAAGAGAGCTTTCTAGCTCATTTTGCCTGTAGATGTGTGTTTATTGGTGCTACAACATGAAAGGTATTTTATATTTGGACCAAGGAGAGACTATAAAGAATAGTGTCAAATTAACACTAGTGGGACAGAAGCTGGAAGAACAGAAAGATCTTAACTGAAATATCTTTAAAAAATTCATCCAAAAATAGCTGAATGACAGAAACTTTGGACAACTCAGAAGTRACAGACAAAAGCATTTCAGCCCTATTCCTGTCTTTAATACACAAGCAGATTAATTTGGTTCRATTATACAAGAAAAATTTACTTATAAAAGTGTTTGGAATTTGTGTTACTATCAAACCAAGTGATAGAGTGACATTAAAGATTTTGATAGCCAAACTTAAAATCAATAACATTTTTCTATAGTCTCTTGCTATAATATACTACCTGCCAGCAGCTGAAATAAAAGATTCGGCCCTGATTTTTCAGTAAACCTCTGGACTTTTTCCATTTTTAAAATACAGTATCTAACTCATAATTCTTGGAAGTATAAAATACATCAGTTTTGAAATYCTATCACTTCCAGTTATATGATCTGTGTAAATTACAACTTACAAGTTAATGCATTCTCTAAATTTTAGAGACACCYCCTTTTGTTTGCCAGATTTTTAGCKGAAGTGTGCTATTCTACAGAAACCTCCTGGAGCCTGGATCTCCTTATTTTGTAAGTATTAGGTTTTCCAGTATGAAAAATAATACTTTTTTAGCCAGCTTCATTAAGTGCAATAGCACAATCACCCTACATTGCAAGATAAGTTCATCAGCTGTATCTGTTCCCAGAGAGTACCAGTAYGCAGACAGACTCAATCCCTTATTTAAAAATGTCAGTTTGTATTCAGATCACATATTAATGAACTTCCAGCTTCAGCACCTCTCCACTTTACTTAGTAGAGAGTCTATCTGGAATAATAAATACAGATCTGAAAAAAAGAACTCTGTACTTGAGTTTTAGTACATGGAAATTTCCCCATGTGTCTTATTTTCCCTTTCAGGAACATAATGCATTGTATACTGACTACATTTTTCGGAACAACTTGGACATTTCATTAAACACTTTCACATCTATTTTATGCACAAATGTGTGGACAAGTATCTTTACTATCATATTTTTTCATTGCACTATTTATCTTTGGTGCAATGAACCATACGCACATACAAGTAACAATGGCTTTTTGACATTTAATGATTGCTTTAGTCAAGCCTTGATTGACAGCCAGAATTTTTACTCATTATAGCTTTAAATTAAGTTAAACTTTTTGCAATGTAGAAATGTGTTGCCTTTATCTTATCATAAAGATTATATGCATATATATACCTATAATAATATACAGTTATATTATTATATAATATTATTATTATTTATTCTTATAGATAATATAATGTATCAGTTAAGGCTTAGCTGTTGGCAGTCAATGCGTAGCTGTTGCACAGACGGGAGTACCAGATCCCTCTTTTCAAAAGGAAATAAAYAATCAGGAACATCCCTCTACACTGGGACACTCCTTAATGGATCAACTAAATAATAACATTAACACAGAACATACCAGTATTACATTTCTTTCAGGATGGGACATAGCTTGTAAAATCTCTTCTAAAGTACCAGGTAGGTGTCAAATGACAACATAATCAAATCTGTTTATGGAGTCCAGAGACTTATTSAACTTCTCTTCTAGCTCCTGCCTGCATTTGGTGTTTTGCAAGACCTGCAAGCTCTAATAAGAGTGTGATGTTGCTGCACAAACCCAGGGAATGTGACAGAAGAGTGAAAGATGAAGTGAGCATTAAGAGATGCAATGCATGACTCACAGGACACCCAAGTTCTTCTGTGGGAGTAGAAGGAGGCCAGACATGTTTAGGAAGGTGGTTTACATGTTTAGGAAAGTGGTTTACACCTTACTAACAGCAGTGACAATTTCTCTGCTCACTGTAACAGGACCACCCACCCCACACAGACACAAGTTCATGTCTATGCATCTCAAATGCAGAACTGAACCTCACCCTGTTATTTCCAACATTTATTTTGTAGGTAGTTTCTTTCTTAGATTTAGCCATTTAGCCTCTGATTCACACATTTTGCAATGCTTTTGAATTCAGTACCAGATTAGCTTTTTTATAGAATAAGCCTTGACTAATTTTTCTTTTTTAAAGTTTGTAAAATCTTATTCAGACTCTGTAAGAAATCTTTGAGGGGTGCCTGGCTAATATTTCAGCCAGACATTATAAGCATTTCTTCTTGTTGAAGACTTGATTGAAAATCTGCTGAAATCACCTGATACATATGCCTTCAGCAGCTTTTGAATCAATCTCTTAAGGTCCGTGAATAAATAGTATAAATGATCTAATTTCATATTTAAAATTAGGAAAATRTATTTTGCTTTCAAAATGGACCCTATGGACTCCATTTTATTATTTAGAAACTACTTCAAAAAGGTTGGAAAACGCAAGATCAATAGATTCCATTTTCCAAGAATTAAAACAGAATTGGGCAAGAAAATATTTTAAGTTCTTAAAATGGTTTAGCATTTACTCTCAGATAAACTTCAGCATTCTTTAAAAGGATTTGTATTGCTTATTTGTAATCCTTTAATAGTGATTTTTACTTCACAAATWCATTCAAAATCCATTTTATTGTATTTCTAAGCTGTTAGAATGAATAAAGAAGCAACATATAAGACAGTGTTATGGTTATTATGATACAAAGGTAATATTCTATATTTTCTTTTAAAGCAAATGCTTACATCTTTGGAAAGAAAGTAAGTCCATTATTTTGGAATATCTGAACAAATTAATTATTTCCAACTTGGAAGTAAAATAATTCCTCTTTCCTAATGGCTGTTTGATACCCTGCCCCTCACCCAGGAAAGCTATCACAAATAGAGTTTATTGAGAGGAGACGGGACCAGTGCAGCACAGGCACAGCTGTGCACAAGGACTGCCTGGTTCCAGYTTACACCAACAGCCCTTTCTGTCCCTCATTCCCACACCAAGGAGCCTCTCCTACTCCTCAAAGGTCTGGCCCAGCTTTGAGGCTCCCCTGGGGCTGCTGTGGTGGTGGGAAGGGGCTGATCCAGCGCCTTGTGTGGCTGCCAGGGCTCCCCCACCCCTGTGTGTGGGGATCAGCCTTTGGCCACCATAGCCTGACAGACATTTTTTCTGTCTTTATTATAGACAAATTAGCAGAGGATAATTTAATCAGGCCACCACCTTTTGGAATGATTTCTGCACTTGCTACAAGAAAAGCCTTGTTAAATAAAGGAACTTGAATTATTTAATAAGACAAGAGAGCCATGGAAGAAATTTTTAATTGCACAGAAGAACCTTGATTTGCTACTTGCAGGCAAAAACATGGACTAATATGATTTATTATAGAACTAGTGACAAACTAGGAAGCGTATTTCCTAACTTCTGAACAGAAAGTTCATTCCCATCTTTCCTATGTCTTAGATTTTTTAATCTTCTGGTTGTTTTTCTGCTTTCCTCCATTTYTTCTCTTTCCTCTTCTGCTTCTGTCTGCTTATCTGCTGTTTTGAAAGGAGCTGATGTACACTATTTTAAGTGTTCTAGAATTTATTCCCAGTGTCTCATGGCATTTAAACCACTAGGCAAAAGGTGTTTGTTGCTTTTATATGGTTTTCTAAATTTAAGTGACTTTTGATCACAAAAGCGGCTCAGTGCGCTTCTTCTATTCAGTGRAATTTTAATTTAGAGTTTGGCAGCACTGCAGGGAAATGATTTATTAAGTGACTAGGCCCTGACTTGGGGTAAATAAGGCATGGGAAATCACTGGCAGTGACAAAYACGGTGTGATAAACTGACTAAAATTACAGACAGCACGATTAGGAATAGATTGCCAAGGCAGGAAGAGGGGAGCTTTTAAGGGAGAAAGGTTCCAAATTCATARAAAACTGGAAAGGAGYTTCAGAAAGCAGAGCCATGCAAGGCCAATATTGCTTGGCAACCTKGTCAGTAATAAAGTATCAGGCTGAYGTTCCACAGGTATACCAGAAAAACAAAATTGGAGGCAAAGGTAGCARAACTGGGACCTGTGAGGAAAAAGTATTTGGAGTAGGATGTTTATCTGGTAGGAGACCCTTGCAAGGTAACAAAGCTTCTAGGATGGTGAAAGTAGGGTTGAAAAATGGAAAAAAAGGCATAATGAGGTGTATGAATSCTGAGTCAAAGTTCTCACATGAACAGGCAAACAGACAAAATAAAAATGGGGCAACATCARCACCTCACAACAAACCCTTGGAACATTCTCACTAGTTTTCCAGCTCCACTGTCTAAATTGTCCTCTATGGTGACTTCATAATACAAGCATTTAAAAATATTTAAAATTKTAACAGAACACATTGTAGAGACATTGCCTCTAAAGAGTATATTCTGAAGTTTAAATTTAATATTTAAAAAAAGAAAAATGTGTCAGGCTTTGATAGTAGTGGCATTTCTGCAGTCTATACTGTGACAAGCCTTTAACCTTGAAAAGATCCTTTGAGATTAGGCCTCTAGAAAAGTTGGTATCATATGCAGCATCTTTAGCCTCAGGTTAATGGGATAAATAATTGAGGCAAGTACTTTGTGTAATGASGTGAATTTTAACATTTTAATATAATAATCAGATCTAACCAATTGTCAAGTCTCTCTACAGGCTTTGTCTGTTCTGGGACTYGCTATTTTTGGCACAAAATGTAGTCAGGAATGCAAATTGCTGTAGTAAGATGACAGGATAGGGCAGAAGTAGAACATAGCATATATCTCATGTAGTTACAGAAAATGAATACCTGTTATCTGCAACTACCCTTTCCACACCTGTATCTGCCAGAATGAATTGCAAAAACAGCATCTGTTCAAGCCTAGCTCCTAACAGCTCCTAATTAACCCACCTGTATAATTAGTCTTTACTCTGTTTACTATCTACTACCATGAAGTTTAAGCCAATGCTGAACAAAACAACAAATTTCAAATCCTATTGTATCTGTTGTCTTAATCACTGGCAAAAGAGGAGTTTTATCCCCTTTTATCTGTTCATGACATGAACATGATGTCATGCCACAGGGCCATAATTTGCAATGTGTGAAAATAAGGAATTTGATTCTCTGGAGAGCTTCTAAAAATTATAGAATTCAAACCTCAAAATTTCAATACCCGTTATTATCCCTTTTTTTTTTTTGCTATACCAATGATTCAGAACAAGCTTGATAAACTACGTTGTTCTAATTCATCACAGCTACTGATCCCCCAGAGTAGTCTCAGGTGAACAGGTTGCTAAAGCTTCAACAGCACACAAAAATCCATAATTTCTGCTTGTTATGCAGAAGAGACCTGTGGCATAGGGTTAGCAAAAAGCCACAGCAAAAATACAAATATTCCAGGAGAAGGAATACACAGTCTCAAAGCTTTGCAATTACTGTGTGTTAATTAAGCTTTTASTACTCATAGCATATTAAAACACTTGCAGATCTGACAGAAAGTAAAAGCTGTTTTGTGCTCTTTATATCATTAGGGAATCAGAATGGGTCATGACCTAATTTGTATAGATACAAATTAAAGCATCTTATGCATTGTTCTACCATAGAAACACCACAGATCCAGARAGAGAATGGATATATGTATGTATGTATGTTTTTATTTTTTGGTTAATGTATTCATCTACAAGCAAGAACATCTGACTTGTAATCCTTGCTTCTTAAGATGTTTCCTCTTTGGTTGTTGAGTTTTGCCTCTTGATTTTTTTTCCCTTGGTCTTGCTTTGGTTTTGATTTGTTTGTTTTACATACTGAAAACTACATAAGAGAGTATTTTCAGTCTTAGAAAAAAGGGCCTAGTTGTGGTGCACACTATGGCTAACTCAAAACATTAACTAGTAGATTTTTTTTTAATTGACATTCTTCCATCATTTTTTCTTCAGTCTTTTTCTGTCTTGAAATTGTTTCTCACAGAAATTACTTATTGCCACCTTGTATTGCCATACTGTCTGCTAAGACAGACTGAACAATTTCTACACTTGGTCGAGAGATTCAGTCCTCCTGAAACACACCAGAAGTGTAACTCATGGGAAGAAAATACATGTCAAGTGGCCAATAAGGCAAACAGTGTCTCATCTTGTGTCAGCATAGTGTGGCCAGCAGGACCAAGGCASTGATCATCCCCTTATTCATGACACTGGTGAGGCCACACCCTGAATCCTGTGTTCAGTTTTGAGCKCCTCACAAGAAGGACRYTGAGGTGTATCCAGAGAAGGGCARCAAAACTGGTGAAAGGCTGGAGCCACAAAGTTGATCAGAGGGGTGGAGCACCTCTCCTATGAGGAAAGCCTGACGGAATTCAGATTGTTCAGCCTGGAAAAAGGAAGGATTCAGGGTGACTTATGGGTCRAGTGAAGGTGTTAAACAAGCCCTGCCTTAGGCTCAGATTTTTRGCAGCAGTTTTATACAGGTGACCCATGCCTACTTTGGTTCACCAGTTCTTAAGAATGGCTGATAAGGTTGATTATAAGATGAGTTATTTATTGACCAAGCAAGAGATTAACAGACAAATGGCCTTAAACAGAGTTACATWCTGCACAGATTAAAACRAAGAACAACTAGCAGATTACATAAARCAGTGCATGACAWAAAGGTACCTATATCATTGCTAGCAAGGAAGTAGTATAGATTAGGAGTCAATGTAATTTACCACCCAGCTGMTGATGGAGTACACAGATTCCCTCAGCTCCTGAGGGAGTAACCACAATGCCGCATCCTGACTTTGGGGAAAAGCCCGATGCATTTCCAGGGATTGTGCAGAAGACTTCTGCATGT
The DNA here is from genome assembly GCA_902810485.1 of Alauda arvensis. Taxonomy (NCBI): domain Eukaryota; kingdom Metazoa; phylum Chordata; class Aves; order Passeriformes; family Alaudidae; genus Alauda; species Alauda arvensis. The sequence continues at coordinate 369,286 of CADDXX010000487.1, forward strand.
GAAAGTTTTGTGTATCTCTTACAGTTTGTAAAGTGAAGTATTTGTCAGTCAGAAATTCAAACTCATCTTCCTTCAATCTTGYTCTCAAAGCAAGATGTTTATTGTCAGCTGGGAATGCCACCTCCATGGTACCAGAAATAACTCACTACCAGACAGGTGTCTGGCTTGAGATATTTCAACAATTAGCAAATTCCTGYGAGGGGGAAGATACCCTGAGCTATCACACSAGCTGATAGGCAGAAGAGACAAGCCCTCCTGTAGTGGTGAACATCCTGCAACAGTGACCTAAYTGCAGCTTTCCAGTACCTGAAGGGAACTTACAGGAAAGATGGAGCAAGATGACTATTTACAAKAGCATGAAGTGGCAGGATAAGGGYGAATGGGTTGAAATTAAAGAGAGTAGTTTTAAACTAGATATTAAGAAAAAATTATTTACTGTGAGGATAGTGAGGCCCTGGAACAGGCTKCCCAGAGAAGTTGTGGATGCTCCATCCCTGGAGGTKTTCAARGCCAGGTTGGATGGAGCTCTGATTCATGTAGGTGTGATTCTCTTTCTTCTTGATAAAATTGCCCATTAAATTGTATTCTGAACCTGTCTGTTGAAAGATTAATATTTTATACTTTCTTGAGGTAAAAAATAATGTTATCAAAAGACCWATGGAGCATAATGATGAAAGAAAGKTTTTAAAGTTTTACAATTTAAAATTATACAATGAATTTCTTTTCTTTTGGAAAGAAATAAGAGATATATTAAAATAGGAGAAATCAATTCACCTTAGAATATCACTGACATCTATTATTTGCTATGCTGAAGGAGATAATTAAATAATTTTACATGTGCATTTARCTGAATTTGGGTATTAGAAAAGCAACTTTTTCACTCTCTGTAATTGATTAAAGAAGAATTATAAAAATGTGCTGAAATTGTTCATTGGAGACTATGTATAAGGTTCAAATCTCTGATTTAAGGTATTCTGTTTAGTCTCTAAATTTAAATCTAGTCAGAAAGAGAACTGAATTTTATTGTACCTTGTTGACTCCTATTTGATTACTCAGACATAAGCAGTACTTGAAAGTCCAATTAAACAATTAGATTTAGAATTCACAAGGAAATTACAACTAAAATAATATGGTACAGTATTCAAGGTAATGTAGTTAGTTATTATTCTGCTATAGACAATGCAATAATAAAGAAATGACACCTGTGARTACTTTCATTAGAAATTAAATTTATCTTTGTGTCTCTGACTGAAAAGGGAGGTGGGAGGGAGTTCAAATTTAAGTCTTATTCTSCTTAAGATGAGAAATTTAATGTGCATAAATTATTTGTTGAATGGATATCTCTGTGAAGAATAGTGGTAATTTTGCCATTATAGTCCTATGAAAAAGAAGTTGAAATAATATTTCTAGCAYTCTCCCATGTTATTACTTAAAAATAAAAAACAAAAAGTAGTGAAACATTCTGTGTTCTGTTCATAACTCACATTTTGGTTTCTATGTTTCTGTAAGGGTCAGGTAAATTAACAATTCCAATTTTGTCTTGTGTGTTATATCCCACCTAAAAAGACTGAGTGATAATTCACCAGTTTTACTTAATTTCCTGCTGAATTMTTTCAGCACACTACAGATAAAAAAGCATTAGTCAATCCAAATGTAGTCTTAGTAACACCCTCATGTATTGAGTTTAAATCTCACAATGCTCAGAAGAGTTGCAACTCAACCTCTTATCTCTTCTTCCCCTCTCTGCCTTGTCACAAGCTAAAACAAAAACCATAATACAAAAGGTTAAAAAAGAAATCAAACAACAAGTGAAGTCATAAATATGACAAAAGCAGACAGGACTACCTTTTACYGCTTTTCTAAAATGCCTTTGTGGAAAATTGCTGAGGGCCTTCAGGAAATRACAGTAAAAATAAGGTTGCGGTACCCCCTAAAGGAAATTAAAAGCAGGGTTTTTTTTCTTCTTTTTTTAAAAATCACTTTTTCTTTTCATTGAGGGGGAAAGTCAGTTCCCTCTTCCCCTCATGACATATAAAAGAGAAAAATGGTAGAATTTTTATATTAATACTCAAAGAGAAAAAGGTCATTAACCAGGAGTTTAGAATTTCCTGATGGTGGTTCTAACAGTGCGGGTGTTCGCTGCCTGGTGGATTGGCCGAGCCCGGCTGCCAAAGCGACAGTACCCGCAATGGTGGGGTCTCTGTGGTTCCCGCCAAGCTTTCGGAGCAGCTTCCCGCTATGGACCGTCTAATTAAAGGGAGAGTCTTCCAAGGGGGCTACGAGAACTTCTTTATTGTTCAAGAGCTACCCTCGAAAGCCCAGAATAGCTCTGCGTCGGGGTTTATAACGGAAAACAAACAACCAATCG
>CADDXX010000487.1:371665-415493 GCA_902810485.1 Alauda arvensis
TAGAATTTTTATATTAATACTCAAAGAGAAAAAGGTCATTAACCAGGAGTTTAGAATTTCCTGATGGTGGTTCTAATGGGAGGATAATACAGCTATCTYTGCATTTTAAGAACATTCATAAAGATTCAGTCAGTGGTGAACTGGATATTAATATTGAACAACAGCTGGAATTTCTTCAATATCACTATGCTTATAGAATTATTATATGCAAAATTTCTGAGCAAGATCACTGAAATAATTTTGGAAGATAAATAAATTGGATGGCAAGCTACTGAACTGTTTTGATCTTGCAAATTCACCTTGTGAGACAAGAAATTTAATTCTATTTTATTCTTTTCTTTCATAACTACTCATGTGCTATAAAAGAACTTTCAGAAGTGGGTACGCTAAAGTACATTGAGCCACATTAAATATCTATTCATCCCCACATCACCTCCATGTTTACTTTGCCCAGTTCTCATTGCTTTAAAATTGCTCRCCATTCAAAGACTGAATTGGAAGTACATGAGGTAAAACTAGGCAAGCCAGGAAGAAGAGAAATTGARTGAGAAGAGTTTTAATAAAGGCAAGTAATATCAATGCTTTAATTTTTAGTTGCTGTGGAAAAGGGTCTGTAGTAATTMATTCTCTCACCAGTAGTGATGCACCCTAGATAATTAAATAGTACCTACTATGTCTCTTTTAAACAATATTTTTCCATCTACCTGTGTATTGCAYCACAGCCAGACTGGCAGGTACTAAAAAACATAAATGGATTTAAAAAATGGATAAATAGTGTTGTTTCAGAAAAGTTTATATTCACCTTCCCAAAAACTTTGTACAAAYACTAAGTTCAAGTGCCTATTCTGACTTCAAGCAATGTAAATAGTTATTTATAAATCAAGTCCTTTATGTAAAGGACAAAGTTGGTTTTTTTCTTTAATAACAAAGTTTAGAGAAATAAAGGAGTGAATTAAATTGATGATTGCATATAATTACATAATACATTGGAAAAAAGTCACTTTTGTATGTAGAGCTCAGTGACTYAAACCACTAAGAATATCAGATGAAGTTCAGTTATAAATCAAACCACTAGACCAATCATAACAAGGTGATGGCATGTGTATGTTATTTGAAATACTTAAATAGCCGTTAAAAGTGATTTTTAGCATTGAAAACCAAATGAGGAGCTGATTTATGTATAAACACTCCCCCARATTCACACTGAGTTAATGCATGGGCAACAAGAAACAGATGTGTTTATTACACAGCAGATAACTATTTCACTSGATTACTATTACTTTTAATTATGATTTTCTATTAATTTCCCTCTTCTTATTTTTAACTATAAGAAATAATTTTTTAATTTGTTCAGCCCAAGGATTAGGCTGTAATTAGGCTGATTTGTACCAAAACCAAAATTGATTTTGTGAGTAAGCATTTCACTTTGCTGAGTTTTTTGAGARGCTTGTGCTGCTACTTAAAGAAGCTACACATACTAGTAACTTAAAGACTGTGGATTATGGCATTTATACGTGGTTCTTCCTTATCTTAATTTTCAGTCTTCTGTGAGTACTAAGCCAAAAAAGGAGAAAAAAAATCTGTTAACAAATCTAACAGATACTTTTATCCATAAAAGGGTAAACTATTACTCTGTTTATTCAAATCTTGTATTTTAATTGTTTTTTTTCAGAAAACAAGCAAAAACTACTACTTAAAAGCACTCTCYGAAATAAAATAAAGAAAAAATAAATTAGCTTTTGTCCTTTCTGGATTCAGCAGGTGTTTATGAAAATAATGCATTTTTTACACCAAAATACAATTAACTGACCTTCTGTAAAGGTCTTTTCCAGTGTTCTAAATTTCAGGTGAAATAAGGAGGAAGTGGGGTGGATTTTACCCRACTTTATACCTTGTCCTCTTCACTTGTGCATAAAAGTCTATAGAACCACCCAATAGTAGCCAAATCAGTAAACGCAGAACTTAAAAGAAATCTCTAATGAAATTCAGGCATGATTAAATAATAAACATTATTTCCATACCTCTGTTTCTCTAAAAGCACATTCTAACCAACCAACTAAAAATACCAAATGACAAACCGAAAAGCAGCAACTGCTGTTCGAGTTGTTACTACATGAGGATCTCCCACTTCTTTTTATTAATCCAATTTGTGTGAGCAAGGTGGTTTAGCCTGCTTTCTCAGCGAAGGTCAGGGATGGACATCCAGGTGGTAAGAAAGACACAAGAGTGATTGATGTGTTGAAAGCCACAAAGCAGCTGAGAATGTTGGAATTAGGGCTGCTCCCCCAAAAAGGTGGTGGGATCAACAGCCTGAGTGTAGTACAAGACAAGAAGAAGCAGCCTCAACTTACACCAATGGAGGGTTAGATTGGACAGTGGAAAAAACGTTTTTACCAATGGGATTGCCAAACAATGGAACAGGCTGCCCAGGGAAATGTTTGAGTCACCATTCCTGGAGGCATATAAAAACTTGGGGATGTGGTGCTTAGGGACATACTTTCGTGGTGGACTTGGCAGAGTTGGGTTAATGGTTGGACCTGATGATTTTAGAAAAGACCTTAAAGGTTTTTTCTAAACAAGTCAGTGATTCTACAAGCTACTATTAATATCCAGGTTGTTTGGCARGGCTGTGCAATATTTTATGATCTAGAGTATTTTGGAAGGGTTTTGGAAAGTTCACTTGGAGTTAAGAAGAATTTTTGGTTGTTGCAATTGTTCACCAAAAGCATAAATTCACTGTTAGAACCTAAGAGGTGAATTCAGAATCTTACTGCTGATCTGATAATAGTAAGAACTGACAGCTCGTTGTGTCATTCAAAGGTATTTCTAAAAAATATTTTGCACAAAATTTTAAGATAAATGTTGTCTTCTCTGTTACTGTAATCTGAGACTAAATCGTTCTGTATTAAATTAACTGAGTTCCAKACTATGTTTTTCTGTCAGATTTCACAGATATTGATCCTATCTCTAGACTGGTGATGGATTTTCTTTCTTGTTAATGTGGTGATATGCTGCCGGGTAATGACAGTCTCAGCCATAGCATGTTCTCAGCAGRTTATGGGAATGGGTAGTACAATATGATCTCTGCACAGCCAAAGAGCACCATAACAGTTATGCTGATGTTTCTTTCATGTCCTCACCTTCTTTGAACTTTTTCCTCTTATTTCCCTCTTTCTTTATCATTTTTTGTCTTTCTTGACATGATCAGATAGTATCACGAAAAGCTGTATGAGCAGTAGTTATTTTTGTTTTTCTTGAGAATCTAGGAGAAAAAGGGAAGACTGCTTATCTGTGTCTTTCTTTTTCTATTTTACATTGTCTATTTGTTCTTTTCCTCTTGTATTCAAAATTATCTTTTCAAAAAGAGAGRGAAAAAAGTCTACATTTTTTCTTGTTGTCTTAGGACTTTTTGGTAATTTTGATTTCTGTGATCTTCATTGAAGTGTAGGACTCAGCAAACTGCAAACCATTTTTTTGTGACAGCCATTAGGCAGAATTACTCCTATATTGTTATGTCCAGACAATGAAAGGTGGAACAAAAGACAGCTCGAATATACCTTTTATTTTGCTGAAAAAAGTTATACTTAATTTTCTAATTTCTTCCACAAAGATCAGACTTCCAAATAAGGTGTTTGTTTTAAAATTTGACTGCAAAAGACTATAACTAAATGCCTGTCTCCAGAGTTTGCTATAGCAATTGAATATATTTAGATTTGAAGGCTTTTACAGCCAATGATTTTCTCAGGAAGCAAAACCCACAAAATCTGCAGCAATCATGATGAGCAAAATACACTGTAAATTTATTTGGTTGGGGTTTTATGTCCACCAGTTTGAATGCTAATAAAATTCTAACTTACTGACTGGTGCCAGCTAAAACTTAAATCCTTCTCTCAATCTTATCAAAATAGTGAAAATAAATAGACAAAACAGACTTTATTTTAAAATATCCACAGGAAAGGCAAAGGTAACAGTCTTTTGGGCAAATATGAGAGRTATATTTCAGTGTGATCAAAATTATGCCCCCACATCCCTGTTACTCAACAAGTGAGTGGAATACCTTCCACAAGACCATGTCTTAGCTTCTCTTTAGTCCTATGTTATTGGCTGTCTCTCTCCCATGTATTTAAAAAAATGCAATTATACTCTTATTTCATGTAAGTTTTAAGAGAAAATGAAGACTRCAAGTATGGAATAGGATGTCTCCTTTAATGCATTAGCAATGGGAGTGCAAATAGTGTGCTAGTGATGTAGTTTTAATATTTTTTTACTTAATTGCCTCTAAAGCAGCTGAGCAATGGCACACTGTTTAATGGTGGGAAGAAAATAAAATTTCTGAATTGCTAAAAGGAGCAATGTTAAAAGACTGTGAATCTCATATATGTGAACTATAAAATTTCAATTTGCTTTTCCACTTGACTAGGGAAGGCAACTGCTTTGGTAACCACAGCTGTAGACCATGATAAATAACTCATTAGAAGAATGTCTGACTTCACTGAGAAATACAATTGGTATAGATTAAATATAGTGTAAAGAACTACTTTTAAAAAGAAGAGGCAGATTCACTTTSAAATTACAATTGGAGTTTCTAGCTACAGAACTCAGTATTGAATCCAAAACCAAATAAAAGGTCAACCTAAGTAAAAAAGATCAGCTAATTAATCTAATAACACTGTAAAAACCACATAGCATAATAAAATGTTAATTTAAAATRGAACATCAGTCCTCAAGGGACAGCAAAAAGAATGGAAACCTTGTTAAAACTGACTTTTAATCAAATTTGCCAATGGCTGGATATGTGAACTTTATTGCCTTATCTGTTTTTGAGCATTGATGCATTAGGTACTGTAAGTACTCCTGCATTACATGAAGTTACAATTCAAAATGTTTGAACTCTGCTGTCTGCCTTCACTTATGGTAGTCTGTGATATAAACAACATGCCATTATATCAGTAATATATTTGCCCCAATGCATTACAATAAAATATTTCACTGATTATCTATTTCCATTAATTTTTACCTAATAGTTATTTAAATATCATTTTTTCCGTTTTTCACTGCTCTAAGAACCAGGATTTTTACACATTATTATTGATTTAATCAATTGTAAAGTCCAGTTTGTGAAACTAAATGGGAAAATGGGAAAAAAGTAAAGTTATGCAGTCAAATGTCAGAGGTTTTCTTTCAAACCTGAATTATTTTGATACTATGATATTTCATTGTGTCTATTTATTTTTAATTATTTCTTTACCTTTTTTTTCCTTTATTAAAGAATAGCTCCATGCCACTTGTGCCAGGGGTACAGATTTGAGAACCACCATTTGTTCTTTCCATCCTTATTTTCCATAATTTAAAATTTTRTTTTGGTATTTCTTTTGTAATTATATAAGCATCTCCCAGTCTTCTTCTCTGAAGTCTTATTTWAAAACTGTTCTTATCAGTGAGCCAATTGATCCAAGAGTAACATCTCAATGCCAGAGAAACTGTTTTTTTCTTTAAAAAAAAGGGCTCAAATTTTATGCACACAGAGAAAAACATTTTAACAGAAAATTMCAATGAAATATTCAATTTTGACCTGTTTAAACACAAAACTCTCTGAAAATACCCTGCATGTTGCATTTGAAATAACATTTTTTGTTGAAGAAGAAATAGTATTGAAATGCAGTTGTTTTCTATAGCCCAAAACAACCCTTGGCTATGAGGTCTTGATATGGTCAGCTTTTCTTTATTTGAGATATTGACATTCTGATAAGCTACATGGACAACATGAGTTATGTCTTGGGGAGTATGTGTGTAATTTAATGTGAAATTACCTGCATGTCTAAGAAGAGATACAGACTGCATGTCCCAAGTCTCTGATGACAGAGACAATAAACAAATGGGGACAAATCAGTCCCTGGTCACAGAGATGTTGCACTGATTGGTTCATGTCCACAGTGCTTAGGAAAAACTGGTTTTACAGTAGYTTTATCTTAAAACAATCTAAAATCAGTTCAGGCCAAGACTTTAAAGTCGAGGGCTGAACCAAGTCCTTTACCAAAGGACTTTACCTGAACCAACTACATTATTAGATTGACACAAAGTCTGTGGCCTTACAGAAGTAGTGAAATATCCCATTAAGTGGATTGCAGGAAGAGCAAACAATCAACCTCCAAGACCCAACAAAACCTTTGTCTTCATCCTACATGAATGCGGACATCCCTTGTTTAATGCTGTCCATAACAATCTTCAAAGGGAGCTGGTTTAGAACAACTTTTTCTTGAATATGTGAGTAATCTGAGGTAGGTTTCCTTCCTACTCATTTTCTTCCYTCCATCTAGAGCAAGAGAGATGAGGCACCCTTTCCTACCTCGATTGTGCACCTGTGGTTTGAATCAAAACCACCCACARAATTCCATGGTGGGATGGTGAATACTGAATCTGGCTCCGGGCTGCCAGGAGGCTGAGCAGGACAGTGAGGTGCTTCACCCCACATGYGCAGTTTAAGGGTGTCTCACACATCATTTGTCAGATGGATAAACTGTAGAAAATGATCATCTGAGTGCTGCACTAATTTTGCTTTGTTTATYTCTAAATTGACAATCAAATGAGACTCTAGAAGCCTATTTATATAAAATGCTCATATCCACAGAAACAATAAATAGCAGGGAATCAGAAGTTATGTTAGTTTATATAAAAATGTCTTCATATTTTGAAACATTATGTGATAACAGCTCCATTTCATCTTTTTTTCCCCTTAACAGTAGAAACAAAACTTTCCTTTTTAGTTCATTTTCTCAATCATCTGTAAAGATTTAAATATTAAAAACTTTCAGAGATGTTTTTGTTGTTGCTCATTGAACATACTTCATATTTTTCACATTTCTGAGTGTAAATTTTCYTAAAACATTCCTACAATTACTGTGTAATTGCAACACCAAGCATGTATATTCTAAAGTATTAGAACAAATAACAAAGATTTTTGTGGAACAGATTAAAAAATACAGGTGAAAGAAGAATTAAGATATATGTTTCTGAAGTTAAACCTCTCTTTTAAGAATGCATTTTTTTTACTGCATATTTCAGATTGCCTGTGGTTTTTTAAGCTGCCAGCAAAGTTTGGTCTTTTAGCTATGTAGATGACTAAACTCAAAAAGTAATTTAAACTCAATAATAAAATAATGTAAAATGGCAGAGARGTTTTACAGTCTAAATTTAAGTACCTGCCTTTATTACCAGGTTCATTTTCTGGATGCATCATCTTTTCCCTTTTTTTGCCTTCCTATTCACTAAATGAGGAACATTAACTTCTAACTTCAGGATCTGGGAACTGCTTTTACATTAGGTGCTAGAGGCAGTCAGTAGGTGAAGAACTCATGCACTGAATTCTACACACCCATGCTTAACCTTTGCTTCTATAGACAGTCACACATTYTGACTCTTTTGCTCTTTCTCAGCATGGCATTGCCACCCATGGTAGGAAGGACTCACAAGTATGACTGTTCTTAAAACAGAGAAAAATTGTTCCGTTATGTTCTCTGGGAAATACTCTGTTGCACTTATAGGATTCTTTATTCCATCTTTTGCCCAATCTTTGTTTTTTTTTTTACTAAAAATGCACACGGTGCTTTATTACTTGATTGGTAGTTTATTTATCTTGGATACTATTATGCAAATATTAAAAACATTGGACAGAAATACTCTGGGACTACAGAAAGCCTTTGTCYCCAAATATATTTATCCCTATTTGACCAATGGTTGCAGCAGGTGACTGGAAATGTAAGAAAGATTTACAAATTTGTACTTTTTCAACAGGTTTTTGATTCTCCTTTCCAAAATCTAAGACAATAAAAGATATTTCAGTGCTAACTGGATTTAGTGTTTTTTTCGCTTAGAGGATTTCTGCTCACACTAGGATAAAAAGAAATTAAGGTGTTTATATGAAGGTCATATTTGTGCAGTACCAGTTTTCATATCTAACTTTAAATACTGAAGTAAATATATATGGYTGTTTAAGAATGGCAGAAAAGAACAGATACATTTTCAAATTAAATTGAGCTTCTAAACAAATACCACAATTAAGTCTAGTGAATGTAGTAAGAAGTAGTAATTGAAGGGTTCTAAATCTGAAATTGGAGGAATCCAAGCAGTTCTATTGTCAGCTTTAGCAGTGAAGAGTTTATTCATTTGCCAATAAGAACAGACATCTTAGTCAATATTAAATCCTGTGAATTGACCCAACCTGTTAAATGAAAAAGTACCTTAAACGTGAGAAGGGACTTGAATAAGGTCAATGACTGTTCTCATTATCTACTAGAAGAAAGATATCTAACACTGTGTAATTGAGACTAAGATTTCTTTTCCTGGTCATTACTTGATTTCATTATTGTCATTCATGTTTTATTGTAGTGTTGATGAAAATTATGATGCCCAAAAATATTATTTATTTAAAATATAACATCAGGAAATAATCTTTCTATGTTATGTAAATTGATGAGAAGAAGTATTAGGAAAAAAAAAAAAAAACATGAGAAAGTAAAGGTTTGCATGAAACAGAAAATCAGTACTATTACAGACCCAAAATTCTTGTTTCATAATCAAATCACTTTTGCTTTATATCTCAGGCCAGATTTAGAATGGCTGAAACATTGGAAGCCTTGAATTAATGAACAGAGATTAATAATAATAATAACAATAATAATAGTTATTATTAAAGTTGAAACAAAATAAAAGGCTCTATGACATTTTTTTAAAGACTCTCATCCTTTGATTTCTGTTGTTAGCATGTTAACTGCTGGAAATGTATTCCTTAGAATTAACATTTACAGATTGATTCCTAGTGATTAATTGGAAATAAGTTTCCAAAACTACAATCACAATGATCAACAAGGTGAAACTTMTATTAAAGAATTTAGATTATAATTAAAAGCAATACAAAGACACAAAATTAAATCTATTTGAGGATACTGTTTTGTATGCATAGAACAAGTATATCTGGAACATACAAATTCATATCTTGTATCTGCTGTTTGCCAAAGATAGAAGAATATATCTACCCACATTAAWTCTTCCTCTGCTATATTTAAATGTGTGAAAAACTTGTTCACATACAGAATTTTATTGACTGTTTCTGTGGTTTAACTGGTGGAGACAATAAAAAACAAAAGCAAAAAGATGGGAATATGCAAATAARGAGAAGTATTAACCAATCATTAAATCCCTTCATCCTTTTAATACATTAATTATAAGTGATCTTAATATTAAAATCTTGAGATACAAGAGAATTATGTTCATTAAACAAGTTACCATTTCTTTAGTTTAATGTATCAATATTATATTGGTTTTGTGGTGTGGGAGTGGTCAGCTGTGTCAGATACTGATGTCACTGTGTTTCTGTTAGAAGCTTATGTTGATTTATCAGTCTGGTTTCCCAAGGTAATCTTGCAGATTGTATTTTTGRTAAAATATCCAATAGCAATAAAATTTTAAATGTTTTCCATAAGGAAAATTCTAGCTAAAACTGGTTCATGGAGTCCATYATTTAACTGTAAAATATTAGTGCATCTAAAATGTGAGACAGAATGCAAATTCTAGCACATGGTCTTWATGTTGCCATGATGGAACTACAGTTTGGTTGGTTGGTTGTTTTTTAAATGTAAACCTGTCATACTATTTGCAAACTGTGAACAATAATTTTTGTCTCCTTAATTATGCCAGGTCACACTTCTGGCCAAGGCAGCTGAGGAAATTATTTGCACTTAAAACTCATTTAAAGAACCTGTGAATTAGTAAACCACATGTGAATTAGTTTATTTCAAAGATGAAAGGGAAAGACATTGTGGGAAGAAGAATCCTTTCACTCATTTTTTTTAATCCTTAAATCAGTTTGTAAGAAAACGATTGTAGCATCTACCAGAAAATTTTCTCCAGCAAATACAGTAAAAAATTTGGCTATCACATTGCCTATATGTAGAAAAAGATTTTTTCTGTGAAGTTGACAGAAGTTCTGAAGGAGGGAAACCATATAAACATGGACAGAGAGGAGAAATCACAGTGATTTTTTTTTGTACTATCTAGATAAAAAAAAATTATTCAAAAAAATTCATGTCAAATGCAGTCACAGACCCTCACCAGGGACCTTAGGAGAAACTGTGTCCCTGTAGGCGGCACTAAGGCCACCTGAAATGGGAATGTCTGTATTCATGCTATTGAATGTACTTGTCTCTTTGCCCTCAAACCAGCCTTGCACCTCAAAACCAAACATCAAGAGTTTTGAGCTAAATCCTGAAACACACTCTCAAAGCCTTGGGAAATGTTCTTTGGCCTGCAAGAAAACTATTCTAGGGATTCTTCTTACAATTTAATAATATAGAAAATGGTCCTTAGCAGTACAGCCATACCCATTGAATGCTTTCTCTCCTCACTGCCAGTTGTGGCTGCTGACCCAAGGGAAAGCTGTACATTTGTGTGTGCATGAAGTCTATTGACTGACTGCAGAACAAGAATGGTTCTGTCTGTATTGGCAAGAACTGTCCATCTGTAATGGCTGGTATTGAGGGCCTAGCACCCACATGATTCAGGAAGGTCTTTGTGTTGAATTCACTCTGTGGGCTGCTCTTGTACCATGGACTCAGTGGCTTTTGCAGCTATTTGTGCCCCTGAAATATATCTGCCAGGTYATCTTCATCTGAAACTATTTTTAGCTCAGGATTCTGCTACATTCTCCATGCACATCACRGCACATCACAAATCAAACTGGATTTGATTAGATCCAGTGCTTCATACATATTCTGAATGAGTGCTTAGGTCATTTAAAGAATAATCATCAAAGGTACWGGCAAAAAGTAGGTTTTATATGAATTTGTGAAAGTATGACTTCAACAGAGTTGAATGGCAAGGTTCACTCTATTACTTASTACATAGAGGAAGCGTACATAAGAAAATTGGATTAGAATCAACTTAGAATGATTTGCAAGAAGACAAGGAATGCAAAAGGGTAAAGGTGCAAAGGATATGATAACAAAAGATAAGGACACAAAAGGGTTTAGCAGCACTTAATCACTGAGTAATTTAAAATTTATAAGGTGATTCAATAGGGTTATCTTGATCTACAAAAATGCCTTAATTATAGATTCACAGTAATATCATTCACACCTTAATCAATGCACAGATGCAGACAAAGAGGTGCATATATCATATCTGTTTTTATGGGTGTAAAATTAAAATTCCACTCAGGTTCAGTGAAATGAATCAAATCCCTTAGCATTTCTCAACAGGTATGGGTTGCATCTTGAGGAATGGTGAGGTGGGGAATATCTACCTAGGCCTCATCATCAGTGATACTCTTTTGAATATCACAAACTTGGGAGTTAATTAACTCCAAGAGGTGTCCCCACGTAGGGGCAGATGCTGCTGTAGCCTGCTGCAGTCTAGAACAACTCACAGGGCTTCCCTAAAGAYCACTGTTTATAGGGTCACAAGATGATTGTCTCTAGTCATCAGTCAGTTTCCATCCTGGCCCTAACAAAATTGGGTACCTACTAGATATTTTTTATCCAGGTAGTGTTCCACTCAAGCAAAAATTAATATTTTCAAAATGTCTTTTAGAAACAGCATAATTTCATTTGGGCTATAAAATTCAGGTGAATGATCTTCCAGGGCTAAGAAGGATAACTGCTTATTCTTTGTTCCCCACCTTCGTCAGATTGTTGATGTTCCTGTTATGGCCAGAATCATTCATACCTTTATCATGCAAGAGCACAGTCAAGRGACACTTCAGAGACAAACTGGCGCCACCAAGGAGTGCTTCACTTGGTGGCTCAGCTGGTTCAGTCAGGGCTTACCAGGAGCTCCTGAGATAACAGAGCAAGACCAGGAGTGGAGAGAGCAAGGATGCAGCACCACAACAAAACACAAGATGTGTAATTCTTATCCCACTCCTCATGATGTCTCTGTGTCTCTCTGTGAGTGGTGGTGGGTATGTATATGCAGYTCAAAATGGGGTCGTATAATTCAAAGAGATACTTACTATGTATGTGCTGAAGCAATTATTGCTTCCAAACACATCACCAAAAAAGTYGACTTTGTAGCAAAACARATTACATTCCTTTGCAGTTCRATTTTTTTCCATTTCTTTTCCATTTTAACAATGTGTTTTGAATTTTCTCCRAAGTAGTTCAATATAGGTTGTATGTTCATTAATAAAGAAGTATTGTAAATGTGATACTGAAATTCTGGGGTTTTTTCATTTATTAGTGGAAAATTATTTTTATATCAGAGAGGTGACCCAATGAGTAATAAATACTTCTCAGAGCACATRGTGTTCTAATACTTCACATGATTACTTTTCTAATTGTACATTAGCAATTCAAACATAGACATAAACATTCTGTCAAATCTACCCTGGTAATGAGATTCTATTTTAAAAATTATAATCAGTTTAAATCCTATTTAGTCAGATCATTTCAACAACCTAAGCTGAGTTTGATTAATTAGTTGTCCCAAACACAGAGCAATGAAGGCATCATGAATTAACATTAAACTCTAAATTAAACTAGGTGATTTGTTTCACYGTGCCAATTAACTCTTGTAAAGGCATTGATAGGTTTGCCTAGGGTTGTCAGTTTGCGAGCAAGGTCATAAGAAAATAAAGATATACAAGGCTTTTCTCCATGTGATGACAAGCAAATACTAAACATTATGTCCATCTTCAGATATGTGACAGAAGATATTCCTTGCTTTCTTAAACGGTTTGAAATATCCTAGGGCAAAAATAAAAATTTGAATGGATTCTATTGTTTATTAAAACTGCTGAAACATGTGTAGAATACATAAATTCCAATTACAATTTAAATAAAATCTGTCTTTTGTTTGTTTTTTTTTTAATATCTCTGAAATGAAGGCACTAAAAGAAAACATTAATGTAAACCCTATGGAAGTGTACAGAAATATCTTCAGGTAATTACAAAGTAACAAGCTCAACATTAAATACATTAAAGAACAAAGTAAGACATGTTACTGAATAGATTATTTCTGTATAAAATTAACTGGTTTGCAGTGTGTTTCTACGGGTATATGACATTTTTTATGTGACARATCTGTTCAATTAAGAACTTCTATACTTAGCTCTGGTGAAGCCACACCTCAAATCTTGTGCTCAGTTTTGGCCCCTCACTTCAACAAAAACACTGAGATCYTGAAGTGTGTCCAGAGAAGGGCAGGGGAGCTGGTGAAGGGCCTAGACATTGTCAYATCAGCTGTGGGAGATGGGGTTATTTAGCCTAGAGAAAAGGAGGATCAGGGAAGACCTCATGGTTCTCTAAAATTATCATGAAGGAGCTGTAGCCAGGTGGGGGCCACCCTCTTGTCCCAGGCAGCCCAAGAGGATATAGCCTCAAGCTGTGCCAGAGGAGGTTCAGGTTGGATACCAGAAAGAATATATGCGTGAAAAGGGTTGTTAAACATAGGAATGGGCTGCCCCCAGGCTATCACCATCCCTGGAGGTCTTCAAGAAACACCYAGGGGTAGCATTTAGTGCTATGGTCTGGCTGACAAGGCAGTGACCCATCAAAGGCTATCCTCACTAATCTTGGAAATCTTTGCCCACTGAATTATTCTCTGATTCTTGGCAAGACAGTGTACTTAGGTTTAAGGAGGTAAGTCAACCAACTTATGAACACTGATGTTTCATGGTACTTTATAATGTCAAGAATGTTACATGATTGTGGTGAACTGTATCACTAAATTGCAAATCATATATGCTTCTCAATAAGGAGAAAAGGTGGAATCCAACATGGCCTTCAATCTAGGAGGGAAAATCTAAATAAAATGCAGTGTTTGAACAGTAAAAAGAGAAGTCAAATGAGAAATTAGGTTTCATTGTTCAACATAACATTAAAAAAATTACTGATGAAAATGGAGGATTTTTTCCCAATGTTGTTGTAGCAAAGAAGGTTGTCTTTTAGAAAGACACAAGCTATTTATTTCTTCTAAGTCTAAACTGTATGACTGATGAGTATAGAGGCAAGATGTCATTGAATTAAGCAGTTGAACATCAAGGTATTACTATAATGAACGCCAGAGTTCCATTAAACATAATTAGGATTAGCAGGGCAGATGATCACAGAGTCTGGGTTTGCTCTAAAAGGTGTTCTTGTAGTTAAGAAACTGCAGAACATCTGCAAAGTAGCTGTATACAGGCTTGACATTTGCCAATATGCACACTCACAGAACCTCTTAGAAACAGGGTCCCTGATGATTATTAACCTCACACAACTGCCTGGTTGGAGAAGCTGTAATACTAAAAACAAGGCAGTGGTTGAAACATGCTATCAAAGTATATGCTCAACCTCCTAAGAAACAAAAAATGTAGTGACTTTATTTATTCAACTCAGACACTGGGTTTTATCAGACAAAAGCAAACCAAGGATTTTTAATAATACAGAGTCCCTCCATTGTTAAATTCCTCACCTAAAGCTTACTTCTTCAAGTTACCCTGTGGAAGGCACTGAGTGAAAGGCAGGGATTGCCTGATTTGATTCAAGGTGCACTGTGCTGAGCTTCCTGGTAACAGCTAGAAAGCAAATATTTGCAAAGGCAATTGAATTAATGTTTAAATGACAAACACTCAATAAAARAAAATACTAGAACCATTATTGCTACTAGAAGATACACTGCTGAAGCAATTACATTGTAATACAGTGCATATTGTAAACATAAAGTAAACAAAGTTTAATATATTCCTGTTATTTTACTCTGGCTGGGATGATTTCCCACAAATACCTGCAAAGCAACACCGTTGATCTGCTTGAAATCCCTCTTGAAAGCCATTCTTTCACCAGAAAACAGAACCTTCAGAAAAGCTACTGAAGGTGAATGCAGTGACCCAAAACCAGACCTCTGCTATTGCCTTATGACTTTACGATTCTCTGAACTCATATGTCTTTATCATCTTACTCAATTCAATGCAGAATTTGCAATACCTTTATTAARGGTAGATTTTTCTTCAGCTGCTCTACATCAGCCACAGAGGGTTTGAATTTTTAGTTTCTGAATTGAACATTAATCAGGTAACACCAAGAGAAATGTGAAAGGTGACTGACAAATAAGCTTATTTTTGGCTGACTTAAAACTTGCTATTCAGAGGTCTGCTTCTCCAGTGGTAATATTTTATCTATCTGTAAATTTGAAAAAGAAAGAAAAAAAAGGTTGAAAATCACTGGTCTAGCAAAATAGTATTCTATTTAATAACTGATTTATAGTCTGCAAAACTTGAAGAAGCATGTGAAGAGACTTTGTGCAGAACATCTTTATACTGTATGCTTCAGACTTGTACACTGGAAGCTCAACTGCACTGGGCCATAGCATTTTCAAACTTAAAGTCCACTTCCTAGGCTTTTTTCATCTGTCCCTTAATACTGTTCTGATAGACACTAAACTAATCATAGGAATAATTATCAATGTTATAAGTTGAGAAATCAATACTTCTACTGTAAATAGAAATTAGTAGGCTYTATTCTCTTGGAGATCGTGATATAAACAAAACATAAAAGCAGTGTAAAATATTGCTTTTTCTATGTTCGATATGAAAATCTCATGAAATCTTGATTATAGAAACAAAAATATCTAGCAAAAAGACACTTTTTTTTTTTTTAAAGTCACCTCTGCTATCCCTTAAAATTGGGGAACCTTGGTTGCATTTTAACATTTCTGGAAGATTGGCAAAGAAATGCAGTACAATGATTATTTTTTTATAGTACCCACAAAATAGGTAATAATTATTAATTATTACCTGAKTTATTCTGAATTGTGGAGTGGATATATAAGAATTGACCACAATCTTCCACAGTTTTGAGTGGATAACTGATGAGTGCATCTTAACCCAGTATATCCTGGAAAATATTTCTGAATTAATGACTCTTTTAATGATTTTGCTTACTTTCCTTGCACTGACACAATCATAATTTTCAGAAAGTATTTTGTTAATCTGGTGCAGTTTTTTCTGAGAAGTTTGCTTCTAAAAATTGTCTCATWTGTTTGGTCAGAAGAGAGTTAATCCTACCACCAGCAAGAATACAAGACCAGGACAGTACAGATTTCTGRTTTGAACTCTGACAGAACTACAAAGCAAGTAATAGCATGAGTCAGGATGAATCTTTCTGTATAAGTAGTCATATGTACATCAGAGCTGCTTTGTYATGTAAAACCACTGCTGAGTTATAGGTRTTTTTWAATTTATTTATTCTTATATTAGCCATTTAAAGGTTCAGTGTACACTTACAGACCTATCAGCCTTTTTTTGTCATTTCATTGCATTTGGTGACTTAGCCACATCTTCTTTCCTCAGCTGTGTAAGAAGGGTTACACTTAGACTTGTTTTACCCACCTTCATATCAAAGAAAGCAGAAAGGAAGCTTCAGTCATTCTTTGGCCATGACCATTGAGAAAAAGTAACTCTGGTCATTTTAAGSCATTTAAACTGCTTTCCACCCTTGATACACTCAGGACCAAGAGAAGATTGTGCAAGCAGAGAGTATAGCACCACATTCACTGAAAAGTTGGTTTCTGTTATCTTTAGTAAACAGTTGCCAGATCTGCCTAAAACAATCGCAAATTACTGCAGCTTTGCTKCACACTAGCTGAATCTGCCATATGGCAGTACTGTGGAAATGATCCAGACATACTAAGGAGTTATTTCTTTTTTTTAGCTTCCTCCTTACCCTAATAAARCATGTTTGTTTGTAATTTTCACTGGTTTTGTTGTTATATAAATATGGTGAAAAAAACCTTATGTGCTTTATAAATTATGTCAACTCTGAAGAGAAGATTCTATTAATAAATGAAGCAGTACAAAAATTTGACTTTACACTCCCTTGAGATTTCTAATTCTAATCTCTGATGGGTCTGAGATATCTCCAGCACTAGATCATGTCATTGTTGTTATTAAACTTACTCCAGTAGATTTTCTTTAATTTTGTCTTAAATTCACTGCCATTCCTCTGCCTCAATATCTTAGAATAGCGTTATAATATAAAAAACTCAAAAAGGAGAAAAATTTCCTGCCTTTACTGCTTAGCTCTCTTGGGCATGACATCACATCCAGTAAACCTTTCTGCATTTATTCTGTTCAGCCAGATAGTCAGATAAGTTTTTCAAACATGCCAGTGATGCCTCTAGCTGTTTGGCCACACACAGGAAAGTTTTTGGATGTTGTCTGGAAACYGCAGTTTGGAATCAATGCAGAGCTCATTCACAGACACCACACATCTGTCCCTAGTTTTTTTCTGCTGCTTTTTTTCAAAGTGATTCAAAGCAATTGCCATGAAATGTTAATTTACACATTCAGTGACCAAATTTAATATTTTTTTATTTTATATGCTCTAATCAGTACAGATGTTTAATAACAATTCTTCCTTATAGAACAGAATGCTTAATTCAGAYAGTTCAGATATTTTATGCAGTGCCTCACACAGTTTCTTTTATAAATTCTACAACTGTGATTGTTTATGTCAGTTGAAGATGTCAACTGAAAATTCATAAAAATAAGAAACAATAACTGGATATTTAGCTAAAATAAAAYCAGATTAGTTCATAACTATTTTGAGGACATAAAGGGTAAACTCATCATACCTTCATTTGATCTACTTTGTTAGACTTCTTGTTGTCTTTGTTAAAGTGAAATGAAAGAAACAGAAACAAGTTCAGTTGATCTCCTTCAGGAAGTAAATATAATTCAGATTAATGTCTTATACTATGTTTATTCAAGAAATCTGCTTCTAAAAATATAAAAACATGGTGACTTTAAAACATTTTTAAAAATTAGGAAACAAATTCCATTGCCTGTATTATCCATCAAAAGACATTACCCACAAGGTAAATAGAAAAACAGCTGACATTTTAGACAAGACATATCTGCTTTTTCTTAGATCTTGGGATTATTTTTAATTTTATCAGGAGTCTTGGAACTTCTAATGAACTTACATTTAAATGCAGTCCATCTAATTTCTTTTTGCTTGTTTCTTTCACAACCAGCTTGGTAATATTTTAGTATTTTACTTACATGTACTCTCTGTTTTAAACTTGCAGTAACTGAAGGTGTTCAGTTAAAGGATCAAATTGCACAGATGCCACCTTTTGTGGGTTTGTGGTTTTGGTTTGGGTTTTTGTATTTTTTGTTTTGTAGCAGTGGAGCTGCAGGGTGAGAAGTTGCCGGAAGCTTCCCCCTTATCTGACAGAGCCAATGGCAGCTGGAGCCAATATGGATCCATCACTGGCTAAGGCTGAGCCCATCAGTGACAGTGATAGCAACTCTGGGATAATGTGTTTAAGAAAAGGGGGGGAATCTGAGCAACTACTGCTGAAGAGAGGTGTAAGAACATGTGAGAGAGACCACCCTGCAGATGCCAAGGTCATTGTAGAAGGAGCAGGAGGAGGTGCTTCAGGCACTGGAGTGGAGATTCTCCTGCAGCCYRTGGGGAGACCATGGTGAAGCAGGCTGTCTCCCACAGCCTGTGGATATCCACAGTGGACCCAACATCCACCAGTATTATAATCCTGACAAGTCTATTGGGGTAATTTGGATCTCTGTGATACAAGAAAAACAGGAAAGTAACACAATCTAGCAGAGAATTCTTCACTTGAAACCAATCTGTCCAGCACTTYAGAAAGTTAACTTGACAACATGTGCTGAAACACAATCCTATGTTCCATTTCTCGCATTTGTAATTTATTTTGCTCCAGTAAAAAAAAAAAAAACAAATTTTTTGTGGCTTTTTTGTCTGTTTTGTTTTGATTATGTGTTTAGTGACAGGACCAACTTGGTCCATTAAGTTGATATTTCAGATAACCTTTTAGGACATATCAACTTTCCTTTTTTTCTTCTATGGTGGCCAGTTACATGTGGCATTAAATTCAAAATCTAAAACTTGAAATATTATCATTTGAAGGGAGTAATAAAACAGGTATAATAAAATATACTTGAAATTTAATTCACAGTATTATGAATTAAATTTCAAGTATAAATTTGGTGGCATTTTGCAAAATAAAAAGTTGGTTGTTCAATATAATTCACTTTAACATAGAGAGTCTGACCCAAACCTCACTGAAGTCAATAAAAAGCTTCTTACGAATTCACTAGACTTTAGGTCAAGCTGTGAAGCTGTTTCACTTGCAGAGCATTATTCAAAAGAAAGGCAGTATTCAAAGGAAGACATTATTCATAATAATTTTTTTCTCTTAAAAGAAGAAGAAATAAAGACAGGCACCTTATCCAGACTCAAAAAGCAATTCAAGATGAGAACTAAAAATAGAATCCAATCTTTACTTGTATAGTGATAATAGAAATAGTAGAAGCATTAGGGACAATATTGAATAATGGTAGAGAACTGCATAATAAAGAAAGAATGGATAATTGTGTGTATTGTTCCTGAAGATATATTCAGATGAAAGAGTAATTTATACTGTATTTTATAGGCAAGTCTTGGATTTTACTGTGTTYCTTATTGGAATTCTGCTTCATATGTTGAAATAAGTGCATGAACTCTAATCTGCCTTTGCAGCAGTAATTTTATATTCTACATTTTATTCAGGGAAAGGCAATGCAAAACAATCTTTGTATGTGATGTAGTMCTGTATTCATTAATGCTATGTAAATAACATTTTTCCTATCATATCATTCTTTAAAACAACTTACAGAAAACTACACTTCAACTTTATTAGTTATTATTTTTCTACAAAGAAAATCTTTTTAGATATGCATGAATATGCATTATCTGTACTAATTCTTCACAGCTTTAATTCTCAGCTCTTGTATTTCCATTCAGCTGAATTCTCCTTGCTGCAGAGAAAGGATTGTGAAGTCTTATCAGCCCAAGATTCTGAGAAAATGAAAGTGTCAAATTTCAAAAAAAGACTAGATTTTTCATAGACTTGAACATCTTTTCAGTTGTAGATTCACTTGTTTATATCAAAACTGTCTTTCCATCTGGTGGGAGTTTTGTGGTTATATGACAACTGACCACAGTTTTCCACAGCTTTAAGTGGATAACTGATGAGTGTTCCTTAACTCAGTATATTCTGGAAAATAATTATACTAAGATTTGCTGATAGTTTTTCAGGGTTCAGCTTTCTCCAGCACATGGTCCTCAGCACACTGAGTGAAGATCACTCTTAGCTCAATTGGCCAGCAAATTGAGAAACMTTTTTGATCTATTTACCCATTGATTCATAAAAGAAATAGGCACAAATCACTGTACACTGAATATAAATTGGTATTATGGCCCATACCACACCTTCAAAGCCAAAACAAGTTGTACATATTGTGTCGTTGAAGGTCTGGTTTTATTAACAGCAACTGCAAGATACWTTAAGTTAATTATGTTCTGCTACAAATAAACACAGTTTTGAATAACTGAGATTTTATCAGATTTTCTATATTTCTGTAGGTAATTCTGGGATTCTGGTTCCTTTTGCTGKTTCTGGATTAAACTAGTGGAAGTTTTTGTTTTTCTAAATGTCATTCAAAACTAATCTTTTTACTAACTCAGGGGGTTGATTACTTTCATTTTGCACTGTCAACCCTAATTTCAAATCCCCTTTACTTCTGAGGAATTTTCTAAAATTTCCTAATGAAGTTTATATATTTCTTTTATATATGATCCTGATAACTAACATTCTTTGTTCCGAGATCAGCTACTCACCATTACAACACCTATAAGCCTATCACAGTTTTTGAGGCACTCTGTGCTTGTGAGCATGTGTGCACAGAAGATAAGGACTTATAATATTTGAGAGAGGCACACAAATCACAAGAAAATACTTGTTGTGTTTTGTACAAAATTTATTTTTTTAATATTCTCACAATTTTCAATACAGATAGGTACACTACTGTAAAGAAATTCCTTTTCCATGTGGCCTTCTGTTCTATTAGAAGACAGACATTTTGAGTTTTCACTTTTACTACTCCATTGTAGCAAAGCAGAAGAAAAATTAGCAGTATTTCAAGGTGGAATGTGAAGATCATTTTAATTGAATGAAAGTAGGAACAATGKTTCTGCAAAATGTAATTTGCAAGTTGGCAAAATAATTTCTTTGTCCTTGTAGGCAGACTCAGAAGACTTTCGTGATTCCCCACCAGCAGAGCTCTACTTTTTGGGAGGTGAAAAGGCAAGCAGGACAGTATGTAAGAATGAACCTTACATTGGACAGCAAACTAAAGGCTTCCYTACTCTTCCTTTCCAGCTAACCTTTACCTATCTCCATATTTAAAGAGAACCAGACAATTTCCCCAGTGCAATGGTTTCAAACACTGTTTRGAGAGCTGTTGAGTGAGAGACTCCAAAAGGAAAGAATGTAATTTATTGTGAACACTTCTTTTACTGCGTAGAGGTTTTTTACAGCCTTAATTTTCTAATTATGGAATAGGACTACATGCTTAATTTATATAATCACTAATTACTAYGTACTATGGTTTGTGAAAATTCATAATTAATAATCCCACTATTCATATTCTACTGAAGAAAAACRAAATTGGTAGTGTGGATGGGGAGTATTGTGGAAGATACAGTACTGGAGGAGCCAGTGGTCATTAGYAGGCCATGTCTACTCTATTTGGAATCACATTTAGRGYTTGAGAGGCTAGGAWGCAAATAAGATAGTCTGTAGATTTGGGAAAGATAGGCAGTATGTGGCAATTAACCTGAGAGGGCACATGCCTCTGCTGCACTGCTCACGTCGCTGGGATGCAGAAAAGTGCAGCCAGTCCACCACAACACAGCCCCTTGGGGAGCTCCTACTCACACATTCAAATATGTCACATGTGTGGCTTTTCCCTGGTCTGACAGAGCATCAACAAGTTCTTGAGAAAACTTTCCTCAGAATAGTTTCCTTATGAGGGAGTTGGACAGTAGCTCAAAGGACCAAAAGGGAGAGCTTCTYCCCATGGTTAGGATCTGCTCTCATCTTCACTGTGCACCTGGAGAAAATCCAAATGAGCCCTGTCCAATGCTACACAAACAGGTGCCCATGGAGAAAGAAGGTTTACTCACTAACTGTATTCCTTTTCTTCTGTCTTATTAAAGCACTTATTAAGCCATTTTTGCCAGGTCTTTCTTACTGAGATCTATAAAAGAGCCCTGCACCAGCTCAGTCTCACCTCAACCCCTCAGTACAGAACAATTTGTCTTTGCAAACCACAGGAAGAAAACAGAAGACAGAGTTGTGTACTTTCTGCTTTTGAATACTGGGAGCATAGAAAAATGTACCTGTAATGGCTACAAAGAGAGAAACAAAGGTGGATATCAWTAATTTCTGCCTCTCAAAGTACAGCTCCCTGTAAAGTTCACTACACTTATCCATTCTCCAGATGTAGCTCCAAAACAAAGTCTACGGAAAATGTTRGGTCTTGCTACTCTTCCAGTTCAGATGAAAATGGCCACATTTGCAGTTTAYATTTAAGGAAAATCAATCTTATTGATGGTAAGTGTTTTAGAAAATTAAATTTAAATAGATCAGAAAGATTAAACCAACAAATATACTTGACCATTTCTGGTCAGGAAATTTCTGTAGTTGCAAGAAACAAATTTTATACTCTCTGAAATGGAATTATGTTTTGCAGGGAAGTGGTCTTAGCTCTCACTAGAGGAATAATGGTAAATAAAACRAAATAAGTAGTGATGAGATTAGTTTTGTCCTTATGCTTGTAAGCTAAAAGGTAAGTCAGGTAACTTTTAAAAGACAGTCCATACTTGAGACAGAAGCAGGATTCAAAGAAGCACTTACAAGACCCCAAAATACCAGTGACATCTGAAAAATCACTGAGTCTCTTTTACACTATATAATTCTATCAATCCAATAAATCTGAGGACACTGATCATCTTATCAAGGAGTTATTTCAATGAAACAAGTAGTGCTGACCATTTCATCATTATGTTCTACTGAGATAGAATGCTAT
Organism: Alauda arvensis; assembly: GCA_902810485.1. Classification (NCBI taxonomy): domain Eukaryota; kingdom Metazoa; phylum Chordata; class Aves; order Passeriformes; family Alaudidae; genus Alauda; species Alauda arvensis. Next base: position 394,590 of record CADDXX010000487.1, read on the forward strand.
GTAAATAATTTTGTGCACATTTGAATAGGAAAARTATTAAATGTAAGGTTTATAAGATTAAACAAGATATTGGCAATGTAACCGTAAAAGTAAACATTGAGAAAGGAGTAAAATTTAGATTTTTTTATATGCTTTAAAAAATCTAAATGTAGAATATTTTCTGTTGTTGAGAGCTTTGGTTTGCTCTATGGATTTTTTGCTACATTATTGGTTATTTCATTTTCTTATTATTTGCTTGATGGCCTTTGAGTARGAAAGTGAAACAGTTCTCTAAATATAAACATTGCTGACTGTTCTCTTTTGAAACGGTTTCTGTTCCTCTGTAATTACTCATGAAAGGTAAATCAGAAATTGTGAATCTGCAAAGCTTGATGTTTTTGCTTCTGCATTTCCTGGCACACTCCTAAGGCTGCTCACCTCTTCCTCAAACAAACATAAGTTTTGCATTTTCTACTCACATCTATGCACACATCAAAATTTATATGTTGATACAGAGGAAGGAAGAAGGAGGATGGCCAAGAAAAAGTTCGAAACTTACTCTCTTCTGATATCAGAGCTCCTTTTCTGCACCTAAATGGAAAAATGTGCTTAGATTTTCAATTCTGGAAATAATTTTTGGCTTTTCTTCTGAATAAAAGTGTGTTTTAAYGTGTTAGAAAAGCAATCTCTGTAGTATATTGAGAAGTTACAGAAAATTCTTTAATGTAATTTGCAAAGAAAAGAGGAAAGTGAGAGTGGAYCCATATTGTTATAACTGCAGACAATGTCACTGTCCTGTGGCATCAGGGCAGAAGGTAYGTGAAGCCTCTCTGGTGTTCAATGCTGTGTCTACTCATCAATACATTGTTAGTTTAATAACACATCATGTGATAAGGAAAATAATACAGACCAATACTTTACATTCATCAGCTACATGTTGGTGTGTCTGTTAATAGGACTGGTCATTGACCTCAGTGATGGTGGTGATAAAAGTAAATCTTTAGCTGACAAGTGCAGGGTTAAACTCAGACTTCTATGATTTTATTCTCTATCTATTACTAATGTCCATGGCATGAGGTTTTTCTTTTCCAAAGGTATGTACAGATAAAATAAAAAAATGTATGAAACTGGTATCTACAATAGTTACACACCAGTTATACACCTGCCTATTAGAAATGAGTCAAAACTGGTATATAAACATAAGGTATGCCCTACTGACATAGCAGAATTTAATTAGTGATTACAGAAATTGTGACTCCACTAACATGCATTTCCTTTGTGGATATTTTCACTCTTCACAATGGTGTCAAGCTATAATTATAAGAAATGTTTATTTTTAAACTTTTACCTCAGAATCTTGTTAGAAATAATCTGTTAGAAGATATGCAAAACAATGGAACATATATTTTAGTTTATTGGTTGGTGGGGTGGGGGTAGGATTTACTGATAAAAGTGGAATGTGTTTATAGGATGGGGAAGTATTATATACAAAAACGCAGTTCTTTGTAATGAGATTAGTTCCTTAATTGCATCCAGTGAGGGAATATCTTTAAAGTCAGCTGCAGGACAGATTTTGCAGGTTGTTTTTTGAGAATACAACTGCAGACTTTATGACTCCTCTTTGCTCAAAGTCAGGTAAAGTATATTTAGATTTAGACATTATTTCATCTTCCYCAGCACTGGACACTTCCCCAGCAACAGATAATACTCAGGTGGTGCTGGGCCACCTTGTCTAGACTACTTTTCATRACAAAGGATGAAGCAGATGGTCCTTGGGGTCCCTTCCAATTTAATATTCCAGGAATTATATTCTTTAGTGTCTTTCTTATTTGACATAAATTAGAACTTTATGATTGGAAGAAAAACCACAGCAGTCTATGTATTAATTTTGATTAAAATTGCAACTTAATGTTGGTATTGCAAATCTGCATATCYTTGGATATGTTAATATTACTATTCAATTCATCTTTTTTTTAAACTAAAATATAATTGGTTTTGGTTCCCTCTGCAAGGTGTCTGATAACATGTTATGACCTTTTCATTATGAAATTTTCAATGTTTTCACAAGACTGCAAGTGTCATTTCTGGCAACTACTTCAGATAAATTGATATTTGACCTTCTGCTCAGTGTTCAGAATRTGTTTAGAAGTAACAATGGAGCCATCTTTGAACATACTGATAATAAGTGTGATCAACAATGAGATGAATTTCATCAAAATTCATGATGGTGAGTTCAATAAAAGCCACAAAAAAGTGATGATACATGGCAGCCATGCATATCCCATAAAAACACTTTTTAATTAAATCAAGTGGGTCCAGTCAAATTCCCTGATTGCTAGCCCTAAAGTCTTCTTGGCACACAGTTCTCTGTTATTTTAATAGATATCTTGAAAACTAGAATTTATGTATTTCAGAGAACAATTCTTTCCACTGGAAATGAATTTTATGTAGATTTCTTAATTTGAAGAGTTCCTGAAGGTTCCATGATGGGAACTCATGATCTATTCTAATCATGTGGTGTCCTTGAATATAGAGGTTTTGCTCTAGTTGATATGATTTACCCAAAGTGAAGATTATTCGGGACTTAAAGCAGCAACAATTAATCCTGTTGAGTTCTAGAGCTACCAGAGGGTAGAGAGGGTTCTGTTTTTTTTCAAATAAAAAAGGGGAATAATGCGTACATTAAGACGGTGCTTCAAGTACCAGAATCTCCTGCCTGCTGTTAGGTTTAAAAAGAGACAGTCTCATATTAAAGTGAGATAAGATTTAAATTTTATCTGAAACCTGAGCTTTATACAGTAAGGAACTAATATGATACTTACATTAAGCTTACAGTAATGAAAGAAAAACTGTATTATCAGTCCAGTCAGGATAAGTGTTGTAATTAAAAATTAATATCACATACATTTTGTTACTAATATTTTTAAGGCATTGATTACATTTAAGTTCTGATATYTAATTTAAATCCATTTGAAAATACTGGAAAAAAAACTTATTTGAAATAAAGTGCACTTTCATAAATAYTTAGGAAAATATGAAAAAAAAATTGAAAGTTTAAGATAGTAGYAGTTGTTTTGGGTAATCAATAGATGATTTATAATGAAACATGTCCTAAGAAAATAATTTTACAATAGAAYTTTCCACATAATACATAAATGTCTTTAACTGAAATAAAAAATCAATTACAATTACAGAAAGGAAAATRAATGAAGAATATCACTGGTTTCATCTAAGCAAAAGGACACAACTCTCACATACATGGTCAGCAAAGAAATCTAAAGGTTTATGTTTTAGTGGAAAGGGAGCCTTGGAGTCTCTTTTCAACACTTTTACATATCAAAAGAGAGTAATTAACTCAGAAGGGCCAGACTTACTCTAAGGGTACAAAAAAGTTCTACATTACACAACTGGGCACCATGCTTTTCCAACAGTCATGAGGCTGATTGCTTATTCATACAGACAGCTYGTGCTACATAACAGTTTCTCAGTAAAATTCCTCTCTTCCATATAAAAATGACATTTTAACTTTTGGKGGTTTTAATACCCTTTTTACTACTTTATTTTCTGCTCTGTGTATTGATTTTTCTAACCTTTTGACAGGAGCTTTACTTGCCTTGTCTTTCTGCATAATTCTTTTAAATTACRTTCAGACCAGAAGACAAATTCTAATCTCCATGACAGAAAAATACAGCAAATCCACTGAAGCTAACAGAAGTGTATGAGGTTCAAAGTCTGATTCTGATCAAAAATAGACCTATTGGCTTTTAGTAGTCTAGCCTTTAAGCCAGGGAAAAGCACAGTGGGCCAAGTTCATTTCCAGTGAAACTACAATAATGTATGCTGACTTTTAATAGAAGAAATACAACATTTTCTTTAAAATTTTAACCCATTTTTCTTCCTCTGAAAAATGGACCTTAAAAGTAAAAATATTTKGAAGGCATGATGGTAATTACTGTCATGAGTTTGCCAGTAACTTTCAAGGACCTTCCCTAAATGTGAGTCAYGTGCACATAATTTTGTATCCCAAGATTTTGTTCCCTGTCAATGTAGTTCAAGTGACCTACTGGATGTATCATTTTGCCCTTTTCCTTAGCATGTCATCTTCCTGTTGGAAAAAAAAGGGTCAAACAAGTCAATGATGTGAAGATCCACCCTTAAACTCAGGTAGCAGCCACTAAGGATCCAAAATCTGGAAAATACTCCAAATATTAAAGGCTCAGAGGGTGCCGCTGAATTAGTCTGGCGTGATTTGCCCTTGGTAAAGCCATATTGACTGTCTCTGATCACATCTTCCTCATGTTTTGGTGCATCTTCCAGCAGGATCTATTCTGTGTTCTCAGAGGACACGGAGCTGAAGCTGACTGGTCAGTATAACCCAGGGTCCTTATTATCCCTTTCAAAAATGAGTGTGACATGGCCCTTCTCCAGTCACTGGGGACTTTGCCATGGTTTTTCAAACACAGTAGACCAATGAAATTATTGTAGGCCATACTAACAGTATCCTGCTTCTTTCTAAAAATAGGAAAGATGTTGGAGTTTTTGGAATCAGGAATCAGAAGTTTTAGTGAGACTGTCARTGCTTAGGCTGTATTTCAAAACTAATGTATGCACTTGGCAATTCCACAACAAAGAAAGAGTAATCCCTTAAATTTTTATATAACATTTTACTAGCTCATATAATTACTGATTTATGCAAATATAATTCTTAATCTTAAAACCACTTATAAGTTATTAACTTCTAGGATTCCACTTTCAGCATGACTGCATTTCTCTGGGTTTAATAATTCTGAAATAACTGAAACTGTAGGATTAAGTTTCAGGGAWCTTCAGTACAAAGAACAAATGAACAAATTGTTTCATTCATTATCAACAGAACATTTTAATCAACCTTAAACCCCCCACTTTTTCAAGTCAAGACTTATTTGGAATTATAGTMATTATTATTTKTTTTTTTAATATATTTTAATCTGGAGGTATGCATGCCAAAGAATTTTCCTGTGGAAAAGATTTCTTCCTCATCTTCTAACTGTTATTCATCATAAGCTTTTGCAGCARGTATATTCTTCTGTACATGAACATAAATGGCCTTTTCCTTAGGTCTTGCAAGTACCCTGCATTTAACTTGGGAGAATACTCTCTGGGAAAATAAACAAAAATAAACAATCAAAACCTAACCAAACAAATGAAATCTATGAATCCTTGTATTACTTAAAAATTGCACTCTTTACGATTATTTGAGCCTCTCTGCTGAAACAAATGTGGTTTTGTATTTTAAAAAATTTAATACTTTATAAAAGTTTTTGTTTTTTTTTCCCTTCAGATACACAGCAGCATTGCAGAGGATAAAAAAKAATTGTTTTTGGCTTAGGCCTATAGTGGTTGGATAAGGAACTCAAAAAGGGAGCTTACCACATCCTTGACTGATATTTTAAATAGATATTTGTGACTTAGGAGACACAACATTYCATCATTCCCTCAGATTGACTATAAGATTGAAAATCTCCACAATACCAGGCCTTTAATTTTTCCTCAGTTATGCACTGAAACATTTTTACTTAGATTGCAGAATATAAATTTCAGCACAATTTCCAGTGAGTCATTAGTAMGTCAATATTGAACTTTCCTTATCAAACAATTTGATGACTTTTCACAYAGATATCTCATCTAAGACTATAAAACACTCTCTAGGAAGGGTAGGAAGCAGAAAATTTTCGTTCTTGTTGCTTTTTATTTTCAAAGTTTTTCAGGAAGTACCTGAAAGCTTCTGATTKAATGTGTTAGGAAATTGTATGAGGTGGTGATGAAAATCCCTCTATCTCAATGCAGAACTTCACCAGGATATTTCATATGTTGGCAGACAGGTGAAAGAAGTTGGTTTAATTTCCAATGAARAGAGGCTGATATTTAGTAATGCATTTTAGATTGACTGTGCAATTTCCATACAGATGTTTCCTACTAAACCTTTCTAGAAAGTACTATTCTACCAAATGATTTTGAGATCTCTGCCAAAATTCAACCAATGAATAAAACAACCAATCTATGCAAACACTATAAATACAATTTCAATACATTATATTTCCATGGTTAAGCAATAGCTCCAGTAAATTACCCACGAGTTATATTGCTCATGGTTTATTATAGACAGTTAGTGATACTGATCAGACTTGGGGTTTTTTTTGCTTTGAAATATAGAGAAACTTCCAGAATATCTTTTTCAGAGGTTTTCTTACCAGATAGCTGTGTACCACAGAATGATCATTTGTTATGTTCAGTATTTGGACTTTATATTTCCCAAAATCTAATTTAGTTTCCAAACCTAAAACTTCTCACTGAACTGGAACAGTGAAACAATAGCTCCAGGCTAAATTAGATTTGTTAACTCTTCTCAACAGAACAAGAATACAAATGATGACTTACAAATGTGTGCAGAGTCCAGCAGACACCATAACATAATTTAAAAATAAAATGCTACCAAATTATTTAACATTTGTTTACATATAAAATGGTAAAATAATTTGAGTGCTTAAATTACCTTTTTTATTTTTAATATGAAGACATTCAATTCGGGTTTGGAAAAAAAAAAACCAAACCACAATGAACATTGCATTTTGTAACCTTTCTATTGATTTTTCCAGCTTCTAGGAGTACTGTTTCTTTTCAAATGTTCACCTTATTATTTCAACATCTGTGTGATAACTGATTTAACAGCCAGAGCACCAGCTTCTAAAGTGCCCTGAATTCATGGATTATACAATTTAGGATTGTACTTTTGGGGGAAAACTCACTTAAACAGTCATTCAGGGATGGACTCAGCTGCCAGAGTATGAGAAGGCAATAGGACTGATATAAGCTGTTGCTGGTTAACTTGGCTTATTSTATGCTAAGTGTCTTGTCTACATAGTGGTTTGCTTCATACAGTCTGACATTTTGACCTGTGTTAATAAACTCAATTTGAAAGCAGGTTTTCTGGAATGGAGAAATGAGATACATTCAAGCAGAATGATGTGGGTTGAATTTCCAGACTGAAAAACTGTTCTGTATCTGGCATTCTTTTCTCTCTTGACCTCTTGACTGACTGCACTAATAATTCTGTGAGTGTACTTGTGTATTTCRGCTACACTAGTATCATCTAGACAACTCTTTCTGTTCCCATTATTCATAATCAAGTGCCACGCTTTGCAATAGCCCAAGGCAAGTTCACATAGCTGAGCTCTAAACGTGATTATTCAGCAGATGTGCCTCATGTTCTGTGTGGCTCATGCTGATGTCTTAGATTTTAATGAATCACAAGGCTTGAAGAGAGTCCAGGCTCATCTGGAGAGCAGTCTAAAGCAAAAGTATCAGTAAGGACAAATGAAGGGAAAGGGGACACTTAGCACTGATCTGGCACTACAGCATGGAAGAGAGGTTGAGCTGAGTTATGCCATTGTTAGGAAAGATAAAGTTAAGAGCAGATACAACCTTGCCTGAGGCTTGAATGGAATTTTGGCAGAGATATGATCACTGAACTATATCCCATAAAAATCATACAGCAGTTCTTGTAAATTGTTATATACAGGGGTAGAAAACTCACAGCACCTTTCAAGAATAGACACGCTTTGAGAGTTAATCTGAGTTATTTGCATCAGAGTGGGGTCTCTCAGATTTGAGCAAGTGTGYAAATTTAAAAATCTGTTTTTCTACTCTGCTTGATTTGTCTATATGCAAGAGATATAATTTGACAGAAACAAACTGCCCATAGATGGACACAAAATAATCATCATTATTAAATATAAGTCAGTATGCTATATATATGCATGTATATGTGCATGTATATTTATATGTTTATGTATGCTTAGGATGAACAACATATCTGTATGTTTTCGAAATAAGATAATGGTAAAGAATAGTTCTGTGGAAATCAGGCAATTTTTTTTTCTCTCAATTATCCAGCTCCTGGGAGCTGTGATCTTTTCAGACTGGTGCAGGATTCCTGAGTTTTCTTAAAGCTCTCGTAGTTAAGTAGAATGCCTGAAGGTCTTGGGCACCACAATTTCTCTAAGCTACCAAGCTATATATTTAGCTGTGTAATAGGAAAGGCCTGCAAGGGCCCCTGAAATTCTCTTTTTATAAGTCCATTTTCTACATCAAAATTTGTAAAATCTTTCTGATGGAAATATGTTTTGTTCAGGAGTCTGAAAATAGTCCATGGCTGGTTCATCCTAGTTCATCCTAGTTAATAGGTGTTCCAGGTATCCTTCTTTTCACTACAAAGAGAATCAGAAATGATTCAGTTATGAGTATGGGACTCTTAATGTACCTTAAAGTCTAAAAAACCCCCAAGCAGACAAAAGCTCCCTAGATTATTAATATAAGGATTCAATAGCAATAAACTTTGAGGATGTCAAAAAAGAATAGTCCAACTTACTGAAAGTGAAGTGTAAAGCAATACCTCTTATAAAAAACACAAAGCAAATATTCAATCTATAAAACATTATGCAAGATGAAACCTTATGGCTGATAAATAAGAATARTAAACCTCTACATTACATTTTCTGAAATGTGCCATTATTTTCCATTGCACCTTAACAGGCCATCTATAAAAATAAGTMTCTTTGATAAAAAAACCCCAAAACGTATTCTTTCAGTTCTAACTTTTATTGATTTCTATAAAAGAAGAAAATAATATTTTAGCATATATTTTTAATATACTATTCATATGGTGTGTCTTATGATCACAATAATCAATCTGGTATTTTTATTATCCCCACACTGACTAGGTGACTCTTTTTTAGCTGTAAATGTGGTAAGGAAGATTTTTGGTCTCTTAAACTCTAAAACACTCATTAAGAGCATAAGATTTTTGAATTAAAAACTTTGCCATTTGTTACTGAAATTTATTTCAGAAAGAGGTCAGGCTAAGGACTACAAAAAAAGAAACAGGATTTTTTTTTTTAATTTCATGTCAAATAATAAATACAGAGCTCTAAGGCAAATCAGGGTATGGAACAAGCTTCTAGAAAGTTTATAGTTACTCAAGATAGATWAACATCTGTGCAAATGTGACATTAAACTCATCTGTTTGATCTAAYCTTCTTTAGTCTCTTTCTCATGCATGTATAAAATATTAAAGATAGTTGATTAGTTGCTCCAGTATTTGCTTATACGGCACAAATTTATTTCTTACTTTTATAGAAAAGAAGGACATATGGAGAGGACCAAAAATGTCTATACCTGATGGCAGGCATTGAACCTAACTGCCTAGGTGAGTTTTAGGGACTGCCTCCCTGGCCAGTCCTCCCCAACCCCCCAGAAAACCAAACTAAACCAAAACATAAAGCCAAACAAACAAATTAAAAAAAAAAACAACAAAAAAACACAAAATACCAAAACAATTCCAAAAACAACAAAACCAACAAAAACCTGCAAAACTAACCAAATTAAAAAACCAAAATCCAAATCTAAATCCAAGGAAACAGCAAAACTTTTACCAACTCAAATAAAAGAGATAGAAAAGAAAATGTTCAGCAATGTCCTGCTGGAAACTCATGTACTATGATCCCTACAGAAGGGTGTTTTTTTCTGGGGATCTTCTTCATATTTTGTGAATTTTATCCATCTCCCTATTGGCTGCTCTTGCTCATTATGCTAATGGCATTGATTGAAAAATACTTTGAGGGTGCAGAGGTTGCATATTCTCACTGGATACTAAGCTTTGTGAGTAAATTTTATATGAACAATTCTTCTTGGTTATGTAATTGTATTGGCTGTTTAAATTATTAAACTTATAACAACTATGTTGTACAGTAAGCTTTATGTGAATCCAGGAGTATGAGGGCATGAGCACTTTGGATACAGGTGTACAACACTGCAACAGGAGACAGAGAGGAAGAGTGTGCGCTTACAAAATAGAAGTGAAAGGCGTGCTGCAATATTACAAGTGGTGGGCTAGGTAGCTACACATGGTAGGAGGGGAACCTTTGCTTTAAACAGGTTAACACCACYTTCTTCACAGAGATGACTTACAGATGTAGTCATTAATATTTCCAAAGTACTCTTTAGTCCKCAGCAAGCTTGCCTAAAAGATTAGGAATTGTAGATAAAAAAATACTGATGTTACTTGAGCACCACAAAAAGAAAATTTAAAGGTCTATTTTGGCATAAAAATCAGTAAGTGGGTTAAACAATTCCTTTAAAGGGTACTCTGAAATGTGTAGACATGGAGTCACAGAATATTCCCAGATGGAAGAGACCCACGAGGTTCATCAAGTCCAGCTTTTAACTGAATCCCAACTTTGGTGTTCTTAGTTCCATGATCTAACTAACTGAGCTAATATCAGAGTTAAGAATTTGTTTGTTTGTTTGTTTTTTCTTACTCTTAATTATTTCAACATCTATGATTCTTGACTCTTYATTCTTTCTTTGCATCTTCACCTTTTTACCCTTGTGTTTCTGAGAAATTTCAGATTAAATTTGGGGGGGCAACTTAAGAGGCCAAGGCATTGACAGCTTCAAATTTAGCTCCAGCTACAGAGACAGATGAGGTTGTTCAGTGCCTCATACTGCTGAGCTGTCGGTACCTCCAAGGGTGAAAATTCCATATCCCATCTGGACAGCCCATTCCAGCATTTGGCTGGCATCATTGTGAAGATTAATTTCTTTATTTTCAAATAGAATTTCCCTTACTGTAATTTTTTTTTGCCTCCAAGTCTTTTGCTGTGCACTTCTGAAAAAAAAAATTATTTGTGTTTTCTATGAGCATTCATAATGTAGTAAAAGGAAACAAGAAGATGTCCCCTGAGCTCCTGCTTCTTCAGGCTGACTAAACCCTGTTCTCTCAAATTTCCTGATATGCCATGTGCTCCAACCCCCTTAGCTGAAGCTGTAAATGCCCTGCTGCTTATAAGGATTCATTGTGAGACCCTGTAAARCCCTGTCAAAATCCCTATGTACTTTTCCAGATCTTTATATGAAATAGTGTCTTTCAAGGCTGGTTGGTTCTTGGTTTTTCTAATTCTGTCTGACACACTGTAGAGCTGGCTTTTATCCAGAGATGTAACGGTGCCTTGCCATTCCCCAGGAAGCCCAGGGAAGATTTCATTGTAATATTTGTGTATACCTTGAATTCTTATGTGCTATGGTTTACCAATCTTCCAGATTTCCTTTCTATGTCTTTTTTCCTTTTAGTTTATTTGTTTGTTTGAATCTAGCTAGGAGTTTAGCCAGATATAAATTTCCATTTATGTCTGCTTCCTAGGTAGCCTAGGTGACCAAAAATATGCRTTCTGTATTTTTTCTACATCATCCAGTCTGTTTTACCATTCCTTAAAGAMTTAGGGCTGAAGCAGAACTGGAGTGTTTTACCCCAGTTCATGGGAAGGAGGAGGTGTGGCATCCCTTTAAAAATRGATAAACACAGCAAGCTCTTTTGTTTTCTCTGGGCTCCCAAGGGGTTGCTCTGGGCAAGTGCAAGTCTCCAAGTCTCAGCCTGAGAAGCTGAGGTGGCACAAGGCAGAAGCTCTCCTGTTCCCTCTAGACTTTGAAGAATTTCGCAATGCCTTCACTGCTGCTGCCACCTTCCATTTGTTGGGGGGCTAGGAGGAGCCCACTTCACTAGTTCCAGCTGCTGCCCACAGCCTCTGCCCCTCGCTGGGAACTCTCTGTGCAAGTTCCAGCTGCTGGGGGTGKGGTCGGTGCTACAACATCTTGGAGGTTTCTTTCAAAGGCCTGGCAGCATTGACTTATTTGGACAAAAATGAGTTCTTCCATGTTTTTGGYTTTTCCCTGTTCTGTATTGGTTGTTGTTTGGGGAGGGAGGAAGTTCTGGAATCTCAGAGGCTCAGTTCCTGTGCTGTTTTCCTTTGTTCTCTCTCTTGGCCACCATGTCCAAAGTATGGGATTTCCCTGCCATCTTATCTTTGCCCCCTGGGCCACACAGGCTGCTATGTTGGCCACCACCAACATAGAGTAGGGGAGGTGCTTCCATGCAACCTTCTTTTCATTGTTCCCAGGGGACAATGCACCTCAGCACCTTTATATCTAGTAGTTTTTGCTGTTACCTTGGTTGTTGCTATTTTCATTTTAGTAATTTTTTTTTTCACTTATATCTTCCCACATCTGTCTCTACTTATTGGTGAAAGGGGAGTGGTGAAATCTGAAAAGGAGGTAACTAATTTTGGAATCTCCACCCTGTATAATTGTTTTAAACTAAGATAGTCTGCTATTCATCYGATGCTTTTTCACCACTCCTTCTGTGCTGAGAGTATTGTGTATAAGTTTTGGGTTTTTTTTGCCATGACAAAGAATTGCACATGTTGCAAGAACAGACAGACACAATGATGACTAGGAATTCTTTATCTCAGTCTTTTCCTGGGTTGCTGACAATCTTTCTCTAAGCTTGATGTAATATTTTAACAATTCTCCCTGCTTAACTGGAGCTATGTGCTTGACCATTGATATGGGGCCAATTTTAACACCTAAGATTTCAGATAAATATTTTATTAGTGGAGCTGGAAATAGCAATTTTATCTAAACCAGTGTCTTTCACTGACTTATCCTTCCGTTTTTCCACAGTTATACTCAGCTTGCCTGATGATCTAGTTCTGTTGGTTACCTTAAACTTTGTAGTAAACATATCTGAAATATCTTGCTTACTATAAAAGACTRTCCTCTGTGAACAGTTTGTGCATTAAAACTTTTACCTTTTTCTAATGTTATTTCCTGATTCAAGGCCAAGGTCCAGTAACCTTGCAGGCTTGGTACTTTTCTGGTCTGACGTTTTTCATTAGAATTGCAGAGGAACACAGGCCTTCACAGTTCTGTGAAAGCATGTGCTTTCTCCTCAYAGGCTCCCAATGTCCCCTGGCTAACACCAGGGCTAAGCATCTCTTTCAAACAGTGTGAAAGTTTGCTCCAGGCAAGTAAACTTTTGATCCACAGTATATGACCTGTAGTATTTACTTTTCCATTTAYATCAGAGTTATACAAATCCTTCTGATCAATCACAGAGCTTTCAGTGAATCCACAAGAAGAGTGAAATTGAGTTACTTGGGTTTTACCATTTTTTGGTATTAATAGACTGTAGAACAACCTTWTCTCATGGGGCTCCAATCCTACAGGRTCCTTCCCTCTCACTGTCTTTATAATGCAGTAACTTTACATGCTTGTCAAATTTTGTGAAAATCAAATCAAAGAGCAGAGGAATTTGCGAGTAAAGCACCAACAGCAACCATAGTGAGGGCCTCTTAAACCTATAAAATGTAATTTTAAGATAGATGGAGAGACTTAGAAATACATATTGAGCTATATATTTTTCTATTTTTTTCCCTGTTACATGAATATCATATTTAATCAAATAATTCTATATTCAAAACCTGTATTTTTTTGTTTGTTATCKTTTGGGGAGTTAGGGTTTTTTTGTTGTTATTGTGGTGGGTTTCTTTTGTTTTATTTTGTTTTTGTAAAATCCATTGTAAACCTCATAATTATAACTGTTAAAAGATTACTTTCAAAATTTTTATACAAGTCTCACTACCAGCATGCTGATTTRCATATTAACACTACAATCTTCAAATTATTATGCTCCTTTGCTTTAAATGCAGTAGTTCTCTGGCATAGAGTATATAACATAAGAAAATCTGCCACTTAATCAGCAGCGCTCAAGCCTGCATAAATTAATGACATTAAATTCAAAATTCTCTCTTTTGGTGAGTCTTAGATGGGTATCTCTCCAAAGATGTCTCTTTTCTGGACTGGGGAGCTGAGCTAAGGGAAATATTCTTTGCTTCCAGTAGAGTTTCATGCTGTGATGGATGAGCTTTGGCTACTATACAAACTCCTACCCAGGAACTCACTCAYTTCCCCTCCTTCATGGGAAGGAAGGAAAAAAATTGGGGAAAAAAAATAAAGAATGAGAAAGTGTGTGGGTCAGGATAAATACAAACAACTTCTTGTCATGTCTGCTGCGGACAAAACAGATATGAATTTGAGAAAATTAATTTTTTTTTTGCATATAACTCCATGAGTACAAAGTTGGTAAAAAACCATAAAAAGCTGCGCATGTGTACTAAGCCAACAAGGTTTATATTAGGAATTCTCATCCTAGGAGTATAATCAAACCTTTCCATTAAGTACAGTGCAAGASCTCCACCTCACATGTCCTGTCTATCCTTCCTGAGCAGACGACAGACTCTCCATCCCAGCACTCTAGCCATGGGACTCATTCCACCAAGTCTCCCTAATAACAATGATATCAGCTCTGGAAGCTGGCCAATGCTTCCAGTTCATTCTGTCCATAGATTGYAGTATAAAGCCCAGATTCTAGTTTASGTGAGAAAGGACACCTTGAGATCAYCTAGTTTAACTTCACTGCTTAAATAGGGTCATCTAGAGCAGATTGTCCAGGGCTGTCCAGCTGGGTTTTGAACACCTTTAGGAGATGGAAACTCCTGAACCTATCCAGGCAACTGGTAATCTGACTGCCCTTAAATATGAACTATTTAACAGTGCTTAATGGGTTGAAATTTAAAAAGTCCAAATACTGGATTCTACATCTAGAATGGAGTAACATTAGGCCCAGGTACAAATAAGGAGAGGAATGGCTGGACCATTAAGGAAGGCTGACCATCTGAAACACATGCAGACATTTTGAAATGTTCATGCATGATGTTGTAGGAAATACCCAGTGAGACACGACCTGTTATTCTGGCTTTGACTAGGACAGGGTTAACTTTTGTAGCATCTAGGAGGGACATGGCCAGAATGCTGGGTTTATTTGGTACCACCTCATGCCATGCACAGAGAAGATGGCAGAGAGCTGAGTTTTTCTTGGTTTGCCAAAGAGTGTGGTTGGGTAGCACAGAGCTCACCTGTGTGGTGAGCATTTGTGTGAATCACTCGAACATTTTAAGCRTTGTTGTTTGTATTGTTCAGTTTCTTGTTTCATTGGTGTTTCTAGTAAATTGTTTTTATCTCAATCTGTGATATTTGCTTCTTTGTGCCACCCATTCTCCTCTCCATCCTGCTGCTGGGGGAGGGGACAGGGAGAAGTGAGTGTGCAGCAGAGCATTGGGRTGTTTCAGTGGGAGCACTAAACTGGGGATTACCATGCCTAAACTACCATATGCCTGTCCTCATTCAGATGCTCATATGAGAGCTGGAGTCTTCTCTGTGATGCTGAATGCGGGAGCCTAAACAAACTTATTTTTAGTATAGGCTTGTTTAGGAGGAAAATATTCCCTTACTTCCAGTTCAAATAAGTTGCAGAAAAGTTTAGAAGAAACARCAAGGTGTCTGCAATGATATAATTTATCATGATTATCATCAAAACTTAATTTCTTTAGRATCCTCAAATGTACAAATTTTGTAACCAACTCACACAGCATATATATATATATTTCCCCTTGCTAATAGACAAAGGTATCATAAAAAACCCAAAAGATTTATTCTGTTAGTAGGTGTTTGTGAATAGAAATTGTGTCAATTTTTCTGTATTGGAGTTGCTATACAGATCAGCATACTTGGCTGATGCAAGGTCAAAGTAGAGTGAAGATGAGAATGTGAAAGCCTGGGCTTCAATTCATTTCTATCACTACCAACTGTTKCTTAAAATCTGTGGAAGGTCTTACCAAAACATCCTGATGATTGCAAATGCAAGAGAGAAAGAGCAAAGGTTTGAATGTTTTGAATTTTGGCAAAAACCAGGATTATATAAGAAGGCATGCAGTGTTTATAAGTCTCATSAGAACAAAAAAATTCTCAAACTGAACCCAAATCCCTTTATAGTCCATACATCCCTTTCGGGCATGGAATTTCTATCTAACACCTGTCTGTAAGATGTCTTATTCTGTTGGGYAAAATTTCACTTGAAATGTCTATTGAAATGATAAAAAAGTAAGCCAGTGACACAAAACTTAATACATATTTGCATTTCTTATTTATTTTCATCTTACCCAGAGGGCAGATTTAATGTAAGCAGACAATGCAAACAGAGGTAKTCAAACAAGTCTGTGTTGTAAAGATGAATGGGGTTTCTCAGATATCTCCCCTGGTAAATTTTCTTTCTTGGATGTAATTGAAATTCAGCAAACATAAGTTATTATTTTATTTTGAAGAAACGAACCGCTTAAGGAAAGAAAAATCAATAGAGATTTTTGGGCATCAAGAAAATGTGCAATTGTTATTCTATTTGATTTTAAATTAAAGCTTTCATCTTTAAAGAATTTGTTGAACTGTAGAAAACACATATGGATTACAAGGAAYTAATTTATGGAAAATGCAATGTCTGAAGCCTCTTATTATTTTTACACACTTGCCAGCAGTTTCTATTGGCTGTATTCCTCCTGTGTTAGGGTAGGCAGCWATGGCCAGAAGGCTCTGCAGAACACTATCAGAAGCTATGTGTCAGAACGATTTGAAAATACACTGAACCAAGCATGTTTGGTTTGGGAAATCTGTAT
Organism: Alauda arvensis; assembly: GCA_902810485.1. Taxonomy (NCBI): domain Eukaryota; kingdom Metazoa; phylum Chordata; class Aves; order Passeriformes; family Alaudidae; genus Alauda; species Alauda arvensis. The sequence continues at coordinate 411,005 of CADDXX010000487.1, forward strand.
TTAGTCATCTGCAATCGTCTCTGTGTAACTATTGCAACTTTTGTACTGACATCCTTCTATTTTATGGTAGTGAAACTTTGATTTCATGATCTATATATTCTCTTACAACACAGTAAAAGATTATAAGGAAGGCTACAGACTGAACTATTGCATCCTCCATAAACCTGTAACTTTTTGTGAAAGGATCTAAAATAAGGACTTTTAAGAATTTAAGTTAGTATTTCTTGTTAAGGGAAATGCAACGGGTAAATCATCTCTGATCAATAAAATAGGAAAATTAGGTTAGAGTAGAATACTCACATAGACAAGCAGACAAGTGATTTTTAATGCAGAACAAAGTATATTTTCTGAAGTGTGGAAGAAAGATACTTCAGAGACTCTCTGAAATTCTACTGCTGTGTGCAACCAAGTTGTTATTTTTTTTAAGAGCCTTAGCCTATACACTAGTACAAGGAAAACAGAGAGCAGTATGATGTGTTAGTTCTAATCTAATAGTTACTTCAGCCTGATTTAAAAAAAAAKAGGTCTAGCTGACTAAAATTAGAAATCTATTTTTAAATGTTGTATGAATAATTTTTCTGCTCACATCAATAGAAAACTTATTGCTGATTTCAAGAGGACGAGAATTTTTCCTTGTAACTTACATATCATATGAAAAAGCATATATAGATAATATTGCTGAGGATTTTTTAGTTCCTGAAAATCTGAAAACTACCGGAAATAATAATTATCTGAGGGAGTGATACTAAAAGATCATGTTAAAATGAGAATATGAAATATATAATTTTTAAGTGTGTGTACATATATGTGTCAGGGTAGTCTATAAGGGCAAATTTTAGGCTCATATCTCAAAGTTTCATAGAAACAGAATATCTGTCCTTAAGGAAATATGCTAATTGCAATTTTATTAAAAGGTAAGTAACTTTMTATTATCTTTATCATATTGACTATTGTTTTTAAATTAGTAATGGAAAATAGATTGCAATTTTTTCAGAGATTAAATTACTAGTTTTAAAATAAGGAAAATCTTACCTTATCTTCGCTGCAGATAGACTGATTAAATTATGGACTTCCACATCAATATACCTTTTATATTGTATATAAAGGAAAGGTGGGGGGTTCTGTGTGTTTTCAGGAGATGAAACTCAGGCCTATAGGTGTTAATAGTTTAATCACACTATTACTTTTAATAGATGGTTAAATGAAATTTCCCCACAGCTCTTGAGGTCATCCAAACAACAGTTGCAAAGCAGGTGATCCAGGTGGCAAATCAGAGGCTCAAATGTTAAATCATGAATCTCATGACAAAAGTAAAATCACAGTGAGCACTCTGTGATYAAGCCATGTACTGGCATAAATTAGACTGAATAATACTGCACAGTAAATAAATTTCCAAATAATGAATTCTCTTTTTCCATGAAAATAAGTAAATCAGTGAAAAACTGGAATTCTGGGGTAATCATTTGTATTAGGATTTGAAAATAAGGATTTTAATGAAAGTGTAATAAAATAATARCCATCATGCATAAACAGAATTTAATGCATTGGTACTAGTATGATTAAAATATGTTTTTATACAACACTTGATATTTCATTTCATAAAATGAGACTTTCTTAATAATTTATTGTTAGAAAAATAATCTTTATTGTTTGGTTTGGATTTTTTTCCTCTTTGTTCTCTATTTTTCCTATACAGACTCTCTTCTTAAGATGCAAAAGACAAGAGGTTTCTATTGGCAGGAGTTTACATTGGCAATAAGACCACATTTTGCACAAAAGGAGACTGAAGACTTCAACCACAAGAGATTTTTGGTTAAAATTATAAACCTCTTCTTAAGCCTGAAGTCTTTTCTCTCTTTCACAGTTCTGACATGAAAATTCAATCTGAAGTCTCTAAATAATGAGAATTAGGGAAAAAGAAACAGAAAATCTGTAATAGCTTTCTTACAAGAGCAACACTAAGAGCTGATAGATAAGAGTGTCTTGAGTACTGTGTGYATTTCTGTCTCCTGAAAAAAACCAAAATGTAACATAATTATACTTATTGGGAAAAAATATAAAATTATGGGGACATTGAAAATTCCACACAATTGTGAAAAAGCAGCCCACCAGGCTAACCACTATTTATTTTTTCACAGCAGATTCTGCATCTGCTAAGACATACTTTCTTAAAAAATAAGCAAAGTAAATATCTGTGCAATTAACCACCTTTTTACACTATAGGCATAACGTGCACAGTTTGGCACACTAAGGTATTTCTTCTTTTCATAAGAAAGCCACTGTTATGTTGATTTCTTCCAACTATWTTTTTTCCTGGTGGCTGATACCAGTTGCCTCTGGGGACAAGATGTAGTCCTCTTGTTGACATGAAAAATTCTGTGCACATACAGTTCCGTACATTGCAGCAGGATTGCGATGTACAATTGCTCTTGAATCGTTTTGTTCCAAGAGGACATGGACTGGTTGACGTTGCAGGGAGCCATTACAGTGCCATAATGTTCTTCCTATTAAATGTTGTTGTTTGATGGAACCCCACCCCCTTGGTTTACTCATTCCTAGCAACTAGAGTTCTGTCAGGAGTAAATGAGGTTTGGTTTTTGCATATCTAGTAATAAGTTATGGTACTTCTTATTAAAGATCAGTACAGTAATAAAGAAATAACAGAGTAAAGCATTTATCTCAGCAAAGCACAAAACCGAATAAATGAAGCCAACAGGTATAAACTGTTGGCAACARCAATAACACACCACCAAAAGCAAATTGTGCAATTYTTTTTAAAAAGTGACATAGGACATATATTTCTCCTTTGACAGTGATATTCAGGAATGATACCCTCCAGTCTGATTGGTAAAAASTTGAATGGTAGAGGGTCTCAAGATTGTAATAAATTTGGAAATGATGAAGATATAGTTCATGGTTTTCATCCTGTTTCTGATACTTGTTTCAGGTCTTGGTTTTAAGTTTCAGAGGTAGTGTTTTAAGTTTCAGAGGTAGTGATGGGTACAACTCTGTATGAAATACCAAACTTTAGAATAAGGACTGAAGCATGATAATAGCCTTTCTTCAACAGATTGCAGTCTCTTAGGTTAGTGCAGGTGTCTGAAAAAAGGGTGGCAGCAGCAACCACACTTTGTTTCTTCCATCTCAAAATCCTCAACCAGTCACATTCTAGTAAGAGAAGCAGTTCCAAAATCCTGGACCAAACAGAAAGTCATGGAACTTTATTACCAAATGATTTGCTTTAAGACTGAATTAAATTTATATCATATATTCATCCTCTGAGTCAAGTGTCCACATATTTTTGTCTACGAAATACCTTCAAGTAAGAAGGTGGACAAAATTATTCTCTGAAATATTCCTCCACAGAACCTAGGTAGTCACTGGAGATATGGCTTAAAATCTTTTTATTAAGGACTTAGAACTGCTGCCTGTATCCAAGCCAAATCCTATTGCTAAGCCTACAATTGCTTCTCAGGCTACTTGATTACGGTTTGTAATACCACTTACAGATTTGTATGGGGGTTCCTTGGGAAGGAGCTTCCCAGAAGCTGACTTCCTCCCCAGAGGAATATCTTTAAAGTAATGAATCATCTAGTAACAGGAATGTCCGCAAGAAATTTCTAAACAAAATATAAATTGCCATTCTTTGCTTTTAAAGGGCACAACTCCTGAAGCAGTCATTAGTCATCCTCACTCAAATTGAAATATTGCAGTGGGCCACTGTGCAGTGGCAGAATAAAAAGTTAAAAATCTAGAAACTGAAAATGAGAACTCACTTTTATTCATGTTTGATCAAGTCAAAACATTCTTTGGTTTGGCTATATGCAAATTTAAGATCGATTATAAATATATGTTTGCTTTTTCACTAGATGATTAAATTTATAAATTACTCCAAACCTAAACCCCTCTACACTATTTTTCATCTTTGTCTGTTTTTTTTAAAAAATAGATAAACTATTTAAAATTATATGAGATTCCTGTTTACTTCCAAATTAAAATCTGTTCTTCATAAACATAATACACTATTTCAATTAAAAATTTAAATTTTAAACAAAGATTACATGATAAATTTTTTTGTTCCAGCTTGATCTTTAAAGCCATATAACTTTACTTTTAACTGAGCTATAGATAATAACTTTATTTAAAATGTGACAAGATAACTGCTTCTAAATTTACATTTGCAGCTACCTTGGGACCTTCAGATGGCATCTAGTCCATCTCTCTATCCAAAGGAAACAGCGTGCCATTCTTGGCAAGGGTTTGTCTGATGTATTAAAAACACGTTTTGTGATGGAGCTTGCACAATAACCCAACCAGCTTTTTCAACATTTATCTGTTCACATTGTCAGAGCATACCAATAKTTAAAAATGCTTCCTGCTATAACATTATCCTCCATCTTTTGTACCTATTGCTTTAATTAYTAGAACTGTTGGTGTCACAAGGAACATTTTCTATATATTTAGAAAAACAGCCCATTCAGGTGATTAA
>CADDXX010000487.1:424180-483731 GCA_902810485.1 Alauda arvensis
CATACTTAAAACAATTTCCCTGTAGTTTAATTGTGGTTATTTCCCACTCTAGTAGACAAGCTGGGCCTAACATATTTTTTCTTTCTTTTTGTTTGTTTGCAGTTCGTTTGTTTGTTTTTAATGAAGAATTGCAGGGGGGGGTTTTGTGCTTGCAACTGATATTCTTTTTAAACCTGTTCCTTTCCAAAAATGAAAACCCTCTGAAGAAATGATAAAACTTTTTTTTTTTTTTTTTAAGTAACAGGAAAAATTCTGCTTCCTGGAATTGTTTATGAATGATGTGCTTGGATAGAAAGTCTCCATAAGACTTCATACTGTAGTGATTGCAGAGAAGTCTCAGTGACCTCACAAAAGATATTTGGGGCTTTTAGAGGAGAAGTTGTGCAGCACTAGTTCCAGCATCACATGTTTTTACCTCMAAGTTTTGTGTTCTATTTATGAGGTTTATTTTACAACATATGATAGTAATTGACTTGGATGATACAGTGTAATGATAAATTCACAGTCTATGCATTAATGTAGAGCTCTGTATTYTTATGCATCCACAGAATTCTGCAGTATGGATCAACTACTCTCTTTCATTCTTTGTAGAAAGTATCTTTAAAAATAGACAAACAAACACGCAAACAAGGAAAACCTCCTGAGACTTCTTCACTCTAAAAAAGTGCATAGACAATATATTATACAGAACAACTGGAATTTCATTAGGTGGAATTAATATTTGACCTCTATTATGTGGGTTTCAGAGGCACCCATATAACTATGAGTTAAATGGGMCATTAAGCTAGCGGAAATCAGATCAGTTTTATAATTGAATAATCATTTGAATAGTCTAAGAAAATATTGTTGCCATTTGCCATATCTGAAACTGGTAAATATACCATGAACTACGMGTATTTGGAACATTTTCAAAATTCTTAAGATATTACAATTTTTTTTCAAATTTTGTTCATGTGGAGAATTTTGCAAAGGAAAGGAGAGTGATATTAGTTTTGATTAGCATATTATGTGTTTATTTCCTTACTTCAGCTAAATTAAAGTATTGTGATTGTAATTTAATTAATGAATTATTGACAGTCTGTTAAAGTTGGGAGCTGGAAATGTTAATGGTTTTTAAATGAAGCTGAACAAAGGCATTAGTTTTTATTCAAATTAAGTTCAAGCCTTTCCTTCCCCTTCCCCCCTCCCCTTGCATGGACTTGTACTCAACAGAAGACAATCTCTTTTGTTCTTTTGTTCAGCTGAAACTTATATCTATTTAATTTATCTGTTACAGATTCTATGTTTAATCTTATATGTTAACATCTATTTCTTGATGTATTTTCTGATTTCCTATTTGATACTGAAAAAGTCTCAACCTGGAACTAATCTTGAATATCTGATCTCTATCCTTACAAGGAACCAAAGAACTAAAGACAATACATTTTCATGGAGGCCAATTCTGCATTTTGAATGAAGGTTTTGATCCAGAGCCCTTTAMAACAGGGATGCCAATAGTCCATTGAAAAATAATTCTTTTCAAACCCAGGCAATAATATYAAGGAAATTATAAATAAGAATAAAAAATAAATCCCAAAGCAAAGAAAGAGTTTTCCTAAAAATCCATGAAAAATAAAACTACTGAAAATTTTGCCAGTGTTGTTGGTTTTAACAGATCTTGGAGTGGAGACCATTCTGCAGCAGCAATGACTTGCCTTCCTACCAGGTGCAACAGAGTATGTCATGCCATCAAAAGATCATTCACTCATGTCTAGGATTTTAGGTTATTTTTTGAGGATTTGCTAGAAGCCAAAAAGATAGCTAGTTTGTCTGACTGCAAACAAATGGGATCAAAAGCTGTGAGAATACCATAATGGAGATTACTGAGCTATCCTTTAAATAGTAGCTCCATGAGGGTAATACTGTACAGCTCCATGAGGGTAATACTGTACAGCGCCATGTACAGATATCAATCTAGGTCACCAGGAACCAACACAATTTCCCTCCAAATGTCCATGAATTATCTGTCTATTTGAATTGATTAAATTTCTAATTTTTATGAGTTTATTTTTGCACTTAACAGTTCTTGGATGTTTTGTACAGCATATTTAGGCTCAAACTTGGTAGTGGATAATCTAAATCCATTGGTGGATAAGTGGATAAGTGGTAATAGGGATCTGATAATAATTTAGAAGTTATAATGAAATTGGTATCAAATTATGACTGTAAAAGTTCTGTTACATTTTATATGGGTATTGAAGGTTCACAACTAAAACTGTATGCACATTCCTTTAATGATCACAGTCTCAGAGAAGTAATCCTTCATTCATAAAATATGCATTGGGCCTTGACCATTTCTCTAATGGTATCTCATTATCTATTTGAGGATATTATGAGCTTAAAATTCAAATTATAAGAAATTAAAATAAAAGACAAGACTATTAGAAAAACTGTGACCTAATTTAAGTGAAATTGAACCCAGGATTATTTGTGGAAGGGACTTAAAGCAGTGGAATAGACACTAGAAACCATGCTATCTCTTCAGGTCAGTTCCAGAAGAAACCTCTGACATTCAATGCTCTGAAGAGAATGACTCCAACTTGAAAAGAAATCCACTCTATTCAGGGTTGGGAGTAGGGGAGAGGGCAGTGGCAGGATGCTGTTTTCTTGTTTAACTTTAATATACAGTTATTTCACTAAATATCCATAAAATGTGTAGGTCACAGTCTAAGACCTTTTCACTGATTCCTGGTCAGATAGCAAAAAAGCTAACAAAATTATCCTGATCTGTTTAAAAGACCTGTGTTAACCTTGCTCAATCAGCACTCATTTTCTGCATCCCTAGCTATAATAATTTTGCAGCTATTTTGTCTATGGTTTTAAAATATAAATAAAAAACAACACACCCTTTTTGGGACGTGAGAATCCCTACTTACTCAATTATTAAGGAATTGGACTTCAGTTTATTTTTTTAAATAGACAACTGGAAAATTGCTTGACCTTTTTTCTGTGTTTTTCTCAACATAGGGAAAAAATTGAGATATTGATATGTAAACATATCATTAAGTGTAATTTCATGCTTKTGAAAGACCATATATCTACATAAAAAGAAATAAAAAAACTTCCCAAAATATCCAGTGTGAAAAAAATCCCCTTTGTGGCTAATTGTAACCAATTACATTCTAACCTGTATATAAATTTACTGAGATGCATAATGCTGACTATCCTGAAATAAACAAAAACAATTAAAAATCTACCATGTGTACAATTAAARTACCTCAAGTCGTGATAAAACCCCCAAAGTTTCCATCTCATTTGGTAGCCATGGAAATTATATGTATTTTGGTAGATGGATCACACCATGTTCTGGTGCTGTGTTTTCTTTTTGGGGAGTGATGTTTCTTTTCTTTTTATGGTTTGTTAGTTGATTTTTTTTATTGCTGTTATATATTAAGCTTAATAATGACAGCTAGAGCATCTCTAAAGAGTGCTTCTTTTCTACTCATGAAGTGCTTTTTTTCTTTTTACTCATGAAGAGTGCTGTTAACAAGGTCAGAATTAGYAATTTAACAGGGACATTAGATCTTTTTTTATGCATTTCAGAAGAAAGAAATGCTAAAAGGCAAATTTTTTACCATGGCAATGAAATGGGTTCACAAGAACTGTTTCAGAGTATGACTGCCACCTTGAGCTTKTCATAAAAAGAGTAACAGAATATTTAGATAAAGAAATGCTGCTTCCTCAAACAAGACTCAAAGATGTTTTCCAGTTTACCTGTTCATCAGTTCTTTATCTCCTTAGGTTCTTAACACAGTGCAGTAATCATCAAACCAACACACGAGTGCTGTAACAAGGGGGCTATAAAGAAAAGGGTAAAAGAAGGTCCATCACCTCAAATTCCTGCAAAGGACAGAATTGGCATCTACATGTTAGCAAACAAATACAAGCASTAACACAACTATAACACAGCATAACATTTGGCTGGATTTTATAGGGCTTCTAAAAGTKGATGGTTTTCTTTTGTGACARCATTATTCTTTGTAGGTGTTAGTTMCACTACTCTTAAATTTGTCAAATGCCCTTGCTGCTTCAAAACCAATGTTATAGTCTTCTGGAAAGTCTCACCTGGCAGAACTGAAAAATTAAAATTAATAACAAAAGCRCTCGCCAAGACCTGCAACCAATGTCATTGACTATATTGTATACAAAAAACATATTATTTGCTCACTGGGATCTGAAAGTGCTCTTCATTTCAATCATCTTTATCTCTCTTCTCAGTAAAAAGGTGCAGTGATGATGGTAGCAGGGAATAATGAAGCACAGTGTATCTATTGTAATTATTGGGACACTTTTTGGGTTTCTTTTTCTAGTGTAAGTGTTGGCATCTGCTCGTTGGAGAGATTRTGTGTTTATCAGGTCATTGTATTATATACTTCAAAGAAGACACCTCATTTCCTGTTGACTGTATTCAATGAGGCTATTTTCTTTTGTCAGGATGAAAATCAGTGTGCTCATTCAATACTAAAAATCAATTTCTTCCATTTAGAYTGCAGTGCTTTTATGTGCTTCATTGTGTGTAAACAGGCTTCTCACTCCTAAATTTATCTTATAATTTATGTAAAATTAGGAAGGCAAACACCCAAGTTTTGGGAGCTTTTTCTATTTTTTTTTTAATCTGATGCATATTTTTAAAAAAGACTGGAAATATAGAATGTTTCCTTCTGAGGATCACCATTTAAAAATATTACTTGGGCACAATTCAAGATTAAATGTTTCTAGTGTACAGAGGAGAAAAGGGTTAGTGCCCAGCAAAATACTTCAAAATTGCTTACTTTACCTTTACACTATATTTGTTTACATTTTATTGGAATAAACTATTTATTTTGAAATGTTGTTTTAGTAAATCTTGACTWCATTGCCATGAAATATTTATAAAAATGGGGGACTATTATATTTCTATAGAAGATGTGAAAATGTTTTTTAGTAAGAAAAATTACTAAATATAGGTAGAAAAAAAAGGGAAATATATGTGTAATAATACCACTAAGCATATTTAATAGATAYAAAATCTATGAGATTGCCAGAGCTAAGAGACATGTTTATTAGTTCTGCACAAGAATTACTRTTATGCYATAAARTTATAAGACATCCTGTTTCATTTTYCCCTCATTCATTGTGTAATCAAAAKGAATAATAATAGAAAAAATGATGAAGCAATGATAATACTAGCAATATAAAGCTATGTATAGTATCCATGGTGTTACAAGAATAATTTTAATTTCTTTTCAAAAGAGTAAAATTATTTTTATTRGCTGTATATCTCCTGATTTATTTCAGAACTTGTACAGATCAGGGACAAAATMATGTATCCTAATGTAAATTATAATGGCCTGAAACAGTGATTTCTACAAACATAGGGGACTATCCTGCTATTAAATATTAAATACATATTGAACCTCATCACATGATTTCTCCAGGAAATCATGATTCAATACAGCACAATCATTCAAACATTTTACATCCTTACATATTCAGAGGTAAGAGAAGGAATCTTGGATTCAGTAATAAAGAAAAAAAAAATCTCTGTCCCAGACTRTAGCAAAGATTTGAGATTTACAGGTCTGACTTGGAGAGTCCTTTGATTTCAGATATAAAAAGATGATAAAAACAAAACAAATAGAGTCACCTAACAGACATACTATGTGGGCATGGAAAAGAGCTGGAGATGCTGGTGAAGGCAGCACAGGGCTGAYCAGTAACAGGGCTGATGTGTCATTGGGCACAGTCCTCCCTGACAGCATAGCTGTGCTGGAGAGAGGGTGGGGACACCCAGAACTGGGGCTGCAGGGCTGCCTGATGCATCTCACACAGCTGGGGCTGGCAGAGGTTCTGTCCCTGACTGCAGCAGCTGGGTCAATAGGGCAAGCACTGTGAAAAGGGCAGATAGCACAGCATCGAGGGATATGTAAACATCTTCTCTGAGCCCATGCAACCAAGAGCACTCAAACCTCCAGGAGGGCCAGGCAAAGACTGTTCCCTGRACTGCAAATGGACACCCTTGTCCCTCAGAGACAGGGAGATGATGTTAGGAGGAAACAGCAGTGTAACAGCGGGTGACTTCCTGCTGTGGGAAGGCCTCCATCTACCTACCTGATCTACTGTTAGGTAGGCTTGTTGCTTGCAGAGGATTCTTGCATGCTGCTTCTCTAGGCATCAGACAATTGCCCTTGCTACTTTGCCTCGTGGATATTGTGATGCGTTAACATCGCCTGGCTGTGAGATGCCCACCACGCTGTTCTCTCAGTTCTTCTCACTAGGACAGGGGAAGAAAATGAGACAAAAAGGACAGGAAAATATCTGACAGATATGACAGGATTAMATTTGGGAAAATAAATGTAATTCATTGCCAATTAAAAATAGAGAAGGGTTTGAGAAATGAAACCAAAATTGAAACCAGATTTCYCCCACCTCTCCTTATTCCCAGACTCAACTTTGTTCCTTCARTCCCAACTCTTCTATCTTAATCCCRTGAGCAACACAGAGTATCAGAGTATAGAAGCAACTGCCAGTTCATATCTGCTGCTTCTTCCTCYCCACACACTCTCCCTGCTCCAGCATGTGATCATTTCCATGGGATACAGCTCTCTATGAACTGCCTCAGTATGGGTGCTTTCCATGGGGTTCAGTCTTTCTGGAATAGATTGATCAGTGTGGGTCTTGTGGTGTAACAGAGGAGAAAGCGAGAAAGTTGAGTGCAGGACCCCAGTGCTGGTCTGAGGGCTTGGCCAACTTGCTGCCCCTGCTCTTCATAGTTTCATAGGATGATTTGGGTTGGAGGGGATTTTRAAGGTCCATTTCATCCTACCCCATGCCATGGACAGGGGCACCTTCCAACTAGACCAGGTCACTCCTGTTCAACCTAGCCTTGAATAGTTCTGGGGATGAGACAGCCACAACTTCTCTGGGCAACCTGTGCCAGTGACTCACCAMCCTCTGATYTGGCAATGTTCCCTCTTGCTCCCTCTTACCTCATCTCAACATGAGTTTAGGGCTTTCCAGGTTCGYTCCCTATGTACTCCCCATGATGAACTGCTTTTGGGGTGACCAGGCAGCACCACCTGACAGGTCATGCYAGAGTGGAGTGCAATTCCCACACTGCACACATCCATTCCACTCAGKCAAGGCCCACAGTGAGCAGCAGCTGTAGGTACATGCTCCCACCCTGCCCCATGGAGACAAGGCAAAGCCCTGTCATGAGACAAGTTTTCAAAGAAAGCTTTGGTGTTGGTAACAGCTGAGCAGAATTCCCCTATTCAAATCTTCAAGTTGCTGAGAAGGAATCTCAGCTTCATAGTGGTCAACTGGTGATAAAAAAACATAGTTGCATTTTTTTCAATGCTTACAATAAGAATTGGTGGATTCCCATCCCCACTGGAGGTGATGTTGTTTAGCACACTTTTCACTGCTGATAAATAGTAAAGATTAATTTCCTTTTTTTTCCTCTTAAAGGAAATATTTACTGTATGAATTTATATGACCCTAAAAATTAAAAAGGCATCATAAAAATGGATCTGGCCAAATAAGAGAAACAGTTGCTTTCTATTTCAAAGAAAATGGAACCCAAGGACACCTCCAAATCAACCACCYTTGTCCTTTGTGGGGAAATTCACTTGCACAGTGTAAACTGGATGTCATGGTTGATACAGCAACTGCTGTCCATTTTGGCCACAGCAACCATACAGCTATTGAGTCCCAAATCTCTGGTGCCAGGCCTTCACCTGTCTTGCTCCTGAGATGGACCAGGCACAGATGAGCACATTTGGAAAATCAGCATCTTTAATTAACATGCTCACAGTAAATCCATCCTGTGTTGCTCCCTCAGGGTGCCATGAAGGCTCTGGGCCAGCAGCCGTACCTGTGGACCTGTCTGGTGCTGACTGTGTGAGGCACTAATCCTCCATCCGTCCCACCATACCCAAGGCAAGTGTCCCAKATGTAGCTGAGGTCATCTTCCTCCTGGACCAGCTCTTGGATGTTGTAGTCTTACCATTGAGACAGCTCTTTGTCATGTTCATCTTCCCCTTTGAAAAGCTTATTGTCATTGCCGTTATCCCCTTGGGAGACCTCTTGGTGTCTTTTGCTTTCCCTGTGGGACAATTCTTTGTCATGGTCAGTTTCCCCTTGGAAAAGCTCTTTCTCAAGGTTGTCTTAGCCCTGATTTTATTAAAAAAAAGAAAAAAAAAAGAAAAACAAACAAAAAACCTCAACAAACAAACAAACAAAAAAAGCCACCAAAAACAAAACCAAAACAAAATCACAAATAGTATACCAGATACTGTTACTAATCAAAAACATTTGTACCATTGAAAGACTCAGTTTAATCCATGATATAGGGGCATTACTAGAGCCAAAATTCCTTCATCTATATCTTGTTTCTACAGCTCATACTTAACTTGATCAGCAGAGAATGTAACAAAAATAACTTTAAAGCCTTGTTTCCATGTTTGGGTTTTTTTTTTTTTTTGGAATTCTTTTAAAAACATTTCACAAAACTTTAATGATTGTGTCATCTACAAAAGCACAGACGTTGTTCACTTACATTGAGAAGACTTGAATCTTATTGCCCCTTTTGAGAAGGAAGAGGCTTGAAACCAGCCTGAAGAAAATTTTGTTCTAACCTTTGTTTCACGAAGGCTGTTGAAGTGTTAAATATCCTTGACAATAAACAGGAAAGAAAAATATCTGTCCCTCTGTCAACCTAATCAAAGTATTAGAAAAATTAAGTTAGCCAAATTGAGTTTCAGATCAAACCATAGTTACAGGAATTTAACAGATTTTAAGTCAAGAATAATTATGACTGCCTCTTAAATTTATACATCCTTATCAACATAGTTCTTATCAAACTATTTTAATTAATTCTGAATATACCTCTTTTCTTTTTTTACTTCTTCTTCTYCATCTTCACTTTCTTCTTCATGCTTAATAATTCATAGACTCTCTTGTAGTTTCGTGTTGACTCTTACATGTTTCCTTCAGACTTCAAGGTGAGGTTTTAAATATTTTCCAAAGTTCTTCCCATTTGTTTTAGTGAGTTGTACTTTGCTCACAAACTTTTTAAATTTACTCAAAGTTAATTTTCTGAGATTGAATATACTAGTATTCTTGTATTATATATTCCTCGTTATTATTATTGTGTTGTATGAAGATAGCTGGTGGCAAACAYTACCAGGCTTCTTTTTAAACTGCAGTCTTTTTTTTCTATTGCAAAGAAAAGGCCTTTTATGTACTTTTAGTTATATGTTTCAACAGGTGTCATTCAGTGATATTCAAGACTACAGAAGTTTCTTCTTTTGAGTAGAAAAGGATCTATATAGGTCCAAAATATCTCCCTGCTATTTGTCACTGTCAGGTCTGAAAACCTAACAGCTTCTTTTATAGTAATTTACTTTTGGTGAAGTCCCTTATACAATATGTAATCAACTTTTGCAATGATATTTCCTTTCATTTCCATTTTGGTTTCAAAACTGCAGCAAGTTATTAAAAGAATGGAAATGAGAAAATTATTTAAATTTGTTAGTGTCAAAAATATGGAAAACAATGTTAGAAATTGTTATTATAGAATGTACTATGTATCTTTTTATTGTTCATACTTAGAAGAGACAAAACAAAATATTCTGTCAGTACAATTCAAGTGTAAGCCCCTTTGCATAATTAATTTGTGAGGAAAGCACAGTACTTTCTCTCAAAACTATTGGCTTGTAAAATGCATGATAAYTTAGCAATGAGAGCTGAAAAAAATGTGGAATTTTATATCTTGGCTGTTTGTAATGTTATTTGGAACAGCTTTCTAATTCTCCGTTGATGATGAAATTAYTCACAAGACACTATTTAATACCAACTTCCTTCATCAGCCAAATTTACTTATAATTAAGAGGAGAGTCCTGAAACGTGGAAGTTTCTAGCTATCCATTTTTAGACACAGTTGGAAGAGACTGATGGAGCTTGAATAAAAATAGGCAGACAAAATATCTGGTACACAATGTCTTAATTTTCTAAATCCCACTGGCATTGCACTTTTGACCTAGAGTGATATGCTTTTTATCCCTACAGAGTTGTTCTGCTACAATCTACAGATTCCCTAGTGATGGAAAAGTGATTAAGAGTAGGTTTCACATACCCTTTCCAACAGTGACTTCACACTGCTTGCTTTCATTTTACAAGTTTTCTGCAGGGATGACAAGTGCTTCTGTAGATCATTTCAAGACCAACCTGTTCTAGAGGCTAGAGCTGTGGCCCCTACAGCTGCAAGGTTCAGGTCTAGATTGGTCAGGGCAAGTGCTGCTGAGACTGAGAAGTCAGTCAAATATCCTGCTTTTTGGTCTTTTGATGCAGTGGTAATCTTTATCAGAGAGATTCCTATATAATCCTCAACATTAGCTGTGGCAGCTAACTTCTTGTTAGCCTGAGTTGTGTAATAAGGAATTTACAATTAGAAATTGTGAAGCAGGTATGTCTTATTCCAGGTAGGATGCACAGGAGATATTTCCACCAAATATATGTAGAGACAGTTTCCAGGTTAAAATACRTGCAAAGCCCACAAAATCACACCTCCCTGACCACTCATTCCCAGCCCATTCTCAGCCTTCTTGTGTTTTAGATTATAATTAATCTCTCATGCTGCCATGCTTCCTGGCAGTCGCCGGCAGGGGTCTTCTGATGAAGTAAGAATTCTTCCTCAGTGTTCGCTATTTGACCTCCATTTCTGAGCAGGTGCAGTGAAGGTTTGGCCAGTTCCCAGGTCAGTTTGTCCTGGCCAAAACCAGGAGCCTAGTTTGTGCTGGTTTCTTAATCAACTGGTTCTGCTTTATCGAGCCTTCACAATGCCTAAGCCCTGCTTTACTGAGTTTTAACAATATACATCTTATCTCTATGGCCTTTACCTAGCAACTAAATTCCTATGTGTTCTGTTAATTACTCCTACCTAGCAAGTTACACTCTTTTGAGTTCTGGTACAAGTTGTTTCTCTATTTTTATAAGATTACTAAATAAGMTGTGTGTATTTCTGTTCTCCCCTTCACCTGTTTGAGCACATTATATGCTTCCAAAATTGTGAATTTTCATACCCGTATGTTTCCCATATCAAGCCCTGAGAAAAGTAATTATGAGAGAAAGTGAGGAARGAAGRAAGGGAGGRAAGGAAGGAAGAAGGGGCAAGGAGTGGAAAGGAAAATATGAACAGAAGACAAACAGAAAAAAAGTTTACATTTTTAACAAAGCAGTTAGCTCTGTTGATCCACTGAGGATTACAACATGATGCAACACACAGACAAAATGGGATGGAAAGAATGGAAGGGGAGTGTGGGAAGACAATAGCATGGAACTGCCTTCTCCATTGACCAGGAAGCATTGGAACAAGCTTCTTTTTTTATGGCTTCTCTTCATTTCAGCAGATGAAGAGGTGGATTACATGAAGAGGTAGACTACTAGAGAAAATTTCCAGAGATTTTCACAAGTGCATTGAGAACTAGAAACCCCCAATTTTGAAATTATTTTTTATTTTGTGACTTAAAATGTACATTTACAGCATAAATGCTTTTCTCACAATGCTTATACATTGCAGAGACTGGCATTTCCAGTTCAGATATGTGGAACAATCTACAACTCATTAAAGAACCAACAGGCTTTCTTTTAGACTGTATAAGAAGACCCAAAGAAGATAAAAAGTGTACCTATCTTTGGCTGCTTGATAATGTTTCTTCACCATTTGNGCACTTTTGACCTAGAGTGATATGCTTTTTATCCCTACAGAGTTGTTCTGCTACAATCTACAGATTCCCTAGTGATGGAAAAGTGATTAAGAGTAGGTTTCACATACCCTTTCCAACAGTGACTTCACACTGCTTGCTTTCATTTTACAAGTTTTCTGCAGGGATGACAAGTGCTTCTGTAGATCATTTCAAGACCAACCTGTTCTAGAGGCTAGAGCTGTGGCCCCTACAGCTGCAAGGTTCAGGTCTAGATTGGTCAGGGCAAGTGCTGCTGAGACTGAGAAGTCAGTCAAATATCCTGCTTTTTGGTCTTTTGATGCAGTGRTAATCTTTATCAGAGAGATTCCTATATAATCCTCAACATTAGCTGTGGCAGCTAACTTCTTGTTAGCCTGAGTTGTGKAATAAGGAATTTACAATTAGAAATTGTGAAGCAGGTATGTCTTATTCCAGGTAGGATGCACAGGAGATATTTCCACCAAATATATGTAGAGACAGTTTCCAGGTTAAAATACATGCAAAGCCCACAAAATCACACCTCCCTGACCACTCATTCCCAGCCCATTCTCAGCCTTCTTGTGTTTTAGATTATAATTAGTCTCTCATGCTGCCATGCCTCCTGGCAGTCGCCGGCAGGGGTCTTCTGATGAAGTAAGAATTCTTCCTCAGTGTTCGCTATTTGACCTCCATTTCTGAGCAGGTGCAGTGAAGGTTTGGCCAGTTCCCAGGTCAGTTTGTCCTGGCCAAAACCAGGAGCCTAGTTTGTGCTGGTTTCTTAATCAACTGGTTCTGCTTTATCGAGYCTTCACAATGCCTAAGCCCTGCTTTACTGAGTTTTAACAATATACATCTTATCTCTATGGCCTTTACCTAGCAACTAAATTCCTATGTGTTCTGTTAATTACTCCTACCTAGCAAGTTACACTCTTTTGAGTTCTGGTACAAGTTGTTTCTCTATTTTTATAAGATTACTAAATAAGMTGTGTGTATTTCTGTTCTCCCCTTCACCTGTTTGAGCACATTATATGCTTCCAAAATTGTGAATTTTCATACCCGTATGTTTCCCATATCAAGCCCTGAGAAAAGTAATTATGAGAGAAAGTGAGGAAGGAAGAAAGGGAGGAAAGGAAGGAAGAAGGGGCAAGGAGTGGAAAGGAAAATATGAACAGGAAGACAAACAGGAAAAAAGCTTACATTTTTAACAAAGAATTTAGCTCTGTTGATCCACTGAGGATTACAACATGATGCAACACACAGACAAAATGGGATGGAAAGAATGGAAGGGGAGTGTGGGAAGACAATAGCATGGAACTGCCTTCTCCATTGACCAGGAAGCATTGGAACAAGCTTCTTTTTTTATGGCTTCTCTTCATTTCAGCAGATGAAGAGGTGGATTACATGAAGAGGTAGACTACTAGAGAAAATTTCCAGAGATTTTCACAAGTGCATTGAGAACTAGAAACCCCCAATTTTGAAATTATTTTTTATTTTGTGACTTAAAATGTACATTTACAGCATAAATGCTTTTCTCACAATGCTTATACATTGCAGAGACTGGCATTTCCAGTTCAGATATGTGRAACAATCTACAACTCATTAAAGAACCAACAGGCTTTCTTTTAGACTGTATAAGAAGACCCAAAGAAGATAAAAAGTGTACCTATCTTTGGCTGCTTGATAATGTTTCTTCACCATTTGGAAATAGTCCATCTGCGCAATTCAAAATCTTTTCAAAAGAAATAGTCATTTTGGTTGAGTATAATTCACCCTTAGAGAAAGCTAAAAAAGACAGAAATATATTTCCTTTTCGACCTATTTTCCTCTCCACTCACTATAAAAATTGTGTTCTTTAAATATTATCCCCAACTGTCTAAGCCTGGCCCGGGTTTTTGGGTGGGTTTTTTTTGTTGCTTTGGGGGGTTTTTGTTTATTTGTTTTGTTTTGTTTTGGTCTTTGAAAAATCGCTCCAGGTTCTAGTCTTCGCAATGCCATTGGTATTGCAAACTGGTGATTCCCCAGCATGTCCTCAGTGCTAGGCAAACACATTCAATCATYTATACAGGATGGAAGCCCCATGAGCCTCACAGTCACAGATTTCTACCTGTCAAAGAAAAGCCTATTAGATGGAAATAAAGGGATTACAAAGTCACCCCATCATTGTCAAAAACATCACCATTTATATTTATTTGATCTCTGATGATTTGTCAGAGACATGTAATGAAGGTCACTTCTATTTATGTCCTGTGTCCAACATCTCCAGAAAGAACTTGCATTTTTAATTTCATTTTGATGACTCRTGAGGTTTTTCTTCTGTTTTGTTTWGTTTTGTTTTCATATACAAATGTGCATAAGYTTAAYGGGAAATAGTTATTATTTGGTTTCTTTCCAGACATGTTGTTAATCTGATATGCTGCCTTGTAAATCAATTGGAAACCAAAAAGTAATTGTTTAAATTAAGGAAAATATATTTAAGTATCAGAACTACTCAAATAAAGAAACTGAAAACATAAATGTTCAGGTGACTATTTACACCCGTATAGATTTGGCACTATTTGCAACCATCTTTCATAAGCTTGAAAATAAAGTATTTTAATTGTCAACTAGTTTTTCCATTGAATCAGTTATATATTTTCATTAGAAAAATATCTAAAACATATAAATATCATTAATATTCACTCTACATGAGTAAAATGGTCACTCTAAAGATGCAGAAGAAATTTAAATAGTAAAAGTTTGCTTTCTAAAGATGGTCTYTTCGGTCTCCCTCCTATGACCACAGAATGGATAACRCTTGTTTTCAATATAATCTGTAATTTTTGCATAAAGATAGACACAAAGCACCAGACCCACACTGTTTTAGGAAACAGGATAACTAGGTAAAATGACTACCTATGGACATGTTTATAGTGTTCTAGTTGGGTAGGATATTACAGTAACTGTCCATTATACTCCTAACAGCCATAATCTCATAGAGTGCTATTCACCAAATGGCTTTCAGCTCCTGTAATAGCACTGGGCAGGGTCCTAAGGCTCAGCTCAATTAAAACTGCTCTGACAGGGCAAGACCATTTTGGCAGACAGCACTATTGCTCTTTCATATAAAAGAGCCCTGGGAACACAATAAGCAATCTCTGCACCACAATGGATGAACTGGAGCTAATGTTCAGTGATGTAGCAGAGATTTACTAAGCTAATGCAAGTTGACTGTGCTGTGACATACCATACACAGCTTTCTAGAAATGGTTACACATTTTAATACTATGYTGTCTAGGTGTCAGTTTTGCTGCTTCAGTACTGTGGTGCTTGTGAAATAATATATGCAGAGACAAAATGCTAGCTATAAATTACATGTAAAACAGGGTTTGAAATAATAAAAAACCCAACAGAAGGAGTCAACAGTATTTATCTTGTTTTCTGGTTAGTATATGAACAGATCCTTTTTTATATTCCTTCCCTATATCTAAAGCAAAAAAAAAAAGCTCATGTCTATATCCATATCTGTACTTACATCACCTCTTCTTTAACCTTATATAATTTCCAATTTTATATATGTTTATTATATATAACACGTGTATAAATAAATTATTTATTTGTTTGTGTTTGTTTGTGATTCATGTATGTCTTCCTCAAAAACTGGACTGCATTTGCATAACAATATTTTTTTTTAGTCCAAGGCCAAAACAGTCAACCCACAATCCCTGTCAATGATCTTTTTACRTAGGAGTGGTTGAGCTACCATTAATTCCACAAACGTAGACCTTACCTTTTTATCTTTCGTGAGTAGACATACAGGTTTGAATAAAACTGTTATAATCAAAATTCACTAGTTTCAGCTGTGATCCTTTAGGAACAAAACTGTCAAACAGAAGTCTAAGAGAAAAAAGAAAATCTTGTGATATAACTCTGTAAAAATCACATTTACTGTATGTAGGCAYTAGATTTKTTTCTCTTTTTTTCTTATTGAATTTTTTCCCTCAAGTTGCTAAGACACTAATGATCGAGTACGCATCGGTACTTAACCAAAGCAAAAGAGGCCAGGGAAGAGAAGGCAGAACTTGACTACAGCTGTTTTGTTTTTTTTTTTCTTTTGTCTCTGGGAGGTTTCCCTTGGAGGGGAAGGATAATGTGAGATTTTGGGGTAGAAAAGGGATGGAGGTGGGGAGGGGGGGGAAGTGTGGGACTGGAGRGGGYGGCACTCTTGCCCTTGGCACTTCAGAGAGAGGACGCCCAGGCTGTTCRCTTGCTGCAGAAGGAGTTTTCACTGTCACCACTGACCCCAGTCCTGGGAAAYCTATCATCATCTGCTYGTGTGTCCGGGGATTCTGAGCTSGCCTCCTGCCCTGTCCCACCGCCGCTGCCTCGAGGCTTTTGCCTACRCTGACATCACACCCCCTGCCCTGCTGAGACRTCCCTGCTGCTCCAGCCACTGCTGTGGAACTTCCCATCTACCTCATCACCAGCCCGGGATCTTCCACTGTTACAGCTTGGTGCCTCAGAGCCACCAGTGTCAGACTGCCTGGGCTTTTGTGGAGCAAAGCCCCTCGAGRTTCTTGGTTCTGTTTATTATTAATGCTGTAGCTGTTTGTTTGTTTGTTTTGTTTGCTTTGTTGTATATATATATTAGTTTAAAAACTGTTATTCCTATTCCCACATCKTTTTGCCTGAAAGCCCCTTAWTTTCAAATTTATAATAATTTGGAGGGAGGGGGTTTGCATTTTCCATTGCAARGGGGGGCTACRGCTTTTCCCTAGCAGACACCTGTCTTTCAAACTAAGACAAGAACTCTAAGAGATAAAAAAAGTCTTGCAATAGAACTCTGTTTTATTTTTTGCAAAATCCACATTTACTGTATGTAGACAGTTCTATAATGTTTGACTATCATATTCCTTCGTCAGCACAGACACTGGTATTGCTTTTGACTGCAAGGGAAATTCTGGAAATGTGATAACATGCACACAATAGAAAACTTGGATTCTATTTTCTATTTCAATTATATTTGGGGGATTTCTACAATTTCATTCAGTAAGTTTGATAAAGGTGGCCATATGCTTTATATGGTCACATGGGTGTACTAGTGAATAACTAAGTAATCTCATAAACACATCAGAATCTGTAACAATCAGGATCAATTGCACTTCAGATAAATCATTTGCAACATATTAATAAGTCATCTACTARTTTGGGCAACTAAATATGTCACCCCGTGTTTCTTAATGGGATTTGAGTAATAACCTAAGTGACTTTCCCAGCTCCCATTACTGTTTCTGAGAGACTTAGTCCTAAGCACAAAGTAACTCTAATTACTTCTTAACTGCACATCAGAAAGGCTATGTTGTTACCCACAGTCCAATAAATCAATACAAACAAACCCACAAGACCAAGCAGAATTTAGAAAATGTTATGAATGAGGTGTTATCTCATTTGGACATAGGTGTCTTTAATATGATACCAGGAGAATACAGCATACAAGCCAAGACAGTCAGAAAGGAGGCAAAGTTTACTCATAACACTGTTCTGCCTCATTGTCCATCCAGTAGAAATACAAACCCAGCTSCTGGCTGGATGTAAAGATGCATTTGTGCTAACATCCCTTATAGTTTCCCTGTGGATTTTGAAGTGAGGTGACAAAGACAGGACTGTCAATGACAACACGAGGAATGGCTTGTGCCACAAAGTGGCCTTTTTTTCCAGGCAATGGAGCAGGCATTAGACATTCTATCTGATATTTTGCCTGAAAATCTGCCAGATGCATCCCAGTRTTTTCACATGTGGTTCCATGAAGAAGGCCTCAAAATCAAAATAGCTTCTATTCCCAAGTGGAATCCAAGTATCATTTTCTTTTTTTGCAAACACTGAAATCCAAACTGTCATTTGGCATGTCAGAGATTACTGTCTAAAGTGACAGTAATAAGCAGTGGTAATAGYATGATGTGTTTCTAAATATATGCACATATGGGCCAGTGCATAATGACAATTCAGAATGTGTTTTATTCTATGTAAACTAGGTTTGTATGTACATTTTTGACATCTACTGAGCACTATCATAAAATATCCTGAAATTTTCTGAACCAAATTCTTTTATTTTCTTTTGTAATTATAAATTTCCASTTATTTTCCTTTTATGAGTAAGAGACCTGTGGGCTACTTTTAAGACAGAAAGAAAGGTAATTTGCACTAGTCATATGTCCCCTCCTCCTGAATGGCATTAAAAGGCATTCCAAGGTTCCCTCATCTAAAGTGATTTGACTATGTGCCTAAATCAATGTACACTTTAATATGATAAATTACTGTACCACTGGGCATGCAAGTGAGAAATTAGCAATACACAGTTTTTCCATTTCAGTGTTTTAAATTTGTTTTAAAAACCATGCTGATAGGGGACATAAGCAAAAAAAAAATCCACAAAACTATTCTAAAATGGAATATATAAAGCAACATCAAGAGTAGGGGAGTTTTAATCTCTCCTTGAGGAAAACGTTAAGTGCAGGAGACTACCTTTAGTACTTTAACTTTGCTCTTTACTTTAAAAGCAACTGTAAAACCCCCTGAGTGTCCATTGACCTAGCACCCATCCTTTCCTGCATCTAACTTGTCTTCTTGAGGTTACTCAACTGTTAGCTGTTTTTTTTTCCTAAATCTAAACCAAAATTATTTTTTCATATTTTGAGAGAGAGGAAAAGYTTTTTGTTTCAATCAAGTTACAAGATTATCATGAACTCGTAGTACTATAGAATTGTTTGGGTTGTCCAACGTAACCCTTCTCTCTTTCAGTTTAAAGCTGTTGACCCTTGTCCTGTGGTTACAGTCTTTTCCAAAAGGTCCCTCTTTGTCTTATAAGCCTTCTTAACATACTGAGAGTCTCCAGTAAATCTTCCCTGAAGCCTTCTCTTTTCCTGGCTGAACAGCCCCAACTCTCTCAGCCTGTGTTCACTGGAGAGAGTCCATGCCTTTTTTGAGCTGTGGATGCCAGACCTGGGCTCAGCACTCCAGACAGGGTCTCTTTAGAGCACAGCAGAAGGAGAGAATCCCCTGCCTTAACCTGGTGGCCAAGCTTCTTTTGCTGCAACACAGGATTTGGTTGGCTTTGGGGAGCAAACATAGCATGCTGTCTTCATGTCCAATTTTTCAACCACCATTATCAAAGCTGCAGTTTATTCATTCAGTTCYAGTCTGTATTGACACTGGAGACTGATTGCCCTGAAGCAGGCACAGGACCTTGTACCTGGCCTCATTGAACTTCATGAGGTTCACAAGTGCCCACCTCTCAAGCCTCTCAAGATCAATTTGCACCTGGAATAAAGAGGAAATAAGATGAGTTTTGAAAGACACATTAAAGCTTTTTGGACACTTTAAATAATTGTAATATAGAAATTKGATAAAGTTATCTTTTTTAAGATGTATTTCATACCTAACTTTTATAAAGCAAGTATTACGCAAAATGTTTCCTGTCAGTTTCTGTAGCTCACAGGCAAGACCAAATGTGTAATCTGGTGATCAGATATAACCTTTTCATAAAATAATTATGAAACCTTTAGTATCACCTTTAGCAGGAGAACAACGGTAAATTAGGGAGATAAGGTAAATTAAATCTTCYTGATATAACATTAAAACAGCTATGCATATGTATTGTGCCACTTTGCATATAATTGTGTCACGTTTTGTTTGGGTTTTTTTGGTCTGTGTCTTTYTTGTTTGTTTGTATTAGTGGTATTAGTATTAGTAATAATATTTAAACCTCTGYATTAATAATATTAAACYWCTAACATTTTTCTTGTTATGACCARATGTTTTTGATTGCATTYTAATCTATTATGGCATCAATCAAGTTGGATTTAAGATGAACAGATAAAACYGCAGCATTGCTTAGCTTGCTGTCAAAGTGATAAAGYCTGAGAAACTTTGACAAATGTTTCATTTTCCAGCATGTTTTCCACCATGTTGAGAGTCTTGRAGGGACTCACTGTCTCATGAACAGGACACAGAAAATCAGCTGATTATTCAAAAGTCAGGGGAGGAAGTAGTTTCTTTCAACAAATTGCAAGCTGAAGTCTTGCAGAAACACCTGTCTAAAACATAAAGCTGATGTAGAGCTCAAGTGAGACCTAAGAATTACAAGAACCAGGATTTTTTTTACTTCATATTCTTCTGCAAATACACTGAACTGTGGGTTTGCAGTCACAGATGGTCAATAGACTTTTTTCTCAACTTCTGTCTATTTTTTAGCATCAGAATTCATGTGTTTCTCGTCCGAATGTTCCAGAGCAGAAGGGAAACACAGGCCTTTCTTGCCTCTCAAGCAGCTCCAATAAACCACACTGCATCTACCTATTATTCAGCAACTGTTGCCAAAACCAAGGCCAGCTGTCTGCTCAGATTCTATGGGGTTGGGAAACTGCTGTAGACTTTTGGTATTAATTYTGCCTGAAAAATACCATAGTCAAGAACAAAATTATCCTTGGATGATTATAAAATATAAATTAAAATTATTACTACATCCTTATGCATCTTTAAATTTTATGAAAGGAAGCTTTTAGTTGTAAAGATAGCAGGAAATGAATTGAGTAGCAAGTGCAATATCTTCAAAATATCAGCAAATTATAATTTCATTATAATTGTTTTATTTTTGATGCACACTGTGTTTATGACTTGCCTCAAAAATCCCAGTTAGATATTTTATTAGAAATTATCTTCATAATGTCTTTCAACTATTCTGAAATTCACTTTTTTTTTTACATTTAAGCAATTAAAAAAAGTTATTGTTTGAACATCCGTAATAAGAGTAAAACTCATGTTCTTTTCTATGTTGAAACATTAAATACAGTGGGTTTTGTTCAAGATCTTTCTTTTTCCATTGAAATCCAACAGGAATAAGCTGCTTGCTTTTCTATTTCTCTTTAAAGAGAGAGCAAGGACTAGCCTTCACCATGTATTTCATGCAGCAAGACTTAAGCCCAGTGCTGCTGCAGTAGTTCAGCATGCTTCTGGCAGTGTCCCCTAGGATAGCAGAACTGTGGATGAACCAGAAAACCTTCACCATGYATTAGGAAAATAAAAGCACTTGTATGTCTTTATCAACATCAAATAAGGGTGCATTTGCCATCACAGCCAAGATTTAAATGCCCTGAAGAGAGTGTTGTTCCTAAAAATAAATGTAACTTTATATCAACACAAWTCAAGTTTTTCAACTTGAATGCTTAGCCCAGGGCTTGAAGAGGATAAAAGTCTCATGTGACCACATTGCTCTGTATTTTGGAAATAAAATTCAAACATTGTCTTAGGTATGTGCATGGTTGACCTTTCTCAAAATCCTGACTGTTAATTTCCTACTTCAAGGTATAAAGTAGAAAATACTTCAACTTGTAGAATTTTTTAATTTCTCYTCTGATCTGCATTTAAAGGGCAATTAAACCTCATGCCAGCTATATAAAATAATACATAATTCTTTAYAATTTTAATTAACAGAAAATCTCATAAACTGCCCTAACGAAGTTGCTGCTAGAGAGATGATGCACATGAGAGCTATGTTTGATCCAAATGAGGTGCCACACTTTTGAGGAGCTCTTTTTCAAAGGGGGCAGTCACCAGAATACGTAATCAGAAGATCCTTTTACCCTCCTGGRGGTTTTATGAAGTACATTTTTTAGTTCAGCTAATTTTCTTCACCTCTATGACAAGCAGTCATCTGAAGAATAAAYATAATCTCAAAATTTGGATGATATTTTTACTTTTGGCTATCACATATACCCAAAAGTTTAAACAAAGGGCTTTGACACAACTGCTCTATTTTAGACTACAAAAGTTAGGCAACATGAATCCTAACTGAAGTGATCGACTTCTGTACTCCAAGCTAGCTGTTCTCAAAATTTAAATTCATCATTCATTCAAAATGCCTCATTCATCATACATATAAGTGAAATTATACRTACAAGGTCTGGGTGTGTCCTTATTATCTACTTCCTCTGAGACACCCTAAAGCCTTATGGTACCAGCACACCTAAGTTTGGGATAGACAGACTAATAATTTRACTGCAAATTTTCACTGGCTTAGAAAAATAGCTTGGAGACATTCTAAATACAATTAGACACTTATATGTACAACACACTCCCATTAAAATAATTATTTTTGTATTTTTCAATTTAAACCAAAATTTTACAACAGATTGTGCGTGGAAAAAACCCAAATACTTGGAAACAAGCATAAATTCATTGAAAAAGTAGTCCCATTATGGCAGAATCTGTCATTTTAAAATCTCSTCCTACAAAAAAAGAAAAAAATCAACAAAGAACAACCACAAGTCTCTTCCCCAGTAAAAATAAAAAAACTGTCGAGTCCATTTGTTAGGTTTTATTTTCCTTGCCAAGTCTCATATTTATTATTATATCAATAATCTTGAAAAAAGTAGTGATGCCTATTAAAAGTTTTTGGTTTTTTTAACTAAGGTTTTAGGGTTTTTKAACACTTTAAAATAATGCATCCAAGTGTTGGAGAACAGATACTAAGCTGGCATTAGTGATAATTGTTACACTAATATAAGTTTTACTGGATCAAGGATCTAATCTAAATCCTGGAAAATGCTACAGAGTCTGGGAAGTTTCTCAAAGCTGAAACAAGCATAACAAGCCAAGTTTTGCAAATAKAAATGTTGTTCTTCTTTTATTGTATTAGCAAAGTTACATGAATAAATGTGAATTTAATACTATTTTTTTCTGTTATGTATCTATTCAGATGTATTTTTGCTGATACAACCTGAACCCAGAACAGCTCAAACTTTGTATCATTAAGCTTGCTCAGCACTTTGATGCAAGTCCTCTAGGGAAAACTCATGAGCTGCAGAGGATGCTATTAATGGCTTTSTGAGCTGTGATATTTCCACTAAGAAAAATGCTGGACAAATTGGTAAATATTCTATGGAGATATGAAGAGAGTTCTCCTTTAAAGAATATGGGTGACTCTGGACCTGGGTTTTGACGATTTATAAATATTTTAATCTTTATCAAATTCTGAGTGGTTGGTTGTGAGGTTTTGCTTGAAAAAATTTTTAAGGGTTTCAGTGTACAAACGTTCTCCTAAATCATTACAGTGCACACCTGTTATACAATTACATCACAGAGGGAATTTATGCATAGAAATGGATGTGCTCCTGTCATTCCCATTCAAAGATACTAGGTTGTTTCAAAACATACATGAAAATGGAATTGCCCCATTTTATTTTAAACACAGAAATAAAAAAAAAATTATAAAATAGGCATGGATTCAAAACTCAGAAAATTTTTGCCCGTTTATAACTCTTTTCACTTTTTGTCTTAGAATCCACACAATATGTTCATTATTTTCCATTATTTGTATTTAAACTTCCTCCATAACCTTTGTGGTTTATTTCTATTTTCAGAACATTTTTATTTTACTGTTTACTTGGTATTTAGATTTTGTGCTGTATACTTGCTGGTCTGCRTTATTCTTATGCCCAATTTGATCTTCTACTGTTTATCCAATTTTATCTTCTACTTTATATTATAGGATAATGCCATGATATGAAGTATTAACTCATGACTTATTGTTCAAGATGGGGTTRGAAGTGACCYTGAGCAACCTGACCTAGAGGKTGKCACCCCTGCCCTCAGTAKTGTGTGTCTATGTGTGTGTTTGTGTGTGTTGAACTAGATGATCTTTAAGTTCCTGTGGTGTTCAGCCCTTAGGAAGAAAGGACCACTCAAGACTGATACAAGCCAATGGAACAACAGAAGTCAGAATCCACAAAAACTCAGTTTTATTAGGAAATTATGTGCTTGACTTGGAAATTGGAATTATTTTGTCCCTTCTGATATAAACACACAGCAGTGAATTTTGAGAAAGAGATGTGGGGGAAAGAGAAGAGAGAGATTGGAGAGAGGGAGAGAATTAAGAGTAGAAAAAGAAGAAAGTAATTTCACCAGTCCTGACTCCAACATCAATCCACCTGATGTGGTGTCCAGGGTCTTGGGGGAACACAACTGGATTTTGTAGTGTATCTCTTTCTGGATAAGCTTTCTTCACCCTGGAGATAAATATCTTGCTTTCTATGCAAATAARTTTTCATGCACATCCCATTCTTCTTGACCTTTTTGGAAAAGCCTCTCTTCTATGCTTCTACAAGTCCTTTCAAACTCAAAGGTCCCTCCAACTCTCAAAGATTCCATGATTCCCTGACATGATGCTATTATGAAAAACTATTTTCCTCATGTGTAGACAAAGCACCTTTTGTCAAGATACAAAACGTTTTCACTCATAGTAATCTTAGAAGTATCAGGGTATCTTTCTCTTGGTTATAATATGCACAYGTATTGGTGTCTATGCATATTTGATATAGAAGTCTTTATGTAAATCCACCAAAGTACTKAAATATTATTCACCATGGAAAGAATATCAGACTATTAAATTCTGGTGAAAAAAACCTGTTTGGGACATAATGACTACAGGTAACAATTATAARGAGATATACTGATACACACACAAATATACATATTTTATGTCTATAAAATATGTCTGTGCAAAGACAGAAATAAATATGAAGAACACTTGTCTCAGAGTAAATTGTTCTATGCTCTTCCTACYGCAGTACAATGAAAATAAATCTTGATTAAGGGTTGCATCTCACAGCCACAGGGCCACTCTKCAGACAGAGTGAAAAATGAGTACATTTCTATGTGTCCAATCTAATGGCGAATTTACGAACTGCAGCATAACCACACCTATTCCTTGGTCTAGAAAATCYTTGTGTAACCACTCAAAGAGAAACAGCTCTTTCTTACAGAGTATTAAAAAGAGATGATATTTCAATACACATTGAAAAAGAGGCAACAACAAAAAACATAAGGCTTTTGAGAATTTGCAACTTCATGATGTGTGTTTTAACAAGTAAAAAAACCYTAAGAAACAAAAGCACCTGAGACGCCACTTGTAAACTTGATGTAATTTATTTCAAATAGCCTGCCAAACCATCAGAAAAATAATTTCTTTTTAGAAATGCCAAAAGTGCATAGGCCCCAGGTACAAGAAAGAGACAGAAATAAAAATAAAAATAATTTAAGCATATATAAATTAAGAGATGTGTTTATGTTTCTGGTGATATAAAGCTCTGTCAATGACACACCTTSTCAACTTACTCCTGTWTGTCATTCAGGGTAAAATAAGTCTCTTTGTTTTTCCTTCCATCATTCATCTTTTTTGACAGGTAGCATTGCAAGCGTGTCAGTCAAGGAAGGTGGTGTATGTGTCWTGTCACTTCACTGAAGCTCTGAATAATATGATGYTTGCAAGTAAAAAAGATAATTTCCAACATTAGTATTTGGATATACTTAACATTAAATATAGATCTGGAATGTAGACAGCATTAAAAAACCATTTGTGTTACAGTCATAAGGAAGTTGTCTAAGTAGTGTAGCTGGAGTTACTTAAAATCTTGTTGGTTAATAAAAAAATGAAACACTGTATTTTGTTTGTTTGTTTGCTTTMACCAGATCTCAAGATTAAAAAAAAATTTGAAGTTTCTGAAGTATCTTAGTAAAAAGAATGACTTAAGCATAGGAATAAGAATTRTGGGCATTGCTGCACACTGCACAAGCATACTTATGACCTTCACTATATGTATACTGAAAAATAACAAAGACAGAATGCAGGTTACARATATGTKGATGGYTTTAATATATATTTGTATACAYATATGAGGACTAGAACAAATATTTCTGTGATTATGTCCTTATGCTATTCCTTTTAGTAGATTCACGAATCAGCACCAATATAAAAAAGAAATAATATCAAAATATCAAGAAATAGCTGGTATAAATAATTTCATCGCATGCTGTTATTAAATTATATGTAATCTTATTCATGTAAGATAGTGTCTATTATGTGAGTTTTATAACTGATTTAAGCCTGCAATTTGAAATTAAATATTTATGCAACAGTGGCAATGTTTTTTATAGGTTGGGTTTTGGTGGAGGTTTTTTTTTGGTTTGTTTTATTTTTCATTCAGTACCTTTTCAGTTTATGGCAAACTGTCAGCATCTGCAGTAAGGGAGATGGATTTCACCTCGAGAAACTGAACAATTGTAGGAATGAGAGTACTCCTGTAGGGGAAACATGCATTGTGCAAAAAATACTGATACAGGAGATTCTAACTAGAACAATTTAGAGAAAGAAATGCTACAAAAATTGCTACTACCAAGTTTAACTATCTAGGAAGTTTTCTAGCATGTTCTTTGTACTGTTATTTTTTGTTCAGTAGTCCAGCTTTAAAGAAAGAAATAAGGAATTTYGTAAATACATCTTTTGAAATCCCTTCTCCTCTCCCTCTGACAATATTCAGACTGATTGCATTTATTGCATTTATATTATATTGCATTTTTTTAAAAATATAGTATCTATAGAAATATCTTTTCAGATATATTTTGTGTTATTTGAATGAAATCTGAGCTCCTTACCAACACTGCAATAAAGTTCATACTTTGTTTCTCTTTGTCATGTATGCACCATCTTATTTTTCAAATATCTAAAACATTCCATTATTTTCTCAAGACCTTTTTCACTTCTATTGTTTCTTGACAATGTTCCCATGCTTTCTGAGAAAGCCTGAATACTAATGTAAATAGCAAACAAGTTTTATATGGGAAAGAGAAAGATTGTGGCTACCAATGAACTCCCAAATRCATTATTCCTATGCAGGATTTAAAATTCCAGAAATCACAGTTTGATCATTCAACAATATTCCCAGCTTCAGTTATACCTTTAAACATTATTTATTTTAAATATGATGTGGAAGGTATCTGAGAGTTTTCATAAGATTATGGAAACATAAAATTTCTCTGGTTTATTAAAYAAAATGCTCTTAATAACTTATGTTATTGAAACTAATACTAGCAATGGAATGTACATTAAAAATCTTAGGATTTTGTTCTGCTCCTGAAGATTTTTTTTTAATATCTGTCATTAAGCTATTTTGAATCAATAACTAGAAGCAGAAAAATTCTGTGATCTCAGATTCTTCCTTATCATAATGTAAATTGCTAGTGATTCATCACACAGCTGGAGTACTCCTTCAAGGAGGAATTATGCATATCCAGAACTCTAAGTACTAGGAAAGTATTATGGATATTTTAAAAGTATAAAATGCAAATTATATTGATTTGTTAAAAAAAAAAAATATTTAAAAAAACCCCAACAACCAAATCCCAATCCCCACAAACCATCACCAAAGACCAGAAATGAATAGGTTAATAATTAKAAAAGCTCTGAAATTTCACAGCTCAGTGCTTGTTGATCCCCTTTTTTGCAGCAAAGTGTGAAAGCAGGCAGCCTTAGATTTTTTAGATTCAGTGCATGCCTTCCAATTTGATTGCCACTTAAAAACAAATGCAAACTCAYTGTAACTTGATGACTAGCTCTCAAAATTTGGAGTCAGAATGGCCAAGAATAAATCAATGGTAGAGGTTTTTAGAATATTCAAACATTTTCTTCATTTGACAAATGCAGATTAGTTGAAACTTTTTATTTGTAAGGAAGATGCACAAAATATGCAGTCATATGACCATTTTGGATGTAATTTTAGATCTCAGTTTTTTTCACAGGTCTCTCCACTAAAGTGTCTCTTGAAAATCATTCAACAACGGCCCAGTTGTAAAATCTAATCAGGATATATGCTAAATATATATATAGTAAATTCACTGATACTCACTCTCTTCTTCACAAAATCATCTACAGATTGAACAAGAATGTAACAAACCTGTCCTGAGAACAACAACTCATTTCAATATTGTCCTAATTAGCTATACACTCTCCTGTAAAACTTTCAAGTATCATTCTTACTTATAYCACAAAGAATGTAATCTTGCTGGAGACCGCGTTCCTTATTAAGATCAAAATTCTTCATGTTTGCGTGTCTAAGTTTCCAGTATTTCAATTATCTGCTCAAGGCCAAAATTAAATATTAATTTCAAATAAGTGTTTAAAAGAAATTCTATAAAATTCAGTTATGAGATCCTTACAAAGTTATGAATAATTGTGTTCTTCAAAAGTAGGGTTTAATGAGAATTGCCTTTATTTGACAAAACTGTGTTYCTGAACATCATTGGGGTTGCAACCAGTACAAACCACTTCACTTCTACTGTTCCTTCTTYCTCACACTGCTCTTCAACACCAGCATTTGGTTTTTCCCAAAGGATCTAGATTTTTGCAAACTCCTCAGTGTAAGCCCTTTCCTTGGGTAAGAGTCCTTCAAGGACAGCCTAATTCAGTGTGTGTTCCTCCACGGGCCATATTTCCTGTCAGAAAACATATTCCTGCACGTAGTGCAGGTTTTGCCCAGACACTGCTCCAGTGTGGGCTCTCTATGGATTGCAGCTTTTTTCAGGGCATGGCTAACTTCCTCTGTGGTGTCTTGCAGGGGCTGCAGGGKGAAAATTCCCTCTGTCATGGTCCTCCCTGGGCTGCAGGGAGACTGCTTCACTATGTTCTTYTCCATGGGCTGTGGAGGAATCTCTGTTCAGGTGTGTGGGGGAAGAAGTCCTCTTTCTTCTCTGATCTCAGTGTCTGCAGGAATTGTTTCCCTGACATTTTCTCACTCATATCTTCCAGCTGCTCTATACTGGTTTTTACTATTTCTGAAATATGTTATCATAGGGACACTACCAGCATCACTGATGGTTTCAGCTTTGGGCAACARTGGGAATTGGTTGGAACTGGTTTTGCCTGACATGGAGACAGTCCCTGATCTCTTCTCACAGAGGCCACCCCTGCACAGGTCCCTTGTTACATAAACCCAAAACAAGATTTTTAAAGGTTATAAAAAATTTTATTAAAAGGTCATAACCAATATCATTTGGATTTTTGTTCAATAGAGGCTTAAGCATAGTTTATGTTTTACTACTTACTCTTTTTTTCCATAAGAATGTATGTCTTTCCCTGAATTAGTTATTAGCAAAAAAGCTGTTCTGTGACACGCAGTAAGAGCCACTTAAAGTGTGGTTTAAGTGTGGTTGCTATTATCATAATTTCAAGTTAATTACATATGGTAGAAACACAATATATCTTAATTCTTTTGTAGTCTCTCATAAGTAGTGGTCTTTGCATTAACCAGGTATTTTCTCATGCCATATAGCTAATTATGACCCTAAAGCATTAAACAGGATGAATTTTTGTTGGTAGGAAAAAAATGAAAGCTCATATGTGCTTAGTAAAGTGCTCTGTGACTCACAATAGATTTTAATGTATTAAAATTTTCCAGTCATGTATCATTTTGCCTCTAAAACAAGATTGAAAATAA
The DNA here is from genome assembly GCA_902810485.1 of Alauda arvensis. Taxonomy (NCBI): domain Eukaryota; kingdom Metazoa; phylum Chordata; class Aves; order Passeriformes; family Alaudidae; genus Alauda; species Alauda arvensis. The sequence continues at coordinate 453,225 of CADDXX010000487.1, forward strand.
ATGGATTTGGCAGCTTAATAAATATTATATTCATGAAACGGAAAATAGTGCTATTATGCATGTAAAAATCTGTGTTTGAACAAACAACCAAAGCCAGAGGAATGCAGCACTGACAGTAAAAGGCATACACAAAGAGAAGTTAGTCATCATAAATAATATGACTGTTGAAACACTAATATTTTTAAATATAGCCTAAAATTAACGACATCAGGATTCATACATTAAAAGATTGTAGGAAAGCACTCAAAGGAGAAAATTTTGAAAGCAGAATAGATGTCTGTTCTACTTGCCACATAATCCGCTTATTTCACATCAAGCTTACCACATTGCAATTACCTGAATAGATATCTGTGCCCTTCCATGGGGTTTTTCTCTTAATGCTTCCATTAATGAGACAGGGAGGAGGTGGGGGGCCCAGTTTTCCCCTGAGACACCCATGCAGATGGTGAGGGCCTCTCCCAGCAAGGACTGGTGCCAAAAAAAGTCACAGTCCAGTGGTTGCTCCTTGCAAGCAGCAGCCCACCAACTGTAAGGAGAAACAGCAAGGAAGGTTCAGCAACAGCAGCAAGTGCTCTGGGCAGGAGAAAGCCCAGCACCAAAATCCACAACCATCTGCCCTCCAAGCCAGGCAAAGAATGAATCACCCCAGCTAAGAAACTGCCAAAAACCACACCACTCCCCTCCCTCCCTCCAAACCATTCCAACAGTACCGAGGCATTGGCTACATCTTTTAGTCAAGGCCCATTTACCATTTCCTTGACAGGAGATGAGAAGAAAATTCTCTTAAGAAACCTAACTACTGKGGTAAGATAGGTAAAGACAGTGTGGGGAATAAAAGAGAGTTGGTACTAAAGATAAYYYTGTGRCTGATRTATTGCAGCTGTGWTAATTATCCTAGAGTGGGAACAGCYTTGCTCTCCCAGCTATGGGTGTGATAAAGAGTGAGCTGGTTGGAGGGGATTTRGTTGCAGTTGCTGCTCAACTGGAGTCAGATKKGAGGCCAGCTGGAGTCTSCTGCTGKGCTGTGMAGACYCAGGGACAGGAGGTGGTGCAAAGGACAGATAAGGTGAGACTTTGTACCAGGGCCAGGATGGGGTGAGCTGGTGTTATGAGAAGGCAGARAGTAGAAGGAGAACTGGCTGCWGGCRTAAATGGAYAGACCCTGAGAGCTGCTTGGAGCTGCCTTTGGGAAATAAGATAGAGACTGTTAAATAGCAAGCTGTTGGTGTGTGAAGTCTTCTGATAATTATGARAGACTGATGGATAATAAAGTCCTAATACTTGAGCCCTTGGAGGTTTTAATGAAGCACTTTGTGTGTTTTGACCATCTTGACTTCCATAAACCACCAAGTATTTTATGTTGAGAGTCTTTCTCCCAACAGACACTGAGATGGTGATTCTTCTGACATGGACAAGCAGAGACCTTTTTAAAAGAAGCAGAGAGGAGCTAGGAAATATATAGAGGCAGAGGAGCCAAAAACCTGGTAGTCATACCCTTTTTTTAAGAGTATGTAGATGGTTCATTAAAATGTATTTCTGTCAGAAAAAGAGCAAAGATTGTAATATTTTTGTGCTTTTTTGCTGACTTATTTTGTCTGTTCTTGTAACAGTGTATCTAGGAATCATTTCTAAGAGAAAAAAATGCCATTTACTCTTCTCTGAGGCCAGAAATTCAAATCAGGAAGAAAAACTGAGTAGTAATAAAAAAAAGTGGAGGTGGGGAGGGGCAGACTGCAAATATATGATTATGCATATATTCTCTATATGCATATACATATGCTCTCATACATGCATTTAATTTCCTATGGTACTACAATTCTTCAATATAGAGTCAGGGCCCTGAAAAGACTGTTTTTGGTTTTTTTTCTTATCCTTTTAGTTCAATATGCTTTATTGAAATATGTTGCAGTAAAGGCTGAGCTTGAAGAAACTGATCCATTAGTGAGTGAATAACATAGGTAGGATTGCTCTTACAGCCTTTATTCTGCAGAAAAAAATAGACTGTTTCAATGCTTAATGTTTGTTACTGAAAAGTTAACAACCACAGTTAATTCCAGCTTTGTAGAATTATTTGTTTCCGCCATAGAAATTTCTGATTCATAGGCAATTAGCAGAGAATAGTTTTATGCTCATAATTTCATATATGAAAAAAAGAAAACATGCCCTATATATTGTCAATAATTGTTAGCATAATTGGTATCTTAACAGTCTAATCCAAGAATCATTGAAATAATACATTATGAATTTCTAGCAGCAAAAACAACATAATGGAAGTGGATAAACGTACACTTTTGCCTTCCATCTCTTTTCCTAATGTTCTGTAAGTCTATTGCAGGGTACCATTTCTCCAGACCTCTACTATTCTAACATACCAGTRTTTGTACAACATTGTTAGAATTGTAAAACCATGATATCATACAAAGTTAAATGAAAGTAAACTAAAGTAGCCATAGAAATAGAAAAATCACTGTTACAACTAACCCTCAGTCCTGAGACCTTGTAAACTCGTTACAAACATTACCTCCTGCTACTAGAAAAATCACCACCATATGACAGTGCCATGGGAGTAACAGTGGGTCTAACAAAACTGGTCACTGTTTGTGACTTGTTTCCTGGGCTCCAAGCCCRAAAAAAACCTGGATGTCTACTGTACTTTCACATCCTTGTGAGATCCTTGRCCAAAACCTAACAACATTTTCAAACTTATTCTTGACATGTGCTTAATACCCATGCTTCTATTTCAGCTTTTGGAGTCCTTAGACACCAATGGAAGCTCAGACACTAAGTCTGATCTGCAGTGGGGCAGCAGCTGGAATACCCCAGCAGCCCACTGCTGGTCTCTCAGATGGTGAGCAGCTAGACCAGTTCCTGATAACGCCTGATGCAAAAGGACACCTTTAATATTGTGGCATAACCACTTTATTATAGCAAATTACACATGCTTCAAAAGTTATTTCTCCACTGTTTCAGAATACCAGGAAAAAGAAGAGTATAGCTGTGTGGCTCAGGTCACAGTTTACTGTGGAACATGTAGCACTGTTGCTGCTAACCTATACATTTTCCTGCCTTCAGCTTTTTGTCATGCTAATTCCCTTCTGTCTGCACAGATACTGTGTTTACAGTGACAGTCACTAGGCTGAACAAGAGTTATGGAAACAAGTGAGTTCACTGAGCTGAAAATTTATGTTGTTTATTGCTAATTTCTATTTGGTGTGTTAGTTTTCAGTTCCCTCTATGCCTTGGTCAAAAAGAACATATGGTTTCTTGGGTGCATTAATACCACTGCAGGATCAGAAGGTGAAATATGCTTTCACTAGACATAGATGATACACATTGAATTTGGACTATTATATTTTGTTCCCAAGGGCAGTGTGATACTTCACAACAACCAGTGTAAGTTGRTTACAGTAAAATAAACAGGATAGATTTCCTTGTACCCATATACAYTGCATTTAGTGATCCATGTGGCTTCTGGAAAACAAGAGTTGAAAGCCTTTTACTTGGCAGTGTGCTCAATTGGTACTGCTGACTTGGCAGTGTTAATTTTGTCAACAAAGCAGATACTTTAGTGTTAAATGTTGTCTTAATCCAAACTGTCTCTGTGTCTGCACCTCCATAATGAAATTACTTAAGACAATTGCTGCTTGCCAAGAGATCAATCTGGATAAGCACAAATCTTGTCAAAGAGCGGAAGGAGGACATCATGAAATCCAGCAAATTTTTTCCCCTCAGCTTCAATCATACAATGTAATATTACCTGCTTGATGTAGAGAAACATAGTGCTTAATTGGTATTCCATTTTTGTTTTCAGAGGCAACCTAACTTTTTCTTCTATGGAGTAATAACAGAATTTTTAAACAAATATTCTGATGATGTTTTGCTTTCACTATCTGCCATTTATTATAAAGACTGACATGAGATATGTTAAAAAAAGCTTAAGTCAGTACAACTATGCATTTCCATTCACAAATGAATGAAGCACTTACCGCCCATCTCAAGCTGATTCATTTTTTGTTCCGTGCCTTTGTTCAGTTTGTACTTCAATAAAAAGTGTGAAAATTACAAAAATTGCTAGAGCAGTTCCCTACAAACTGTAGTATCTTCTCTCTCAGATTTCATACTGAACTGAATTCAGCCCATAACAATTTAATGAGTGTGCCTACCACATCACGTATGACATACATGTAGCTATATGTCAAAATTATCATAAAACATCAGGGAGGGTCATCCAACTCTACTAGTCTGAGTGAAGATATATTATCAAATCTAGTAACCTTGATTCTCCATGGAGAGTAGTAGACACTTCAAGGATTTGTTTCATCTAGCCAAATTTATGTATTTAAGGTGAAATGAATCATGTTTGAAGAACACTTGTGTCTGTTCATTGACTGTTGGGAAAAAAGAGTTRAATGCAGAAGAGGAGGAAGGAATAGTTTAGCTCAAAGTGACCTTGCAGCTAGGAATGCTAAAACTGTCAGTGTGGGAAAATTACATTTATTATGCCTAATGTTGTTCATTGTCTACCTGTTCTGAGAAGTAGAAACCCCGTGGAGAGATAGTGCACTCTCACATAGATGTGTGAATGCTTTTATTATTGTGAGGCCGGCAGTGAGCCCCACCTCTGCTGCGATCCATGTGGACTGCAGCAAAYGGAGTCTGTGTCCCTGTGTGTCTCTGCTGCCTGGCACTGCTAGCAAGGTAATGAAATAAATCTGCTCTCTGCATTTTGGCAGTTGTTTGATGGTTGCCCTTGGTTACCCATATGTGCCAATTCACACACCAACTGCTCAAGGGTCTCAAGAATGATGGGATCAGCTGTAGATGCCAACATGGACACAGCTGAATTGCAAYGCTAGATGTCCAGCTCAGGCCACCTGCTCCTGTAGGAATCTCTTCACCCCTGGGRCCCTAGTGATACAATATTTAGACATTGGTATGACCAAGGTCCGTCCTGACATTGGGTTATAAAGAAGACAAAGTAGACAGTATTGCTCTTAAAGGCATRAAAGACAACTGACTGGTAAAGTGAGCTTAAAAACACAATTTGAGTAGGAACTGTCTTTGGAAGTTACAACAAATTTAAAATGTTGTACACCCAATTTTTTTTTCTCTCTAATAGCATTCAAAGATTTTCATTTTCACTGAAACATTTGAACATTTGGGTTTTGTTTAATAAAATAGATTTTCTACAGTTTTCTGTGGGTTCAACTGGAGAAAGATATTGTTTTACACCTATCTGATTTTTAGAGACAAAAAAAGTCTGCTAAATTTTTATGTCAAATTGCAAATTTAAATACACACTGATATGTGTATACCATTTGGTAAATGCAAGAGCCTTCTATAGTGCTTGAGCTTTTGAGAAGCAGATTTCTACTGTGGTAAATTCATTGAGGGTTATTTGCAATGTCTAACACATACTCAGTTCCAGCAAATCTGTGCTGCATCTGTTTTATTCAAATATGAGATATTTGTACTGGGTAGAATTAAACTGATGTTCTAAATACACATTCTAAGGAAAAATGCACATATATTGGTAGAAAAGTGGMAGTCTAATCATAATCACTAAAGCTATAAATACACTGGAATTAGAATCTTTCAATGTTATGAGGAACCATTCAAAATTCATATTRGAAAATTGCAGATTTGTTCACTGAAACTGATGCTTATAAAATAGGAGAGTATCAGAGTTCTGAACCCTCTCTCTCCTGGCCTAATGTTTCCAAATATAGAGACATACAAATTAGCAAGGAAGATCCAAATTCTGTTCAGCTCTTYGCAAAATAYTGACTATCATAATACWATTCTATTTCACATTTCCTTATTAGTTTATTTCTTTCACTAATTCTGATGTAACTGACCTGCAACAACACAGTTCTCAGTTCCTATAGTATTGATCAATCTGTACACTCTGAATTCACTGCCCAAGCACTTAAAGCTTTCTTAGATGCCCATCCTGTCCTTCCACTTCTCAGCCTGCTTGTCTTAGAGGCTTGAGAATTGCTGRCTATTTGAACCCAGCAGATCACTGACGGCATCAGATGAAAGGCTGGAAATGCAGTCCATTCTTTTTAATATGTGTTAGGAATATTTGCTTCCATATTATGGAATGGCTTTGCCAAGTGTTTATTTTTCCTGTTTGCAAGCAGAAATCCTATCTAAAAATGTATGTAAAGAGTGTATTTTGGCTCAGTTAGCCTTTTAAAAATTAAATGGCTGGTCAGAGTTCAGCATACAGCCTCCCTATGCCGTTCTCTTGAGAGAAAGAGGCAACTCCCAGAAGGTAATCCATCTCATCTTGGTTGTGTCTGAGATAAGGGCATGAATTTTCTGTGGCAGAATCTATTTCTGTATTGACTAAAGGGAGAGGGACAAGAGGCCTAGACAAATAGTTTGACTAGATGCCTGTTTTTCAGGCATCCAGATGTAGGCAAGWTGTATTTTGTCCAGAACTGCCTCTCTGTCCAATGTCAATAGACCAGTGTTCTCTATCAGTTGGGTATGCAAAAATAAAAATATCCATTTAACCATTCAGAAATACAAAATATCCCAGTTTCACACAACATTAATGCCCACAARCACATTCACAGCCATTCAGAATGTCATTCTCAGCCTCCAGGCCCTTAAAACTTCTCTCTGGTATAACTCTTTTGCCCAGAACTACAAACACCTCTTCAAACAAATACAACACAGGCGTTTCATATCAACTCCTTCTGTCTCTTCAGCTCATAACTGACTTGCATTAATAACAAAAAAATAACCATTATTAAATAAAATATCAGCAGGATAAGTACAGATTTTTAATTACAACATGGAAAGASGGACTAGAAAAATAACAGAAAATAGGATGGGAAACTTCAAAAAAATGCTTAACAGTGAGAAGCAAATAACTTTTAAATATAGGCAAGWTCTCTTATACCTCTAATATAATAGCAGGTATAGCTTGTATTTTTGGTTCAATTGTTGTCAAAAATATCAATAGGTAAAAAGAGTGTGAGTAGTGTCAAAAAAAGGAAAATTGGACTTCTGGAGTACATGATGTAAGAGGATACTGGGATACTACTGACATTTTAAAAATTGGGGATTTATTCCAGTGAGAGCTTAAGCAATCAATTCCAGCAGCAATAGCAAATGTAAAAGGATCAAATATCCAAAGCTTTGCCATTTTTATTTATTCACCTAGTGTGATTTGAAAGGATGCTTTACTAAATCCAAAAGATCTTTGTCAGGGAGGATAAATTACTCAAATTTTGTACAAGTTACTCTTTATTCTCTGTGACATGACATACAGAAGTTTTGGAYGTACAAATTTTTTGCAGAACATGGAATGGATGCTGGGAGATTTGTAGACTTCTCTGCCCACAAAAAGGCCAGCTCTGGGGTCAGATGAGGCTGTTCTGGTCTTGGTCCAGAGGAATAAAATCCTCTCAAGGATGGATGCTTCCCAGGATAACACAATCCACTGTTGACTGTTCTCAACAGAAGAGTAAATAAAGAGGTCTTCTTTTTTTTCTCATAATATCCTATTAAATAAGGATGAGAATTTGAGAAAACTTTAAAACTGAAGGAATTTTAAGTAGTTAATTTGGTCCTTAACTCTTTCAGTTAAACTTGCTTGGTGATAAGTCTGGGAAAAGAGCAGAACCAATATCATGACTTAGGTTGAGTTCAAGTCACAGAGCAAAACGAAAATCTGAAATAAAGGAAACAAAAAAGCAATCTGTCTTCTAAGGACTCTCCCAGAATAATTATTAATAGGCAATAAAAAAGAAAATGCTGCTACTGTGAGTTTCAATTTAAACGTTGACTGTTATTTTAAAAACAAATGAAGTGTTGAAACTTTTTGGAACATTACTTGGAGAGGTTTATCCAGTCCTTAAAATTACTTTATTTATTAATATATCTATGTTTTCAAMAAATTCAAGCAGGTATTTATGGAAATATGGATTATTTTCTCAACAAACAAATATTTATTTATATGCACATTGGGTTGCCCCGGTGCCCTGGTTCCAACCTGGTTCAGATAGTGCCAGGCGGAGCCACGGCAATCCCCAAGGGGGCTTGTAGTGCGTGCTGCTGGGTCAGGACACACCGGCTCTCAGCGATCTTTGCAAGCAGCTGYGGCTGTTCCGTGCCAGGGAGAATGGGTAGGCAGAATACCAGGTGGTGCGGGAAAGAAAGTGAGGCGGTTTCCTTTGGCAGAGGTCTTCTTTATTGGCTCCAACRATCTCTGGGTCCAAAGGAACCTGGAGAMCAGGGACTTATATGTRTTTTACCGGGGGAGGGATTTTCAACTTGGACCCATAATGGGGGGTTACAGCATAACTGACAACTGGGGCAACCAGCCGGGGGTGGGATATKAAAATTCAGTAACTGCCCAGGTCTCYGRGAGYRAACCTTCCYGAACCATCGGGATCAGCTCACCAGRGCCGGTTGCCTAGCAACKAGCTCAAGGYGGGAGGTGAGGCACAGCGTGGCAGCTTTGAAGCTGCCAGCACTCGGAGCCTACCTGGGCTTGCTCCTTTCTCTCCAAGGCAAAGCAGTCTGACTTGGGGCATTCTCTTAGGCTGCCACACTGGACACCAACTTTTGTGTTTACATTTAAACACTGAGTTGATATATTAAATTTTCTTGATTAGTATAATTTCCTTCACATTATTAGCTAAAAAAAAATGTACTATCAGTGTTATTTTTCCATTGCCATGCAGTGTGTATGCCACTGTCRTGATATAAAAACTTTAACTTTTTAAATTTAACTTTGATATCTTAATTATCAGCCTCTTTCTTCAGAGGCAAGGAAAATGCAGAAAACAAAATCTTGGGTTTGTTTTTTTTTTTCTGTGCAAGCTAAGGAACATTTTCATGATTGAGTTTCTTTTTATACAATTTCCTATGGACAACATGAGTCATCCAGAGTAGATTGATCTTCTGCAGCATTTAGTTAAGAGTCATCTTGAGACTTCAGACATTATGGAAAACTTCTGCAATTTGGTTCTTTAATATTGCTTGAAACAAATGGAATAGCATTTATTTCCTCAAGAAATTTAATAAATATTTCCACTGTATATTACAAATAGCAGATTTCTGTCTTTGGTTGCTTTTTCTCATGCACCCTACTGAAGGCAGCTTGTTAAAGTCTTATAATTCATATTTTGAGACATTTGATGTTCCCAGTCTTTTTACACATTACTTTATTGTTCTCAACAACTTTTTCTTTCTGTTTCTGTAAACATTGTATAAACATCCAATATGATTCCACAGCAAGTGCAAACAGCAAGTGGAGAGAATAACCTGAATAATATTTTTCACATTTCTATGTTTTCACTGAGTTGCTCCTAGAATAATATTTCTGAGAACCACACAGATAGGTTATATAATCTCATTCTGTGTAAAAAAAAATAATTACTTTTATATGAGCTTGTCAGTCTCCTATTAACTTTGTTTAGATTTTTGTTGTCATCAAGGAATAAATAATAGCATTCATAAATATTGTGCCTTTTTAGTACTACTAATCTGTCAACAAGTGTAAAAATATTAATAATTTTAAAGTATTGTTAAAATAATAAACATTTTAATAATGATATTTGAATTAAGCACACAATAATGACAAATGTTAAATTCTAGRAATTATGTCCTTATTTGTTTTGTTCTCAAAACAGAATAAAAAGAYACCTCCTTTTTCACTATATTCTTACAATTATTACTCCACTGAGTTGTCTTTCTATTTCATAATGTCTACCCTATCAGAACTAATTGCTTATAATATGAGGAACAGATGAAGGCAAATAACCTCAGGATGACCTTCACCCAGAATTTCCCTGAAGTTAAAGACAAATCATTCTAAAACCTATAAATTATCTTCCATATGAGAGGTACTATTGAAAATAATCAGTCTTACCATGATTACTTTCTAGTGACTTACTTTTTATAACACTTTGACTTTTCTATGGAAATATATTTAATTTTAGTAGTAAGTCTACCAACAGATTTYACTCATTGAAATCGTCAGTGTTCCCTCAAAACTTTCTAGGATTTCCTTTAGAAATTAGAAGGGGTAAATGGTGACATAGTTTTCTGCTAATGCTGAACAAATCTTTCCATATCTTTGTCGTGGTTTGAGAGAAATGAGTTTTTTCTAAGGGGAAGTAGTCCCAGAGGACACGCCTCTGAGAATACAAGGAGTTAAAAGCCTCAGGAATTTCCGGACATCTCTCTCTGGGTTTCCGGCTGTCCAGGTGAGAGTACCTCCGCTCTCTCCCCTCAGCCCCCAGGGCGGGGGGGAGGGGCGGAAAAGGGAAGAGCAAAAAGGGAAGGGTGGATGTGTCGTGTCCCCCCAGCCCCGTGCGGGCGGCTGCCTGCATCCTGGCCTGGCAGCAGCGAGGAGGGGGGAAGCCRGGCAGGTGGGGAGAGGGGGCCGTGAGATGGGAGGCACGGCGTGGGCCTTGCCCTGGGCCCCTGGGCCCCCGGCCTCCCCCCCTGTCCCCCCGAAAGAAGACTTCAGAAGCGGCTGGCAGCAGCGAGAGAGGGGAACAGCCTGGCAGCGGACGGAGAGTGCTCCTGCGTGGGGGGATGTCCCGGCCTTGGCAGCGGAGAGGGAAAAAAAGCCGGGCAGACAGAGAGAGAGAGAGATAAGGACATTAGAAGAGCTTTTAACCCTTTTTTAARCAGAATGGGACCTTTTCTAGACTGATTCTTTTTTTGGATGGTGTTTGGGAGAGAGAGAGAGAGAGAACTGGGACTGAGATGATGGAGAAAGATGAATTGTATCCTAGATGGGCAAAGATGAGGAGAAGTGGCCTTGAGGCTGGACATTTTCTCACATAATATTAGCCACAGACGAACCTGGATTTCTCCTGGACTGTGTTTTTTGGGTGGATGCTGTAAGTTTAAGCCCGGAAATTGTGGCAGTGACTGCCATTGGAAGAAGCAGCATGAACAGAGAAGAGGAGGGTGTGGTGGAGCCCTCTGTCTTCATGGGTGAAGACCTGTGTTCTTGGAACCCTCGGCCCCAGGGGAAAATGGGGAAGACTGAAGTATTGTTTTTTTTGGCATTGAGTTGAGCATCCTTGAAAAGCCCTATGTGCAGTTTTTGGTCCATAGAYGGTGRTGAGAGCACCGAAATATGGGCGGAGAGAAAAGTGTTACCCTGATGGACTTCTTTGTGGGGTGGTGTCATGGGTGACAGGGAGGCACCGGAGGGTGCCTGGGGGAAAGTCTGTGGTGCAAGAAAGACTTCTCTCTCCTTTGCTGAATTGAAGATTGGGTTTTTTTTTCCAGTGGTGTAAAATGGAAGGGAATGTGAATTGTATAAGTTTTTGAGTGTGGAAGGTTTGGGAACTGGGGAAGAGGAGGAGAAATGTTCAAGAAGGTTTTCATTTCTGTCAATTTTGTAGTTTGTAGTGTAATAAATTTTGTTTTGTCTTGAAGTTTAAGCCTGCTCTRCTCTTTGTTCTCGGTCACATCTCACAGCAGTGGTTAACAAATACATATTCATAGGTGCACTGGCCTGGTGCCAGGGCAAACCTATGACAATCTTCTTACTAGTAATATTTAAATTTTATCTAACTACTTTGTAGGTTGAGATATTTTGAACTATATTTTCTTATACTTGAAAAATAGAATAATTTAAAAATTAGATTTATTAGTAAAAGATAATCTAATAAAATACTCAATTTGCCTAATCAATATGCATCACTAGGTTTATTAAAATTGCACTATGACAGTAGAAATTCAGTGAGACAAGACATAGATACTTACATTTTAAAAATCTTCAACTTTCTTACTGATAGTAACTGTAAAAATATAAATAATGCATATTTAATTTTTGTGAGCCTGCTAAARCATATGCATGTTTCTAAATTAGTGGCAGTATTACAATCTTTTCRATATCACTGCTGTTAGCAAGCCATTAAACATATGTATAAGCTTTGGCAGGGTGAACATTTACAAACTGGCTTCCTTGAGATAATGAGTCCCAGTTTTTCCTTCTGAAATTATGTAAAAAATGGCTTAATGGCTTGTAAATATTAGGAGTACACTGTAATTTTTTTTTCTTTTTTTCTTTTCTTTTTCTGTAACCTTGATGAAATTTAGCAATGGAATGAAGAAAGAAGTTAACAGCCTTGGGAAATATGATGAGCAGAAAGCAAAAGAGCAAGGTGATTAAGTAAAGACCATAGCAGGTGCAATACTCACACAGGCACAATAACATAACACTTGGATCTTATATCCCTTGTGTAGTAGCTATCTCCCTATGAGTAAATTTCCTTTTCCTGTAATAACTCCTTCCAATCTGTAGGAAGCAATTATTAATGATTCTGGAGATAATGTTTCTGTTGGGAGAAGTTGTGTGCATGTATAGGAGAAATCTGATGGGAACTGTTGAAGGAGTTATCTAACTTGAAAGAAAAGCAGCCTTGGGTTCCCTTTATAGCCAAAGGAAAGATGTACTTATTTTTCATGATTTGCATTAAAGAGCCCAGGCTACTTTCTCTCCTGATACAAGTTCTTCTGTGCAGCATCTAGCACTTTAGAATATGTGCAACAGAAAGAGGGGAAAATGAGATTATGATAGTATTGTTGAAGAAAAACAAGCCTGGAGGACACTTAATGAACACAGCTGCTTCCTAATCTGCAGGAGATTCTGATTTTGAAACTTTTTTAATCTATTTAAATTTACAACCTGGTCTGGTATGTGTTTGCCTGAGTGGGAGCCAATGAGCATACTATAAAGCGGCAATATTGTAAGAAAAACTCCCTTAATTTGAAGTGTTATTAATTGCTGTCTAGGTGTATGACTTTATCTTTACTCTTTGATCAGCTCTGAATGCACATGAGTGCATGAGTACTGCTCACCTTTGCACATTCTGTCATTCTGAGAGGTTTTAGCCTTTAGAAGCTATTGAAAGTGTAAGCAGAACCATGTAATTGCTCAATAGTCTSTTTTAGAAAGAGACTCTACACAACATGAGATAATTTGGGCCAAAAGAAGACCAGTGGCTATCAAAAGCTTTTCTTCTCTTTCTTGCAGCTACTTTCTATTAAATGTAAAGTTTGAAAATGCTTTTACTATAATTTAATAGGTACAATCTATTTATTAAGAGTCAATTAGCTGTCAAGACATCTCCATTAGATCAGTGTTACACCTAGGTATTAGGATGACTCTTAAAAGACCTCCAGCAAATAATGAGTGAAAATCACTGTACACCAATATATAGAGTATGCTACATTAAATTCTTGCTTGTGAACTATTTCCCTATGATGCTTTAAAATGCTAATGCACACAATTTCCTTTTAAATCTTGCAGTCCTAATGTTTAAATAAAATACCAAACAGTAATATAATAATTATTTTAAATTAATTTAAAATTAATTACCTTAACCAAAGGGTATACATACATAAAAAGACAGAGGTAAATACAGCACATGAGTTACTCTTTAGCTTTCATAACTGCGAGAAAATGCCTACTCCTTCTGTAGTCTCAAAATCCAAGATAATAGTAAAATCAGTTCCATTTTATACACCAGTAATTTAAGGGCAGCTACATCCTGGCAGGTGTTACCACACAACTTGGAAGAATACAGAAGTGTGGAAAACAGGCACCAGAAGAGTGGTGGCAGTGATGTGTCCTTGGCTTTCCTGGGRAATACTTTCTGGTCTGGTCTGTATTAGTCCCTGGCACTTTTCTCTTGCAATTGCCCTCAGCAGCCCAATTCTTCAAGTCTTTGACACAGAGACAAGTAGAAAGTTGTGGCATTAATTTACTATGTCCTGACACCAACAACAGCAACATCTGTCTAAATGTGGCCCAAGAGAGATGGACTTCTGAGTTCCTATTTTGATAAATATGGTGTGTCTATGTGAAAAGAAGAAGTTTGGGCAACTGAAGGCAATATACTTCTGCAGTGATATTAAAACCAAAATCATAGAGCATTATAAGTGCCTCAGAAACTGGTTCACATCCTTTGAGGACTTGCACAGGATAGCAMTTTGTCCTACCTTTTGAGTAGTTGCAAAGCTCTGAGTCTCATCATGACAGAAGTATTGCAAAGAGAAAAATGTGTAATTTGTAAACTTTATCTTAGTCAAATGAAGAATAGTGGACTTGGTCTCATCTCAATAACCTCTGTCTACTGCCTTCAAYATTATCAAAGCTTTCTTTTTTATAGGGTCTCTTTAGTCTCACTTCTTACATTACTTTAAAAGCATTGTGGATATTTGGGGAATTTGTTTGTATTTCAGTAGTGAAGCTGCTTTTGTGCACCACAAATACTTAAACATTGACTTATCACTATTAAGGCCTAACCTAGCAATTAAGTTTTATAATTTGACAGCAGAAACCACAGGTTTCTTCTCTTGTAGTACTAGTTAGGGAGGCATCTGTCAGTTGTTTCACAAATACTCTTCTTGCATGGGTTTAGAGATGTCTAAACCTGCCTTAAAAAATTGCTTGTCAAATTTGAAGCCATTAATTCCTTCCTCATAATTTTCCATTGAGTTTTTTTTTATTAAAAATTTTAGTAAGTTTTTTTTTTAATTAAAGTTCCTCTAACTAGAAAGTTTTTATCATTAAACTAAAAATTGTCCTGGGAAWWTTTTTTYTTTGTAAATATCACCATTGGAATAWGTTTTCATTTACCCAYATAAAGTATAGATAAAAATCARTCTTAATTATCACACCACATTTAGTCTTTTGAGACTAAGACATCWGTATTTTTTTTCCAAATTATTCAAAGATCTTCATCCAAATAGGTTGATACAGTCTTGCACGTGGCCAGAGTGGAGTGAGCAATGTGAAGAGGGTGCCTGCACCTCACAGAAATGGCTTTAACATAATTTGCGAGATGGCTCCTTGGCTATGTTTTGTAAAGCAAAAGATTTATTCAACTTATAAAATAATAAACAATAAAAGAACAAAATAGAACCCGAGCACAGGTACCTGAAAACATTCCACCTTGCTACAGCATCCCAAGAAGCCCCGAGAAGCTCTGTGTTCTCCCTTCCATACAGAATGGTTTAGGTGGGGTTTTTGGCAAACTGCCCAGTAGAGAATGACATTTCTGAGGGACAGGTAAAGAGACCTATCTGTGTTTCTGTCTAGCTATTAAGCCAATGGCTGCTAGGAGATCAAAGAAACTTCTAGGGCTTTTCCTTTTAAGACATAGGGTAAAACTGAAACCCTTTTTCCTTCTATGGAAAATATCTGTTTGGTTTAAAGCTGCATTACTACAATAGTTGTCCTTGAAACAGCATGGGGATTTGCCTGCAAGTTGGGGAATAAAGCCTTTATGTGATAAAATCAAATAGCTCAATTTTTGGTTTTCCTCTATTGTGACCATATTTCATCTCATTCTAATACTCATATTTAAATTATTTATTTTAAAAAATAGTATGCTAAAGGAATATATCTRCAACATCATCAAGCAAAACATGTCGTGGTTAAGAAAACTTGCTGATCTTATACTAATTCCTACTTCCTTCAAACCAATTGTTTTGACCTGTAGGAAGAGATCTATTTCTTATTCTACAGAAATATTGAGTCCAGTACAGGGAAAGTATTTAAGGTACTGTTGACAAAAGAAACATTATGCAAAAATGTTTTTCCCCAACTTTACATTTACTCTTTGTGAGGTTTCTTGTTTTGGCCTTCTTTTTTTAATGTTTCCTCTCAAAAATATGGTGGATTTCCACACAATGAAATCAAATAGTCCTCAAAAGGCCCTGCAATAATGTTGAGATGGTGATTTTTATATGGAACAGGGGAAGCATTCATATGCTTCATGCATATAACAGCATACAACAGTATGAAGTTTAGGAATAAAATATTACCATAAGCCACTCCTGAGAATGCAGTCTCAGCTGCAGGAAAGTGCTTCTTGGTGGGGCAGGGTACATCAGATGTTGCTGAGTTTGGCATGTCTTCATTGAAGACCAAAATGCTGGGTAGTTGTAAAAGTAAAGTCCTTTATTGCRTTGTTAAATCAGCCTCATAAGAGCAGGGTTGCTACAATTCATGTCATTATGCATAAAGCCTTCCAGCATAGAGTCCTTAAGTCCTGAGCAGAAGCAGCAGGTCTTTATCAGTAGTAACAACAGCAACATTGATATTTTCCGTGAGTCTCCCTAGCATTGTCAAAGCGGTGCATTTTATTCTATTTTTGGCCAATCAGGCTAAAACGTGAATTTTCTGAAATAGTGCTGAACCTATCCTAAACTAAGTTTGATGTGTAAGAGTAATCATAATTCTTACACAAATTTTGTGTATATAATTCTATCTGTTCCATCTACAATGCTCAGCAAAGTTACATTGTTTTGATTATGTCTAGAATTTAACCATCTTTGCAAATGTAAAGCTGCTGAACTTTAAACTAGGTTTGGGAATTTTACTCACAAACTGTTTCAGTATCTTATCTGCGAAGGCACTCAAAAAATCCTCTACTTATTTAAAATTAAACTTACATTTCTACCTCATGTCAGTGTGGATTTATGTATTTTTGTTCTTTTAAGGTTCTAATTCAGACCTCACATCTCTGAGGACTCCTGGGCCTATGTGGATGAGGCCTAGAGGGATTTT
This sequence comes from Alauda arvensis, assembly GCA_902810485.1. Taxonomy (NCBI): domain Eukaryota; kingdom Metazoa; phylum Chordata; class Aves; order Passeriformes; family Alaudidae; genus Alauda; species Alauda arvensis. Next base: position 469,795 of record CADDXX010000487.1, read on the forward strand.
ACACCCCGACAATCAGATGTGTGTGTGTGTGTGTGTGTAGGTGCATACACGTGTATGTGAGATACAATAGAAACCTTTTGACAGAACTCACTATGCAGCTATAAAAATCCCATCCTGATGAGTATTTCCTGGATATGTATGGCTGGACAGTGTGATGCTGGTGGTGGTGTTGTTTTCCCACCTAAACTCAACCTTGGCAAATAGTAATGTAACCTCTAAAAGACTCAGAGCTTGTCCAGCTCTGCCCTTTTCATCCTCTTGTACACCACCAAGCATTTAACAACATTTCTAGTGCTCTCTCACAGTACATTGAACACAGGATTGTGCTTATAAGATGCTATTTAGATGCTTAAAGGAAGATGGTTTCAGTATTACACAGCAAACTATAAAACATGAATCTGATTGAAATAGTAATTGGACCAGACTGATTTAATTATTGATCTTGTGGCTAGAGCTATAGATACACTAATTAAAGCTCTATCTTCCTGCTTATAACCTGCATTTCCTCCTTGAACCAGAGGTCAGTCTTAATGTTTTGAAGAGCAGCCAGATTGGAACATCTGGGCAATTAACCTTATAAAAAAGGAGGCAAACATTTTATCACTCACAAGATAAATGCATCAATAAGCCTTTCAGAAGCCACCTAGAAAAGAATTACAAGCTTTGAGTTAAAATCTGATCAGACTTAATAAAGCAAGTAAAAAATAGATATTAATCACAGAAGTGGAAATAAATGGGGAAAGATTTTGCTCAAGTGAAGCTGTTAGCATCTGATTTGAGGATCAGAGCTAGAGCACAGCCCATAAGATCATCTGCAATTTTTTTGTTGTAGGTACTTCAAGAGATTTCAAAGCATAAAAAGAGGAGCACAGTTATGTTCCTTAAAAATCAAAATGGAATTAATAAGGTGGGATGGAAGACTACTTCTTAGCATAGGAAAACTCTATTCTAAAACACAGTTTCAAAATACTTTCCATTGTAATTTTTATTCCTTTTTTTTAACACCATTAAAAATAGATGAAAAATAGAGTGGACAGCTTGGACTCCTTCTGAAATGTATTATTATAGCAGACATGAAGACTGATGGGAGTAAATGCAGTTAGAGTGCATGGTAGGTGAAAAAACAGAGTATCATATCAAAACAGAGTGCATTCTAAAGACTTTTCAAATCCTTCTGAAGTATCTCCAGTGTAACTTTTACTATGTATACCTTATTTTCAAGAACTGAACCCTGTATTTAAGAAAAAATTAAAAGTATACCAGAAATATTCTTTAGGACTATGTAATTAATTTCTTGGTTTTTTCCCGATCTTCTAGAACTGATTTATATGTTTGTAAATTGGTGGAATTTTTTTTTCAGAAGAGAAGAGGAAAAGCCAAATAAATCTCTTTCCAGTTAGTTAAAATAAGCTACTTCAATACAAACTAATTTTATTTCTTGTAGACTAATGCAAGCATGGTTCACCAGAATACACCAAAATTTTAGTTCCCTCCTGAATCCTGAATGGCTTAGGACCCTTAAATATAAAGTAAATGAAGAGTCAAAACTAAATATACCTTTGGTGATCAGTAATACAAAGAACACTAATACAGCTATTGAAATGAAGAATTCTTAACCCTTAAGAATAGCAAATTATCACCAGAGAAAACAACAAAAGCCCTGCTCCCAAATTATATTGTAGTCAGACTGAATCCTGAGAATTATTGCCTGCATTCTTTCATTTTAAATAGATCTAGTAACAAGTATGGAACTTTATTTATTTACTAACTGTAAACAAGTCAGCTCTGTCAAAGACATTAAAATCTGGCATTGTTTGTTTACTAGTATGAAATAAATCAGATTAATAAACCAAATCATAGGAAAAACGATATTAAATTATTGTTCTGAAAATTTTGGGGGACAATTTTTAATTTTTTCCCCCAAAGAATATAAAAAATATCAAATAGCATATCTGTTCAGATGTAATTTAAAAAGTAGTTTTCAAAAAAGTGTAGTCTTATGTAAAGTTTTCCAGTTTTCTTCTGAATAGTTTCACAAAGAATGCAGAAAACAAAAATAGTCAATATTCATAACAAGTATTCATATCTTCTAGTTTCTGAAAAGGTTCTACTGATTTTTACTTATATATATATATTCTGGTTTTGTACAGGAGACAACCTGTTTTTCAAATTCAAATGCAGCATTCCTTTAAAAGTACCAATTATATGAAAAAAGTCGATATTTTTAGTCAATCAGAACTCGAAAAAATAAAATAAATCTTAACTGTGGCTTTTAGGATTAATCCATTCATGTAGAATTCTGGCAAACAATCTAGCTTTCAAAAATTTTTATACACTATTCAAAAGTGTGAGAATTTTTTTATTTTTTTATTTTAGTCCTAATGTGGTGATCACTTTATATTAGCACAGCAAAGCTGATACATAAGCAATTACTATGGAATAGTTAATACAGTCTTCACTGATACAAAGCCAACTTTAATAATAATGCAAATTGTCATGGCTGTACAGTCAAACTACCAGCTATGTCTCTATATATTCTAGTTTACAATAATTATATGATAAGTCATTCTTCTTCCACTACTGAAGTGTTTTATATCACAGAATATATACCAAATGTCTTGCACAAAGGCAGCTATTGCCAGGTGTCTAACTTGCCTCTTTGTATGGATGCAGATTTTTACTTGAGCATAAGAAACATGATATGTTGTGCATTGTCATGGCTTGTCAGAAGTTACTATATTTATCTTGCCCTGTTGCAGAAAGTAGTTAATACATTTTTATCCATTATGGAAAGGCACCTGACACACCCAGAGCTGTCTGAAAGGACAATCAAGCTCACTCAGAGGACATTGATGGCTGAAATAGCAGAACACCAAACATTTAACTTAATTGAGAGAATATATTAAGCAATAATCTCACCAATACGCTTTCTTCTTTTCTCATGAAAGAGAAGTTACTAGAAACAGACCCCAGCACAGAACGTTCATTCTGCCAAACCAATGAATTAGAAATTTCCACAGGACGAAGACACAAATTCAAGCATTAGTCATCTGTATAGATAAGCACACTACATTGAATTCTCAGGAGTCATACAACTTCTCAGAGGAATGTTTGTATCTGACATTATAACATTATCAACTCTAATGAAGATATTCTCCTGAACCACAGAGATGGAAGATGACCCTTTCCAGTTCTGATGTTCCTGATATGCCTAAACACTTTTTTTTGGTAATTTTTAAACATAAGAAATGATCTTCTGCAATGCTCTCAAGTGTCTGAATAAGATACTGAGCATAAACAGAGCTATTGGTGCAACTCAGCACCACGGTGCACATCTATATTTGCAGAACTATGCCAAGTTAAAAAGCAAGCCATACAACAGCATCTGCTCTTGAGTCAAAAGAGTTGAGCAAAACTAAAAATATTTTCATCTATATTAAACCTGGTCTTCTAAATTGACATCAGGTTATGGCATTTGAAAAGCTTAATTTGAAAGMCCTTCGGTGAATTTCCTAGTGTAATCAGGTTTCTGACCTGCTCCGTAGAGTTCCCATCTTACAACACAAAGCTGGAATTATTCTGTCACTTACTGGTTTTACACCAGAGGAGTCAATTTTTCATTTGGTAATGTAATCTGACAGTCTGACAAAAACATTGGAAGAGGCATGATGTGTATTCAGCTCTTGAGAGAATCAGAACTGGTGGAAAAACAGATACGTTGAATACTTGTCTAAATAGGAAACTCAATTCCCAAGTTACATATTACAGGCTTGTGTCATTCATAGTCACTGGAATGTCTTTTACTGACCTCTCATGATGCCACATCAGGCCCAGGAAGGTACCTATAGATCACCTTATGCTGTATGTACAGCTGCACCATGAATAAGATGTAATTTTCAGCTGTGACCAAAGAGGTTCCCCTCCTTTTCCCAAAAGGAAACAAGTTCATTAATGAACTCCCAAGACTGTCCTCCGTACAAGCCATCAGTGGAGGCTTGTATGCAGACTTAATCTCATTTACACAACTTCTACCATAAGGGCAGATCAGCAATTATGAGGAGTTTTTTTTACACTCAAGTACACTCAAGTACTCTTTTCAAAAGTGACTATGAAAAGTCCAGAGCAATTAAGTCCGTATACTCCCTATCAGTGCTAGATAAAGAAAAGGAAAACAAAAAAAAAAAAAAAAAAAAAAAAAAACTTACAGCAAATTTCAGTTGCTCTAATGGAGATTTAACAAGGATCACAGTCCTTACCCATAGAAAGAAATGAGGGAACATGGGTTGCAAAGTGTGTAATTACCACCTTTCAACTTTTCCTGTATCTTTGCAAAGTTTTCCTTAAAAGCAATGTTTTTCAGTCTTACCAAATTTCTGCTAGGTTAGATCAAGCAATATAAGCACACAAATTCTATATATATTAAACCAAGAGCAGATATTGCAAAGGTAGTTTCACTGCCTTAAATCTGGTAAGGTGATAATTGGATTTTTTATATCATTTCAGTCCATCCTGAACCTCATTCTGGTTTTTACAGCTAGACTATCTTTGATTATTTTATATGGATCTTGGCCCGAGCAAGCACACAAAATTCAATTGCATGTTTCTCTCTTCTCTCTCAAGTATTCTGACATGTAATGAAATGACATCTCATATGTGTAGTCAGAAAGCCAAAACTATTTTTTAAAAGGAATAAGCAGCACAGTAAAAATAAATAAGAAAGGTTCATATTAACATCAAGTTTGTATTTTACCTTGGAGATAATGCCTTAACTGGAATTTCAGATAAAAATAATTTAAACATTTTAATGACCCGATTCTCATGCATAGAAAAAATAAATAAAGAGGAGAAAAGATTAAAAATAAGAGTAGAGAAAATAGGGTGCAAGCCTAAGGCAGTAATTTCAACGAGAGAAACACTATTAAACTGAGGAAAAGTCAGAGGAATTTTCACAAAAAATTCAAGGATGAACAAAATCTATTTACTAAAATACAAGAGAACTCGAAAACCTGACTTTAAAAAATATTATTTACTAAAAAAAACCAAAATCCTTAACCTTTTCTCTTTATGAATATTTATGTATATCTTCATTTCAGAAGACTCTTTTTATCTCATATTTTGGAAAGAAAATAAATCTTGTAGAATTGCTTTCACAAGTATTTTTGATCAAAAAATTTGTATGAAACAAAAAGATTTTGGAAAGGAGGTTAAAGATTTTTCTGAATTTTTCTAATTTAACTTAATAGAATTTTTTTTTGAAAGGATTAAATTTAATGAGAAAAACCCATATCTTTCTTGAGAAAGAAAGCATGCTGTCTAATAATGAATACAGAAATTTGTCATTATAATTTGTACTGGGTTTCTTACTCAGAATTCAATATGTCACCACTAGTCATTTACGAAGGAAAAGGATGTGAGATTGGTAACCTATAGCTGTCATTCTTCAGCCCTTATGGGAAAAGAGACTACAACAAGCCAATTGGCATGGAGTACCTATAGTGGGACATCCTGTCCCTGTTTTTCCAGTCTGCATGCATTCACTGGCACAAGCACTGGTTTTGTTCTAAATAAACTATGACTTCTGATGGATTTTAAACCCATAAAGTGATCATTTTGTACTCAAGAAAGTGCAGTGTTACAAAACTATTCTATTTGAAGGAGGATTTATATATAAAAGGTTCTTTTATTGGATATATATAGATTCAGAGCGTATAAAAATAAGGTGTTCTGGCAGTTGGGTAAGAACAAGCAGATTAAAAAAATCTAATTTAGTATAAAATCCTGTGAGTTCTCAATTGTGTAGTACAGTAGCAGCATATAAACTGTGCAAGTAGCATGTGAAACTTAGGTAATATTTGAGTCAGTGTTTCTCAGCAATAGAATGTTTCATAACTTTTCTGAAACACTGTTGTTACCTGTTGCTATATTGCCACCTCTTAAACAGTAAAAAATACTTTAGTCATCTCATTCTTTATACACTGGGAGAGTTATATTTTATGGCATTTGATGAAAAACAATCAAATCACCCTGTTTTCTTGCGTCCAAAAAATTCCATATAGGCTGGCCTTTTTGGTTTTGTTTGATGTGCTGCAAAAGTCACCAATTAGAGAAATAAAACCCCAAATATTTAATAAAGGAATAAGAATACAGCATTTATAAACAGGAAGATGAAAGCATGACTATTTGGGTTTGAGTAAATAACATTCATAGTGTTAAGGTGTTTGATACAGCATTTTAGAAAATTAGAATAATTAAGATATAATGTAAAGGTACTTTTGTTGTTTGTGAAAAGAGTAATCTCCAGATAGCACTGTTACAGAAAATTAAGTGGTGGGTCACAGAAAACTGATTGTAGGTTGGAGGACAATTTGTCATGAAGAGCAAGATCAGACCAAAGGAAACACAATTTTCTAAATATCTGAGTAAATACTAAAGCATTTAAAAGACACTACAAAAAAAAGTATTTAAATCAAAAGAAAAAGGTATATTAATATATTTCTAACAAGGAATATTAAACTAACACAACATAATTGTAGACTAATATGGGAATGAAACCGGAAATTACCACCAGGAAGCTAAGTTTTAAAATTGAAGTAGCTTTTACTAAGTTTTTGGTAGTTACAAATCTTAATTAGTTTGAAGTATGTATGCAAAATCACATATGATCATAAAACAAAGCAGTGTTTCTACCATTGCCCTGCAAAGATTGTTAGTGTATATATTAATAAAACCCATTCTTTTTAGAAGTTTTATAATAAAGTATTTTGATTTTTATCCTACATTGTCTAGAGGGAATTGACTGAAAAGTCATAGAAAAGAATTCCCCCTTGTCTGTTCCCTTTTCAAGAAGCCAATGAGTTAAAAATTTGAGTTGACAAAGTCTGATTTACTTCAATGTGATGTGTCTTTGCCAGGAACTTAATAAACCTCTTTAACATTGAAAAGATGCTGAAGCACTGTTGAGTCACATCTATTAATTCATAAATTTATTATAATGAATGTAAAACTGTCTAAAAAATGAAAATCATTTAATAGGAAATCAAAATAGCATCAAGATATCTTAAGAAAACAATTTAACAGCAATACATTTTTTTGCAAATGCTTTTAAAAACACATTATTTTTAACCTGCCTAAGGTTAAAAAATATATGAAAACAATTTAAAAAAAACTATAAGGTTATTGTATCATTAAGCAAAGCTATGTTCTATTCCACAGTTTGGAAACCTGATTTCAGTTTGGGTAAAATACCAAGGAATGGAAAACAGAGAAAATAATTTACATTAGGCTGAGTTTATGTGAATTAATCCTTTCTCTGTGTATACACAAAAATGAGAGAGAACAATTGAGAAAAATAGGTTCGTTTAACAAGATATTGATTGTTCTACATAAGGCATTTCAACTGAGAGAACATTTAACTGAGAGAACAGTTATCCCCTCATGATAATGTGCTTGTTGTTCCTTTGCAGCTTTCCAGGTCTACAGGCATTCATCACTGACATTTCTGAGATTAGCAGCATATGTTTTTCATATTAGAAAGTCACTTTGACTCTCACAAGGCAACATTTGTAGATTCTGGGAGTTGCAACAAAATATTTCCAAGACCAAATCCAGAAAATTATAAACAACAACACTATGCAGTATCATCCATTTCTAGCAAGATGCAGGTGGTATTCATGCTGGATCTGGGCACAAGTGTTGGGGGCAAAAAAAGGTGATGAAATCATCAACTACTTGTGACTTCTCAACCCCCCCATAGCTGAGATTTTGTTATTTCTTTATCATTTGTCATCATGCTAGGTTTAACTGCCCTGGAATCATTCTTGACTGAATACTTACTATTATGTCACTAGACAAAATTTTGCCGTTCTGTTTCATACATAATAAAATAGAAATATTAACAGGCATAGTGACTAAAGATGATAAATCTTATGATTGGCTCAGGGAAAATGCCTGTTATCAGAGGCAAGCACAAAAGTAAGTGGAGATTGCAAATATCGAATTAATTAAAACTACAAGAACTTTTTGTAAAACCCAAGGTTGAGTCCTTCACCCAGTCCTTCTTGGGCTGAATAACAAACTCAAAATTGAATTAAATAATTGTTGGCTGTAAATTGTCTTTTCTTTTTTAATGAGACTATGTAAAATTCAAATATTTCTAAAGAGTGATATAACTATAAAAAAAAGCAAATCAAACAACCATTGAGCTAGATTTCATAGTATGCTATTTAAGTAATGGAAAATCAGGTGATACTGACAAGATTCAAGTTCTGGCTAAGCTTGATTCATAATTTAGCAAATATAGCAGCTGAGCAACCATCTAATATATTTTTTTCTATTTTTCAAGTTTTCAATATTTGTACCTGATTACACTGATATATTCTTAACAAAGTAATCAGTCATTGACTGCTAGCACAACATATGAATGAAAATTAAAATTGTCARTAGAGCAGTATCCAATTTGCTTTTAAAAACCACACTATTATATCTGTTACTTGAAGCAAAAATTTGTTTTGATAAGGAATTGTCCATCCATGCCTTGGGAAAAAAAATGAAAGAAAAAACCAAAGCTAGATGTTCCCTTTGAAAATTGTGCTATTGGTTACTAACTTCACTTGATGTTTTCTTGAAAGATTTTTTGCTTTGTTTTTCTTTAATTTACTTCAGGTATATTTACAGACTTATTTCTATAATTTTCTGTTCTTCACTTTTTAACTTAATGCAGGTATTTTCTCTTCTGCAATACCTGCACATAATTTTCAGGGTTCCAAAGAAAGCAGTGGTAGCAAAAAACAGCAGAGTGGTTCTCCTGGTTAAGATACGAATACATGATCTGCTGTGCTGTGATAAATCTAAGGTAGATCTGCAAGGGCAGGTACTGGTCAGCTGTTTTTTTGGCTGGGATGAAATGGGTCTATGGGTCTATTTGGACAGTGTAGGAAACAGTGTTGACAACACAGGGATGCTTTAACARATACTAACCAGTGTTTACACTGAGCCAAGGACATTGCTGTTTCTCACCTCAGCCCTCCATCACAGGCTGGGGATGCACAATGAGTTTGGGGGGAGCACAGCAGGGACAGCTGGCCCCAACTGATCAGAGGGATATCCCACACCATATGGCCTCATGCTCAGCAAACAAAGATGGGAGAAGAAGGAGGAAGGAGGCAACATTTGGAGTGATGGTATCTGTCTTCCTAAGCCACCATTATGCGTGATTTTTATTTTAACCCACAAGTTTTCTCACTTTTACCCTTCTGATTTTCTCTGCAGTCCCAGTGGAGGAGGGTGAGTGAGCAGCTCTGTGAGGTTTAATTTTTGACTGCAGTCAAACCACAAMAGGTGCTTATCAATATCCAGTGATTTGGGTCTCTGACTTTTTGTATCTGAACTTGACTTCTACCATTTTATTCAACTTTGGTCAAAGGCAAACAGTACTTTTTTACTTACTATCTTCTTAAGAAAAAAGAGATRGAAAGGTATCCAAGAAAGAAGTATTGCAATGTTCAGTCTACAATTCGTTCCATCAATATTCTAGTTTGGCATAGAATTGTAAAATATCCTTTACTTACTGAAGGAAATAAATGTTCACAGTAATGAGCATAAATAAGCTTGTTAAAGTGAAAGAGGAAAGCCTGTTTCTGAAATTCTGCTTTCACCATTCASTTAAATAAGCTAGATTTCCCTTGTTTCTAGTCTTCATCAAAGAATAGGGCTTCATAATAGTGTAATGGAGCAGGTGTGCACATCTAGTTCATTAAATGTGAAAGATAGTTTGAGACTATTTTCCTTGTTAATCATCTTCTGAGACGTCATAAGTGAGGATGTGAATATCAGTCTAAATTTGATACAGTATGAATTTGAACTCTAATGGTTTAAGCCCTCATAAATAGAATTCAAGAGAAATTATTTCCTGATGCTCTAACATCATATGAGAGCTTTTCAACTGCTGCTGAAGTAAAATTTATTTCAGGATGCACTAGAAAAGACTGGGATCTTTCACGCTGTCACTTACGAAATCTGAGATGGCAGGCTGTAATTAATAGATGAAGGCAAGAAAGAAATGACTTCTGAACATCTCCCTGCTGAACAGATTCACCTTTACTAAGTGGTAATATGATCAAGGGTGAAAAGTTCTGGTGCAAGACAGAACACACATAAATGAGAAACTAATGATTAACATAGATGAGTCACAGGTATGACTGCAAGAATGGCAGGACAGGGGTCAGGGAAAGGGGGCAAGACTTCAGTGGTATAAACAAGGTACTGCTCCAGCCTGATTCTCTGCAAAGAGATTGCCTTAAGTACAATCTTAATATAATAAACAAAATTTGGATTTTCAAGACCATAAAGACCGTGCTATGGTTTTAGTAACCATAGTAACAATATCCAAAAGCACATAAAACCTAAAAAATTTAATTCTAGCATTTKTTTGCAAATTAACTGACCTCACAGTTCAGTTCGAACTGAACCTGTTCAGTCTGATGGAACACCATGGTATTCTGGTTGATATACAAGTTTCATGATGGGTGAACTTTGAATAGAAAGCTTTCTAGTGAGAGATACTGAAAAGAAAAAAAGGGTTATTTTTATGTGCAAATAAACTTTGGGTGATGAAGCAGAGAAAACAAAACAGGCAAGATAAGTCCAGTTCATATTTTCAATACCTTTATTGGCCACAGGATTACATGGCTTTCACCTTTGAAAATGCCTTCTAGAACCATTCTAACCCTTCARTAGTTTCGGATTTCTGACAACAGATGGTTTTCCTGAGGCCTGTGCCCCAAATATTCATTTTGCATTTACAGAGTGAGCCACATTCATCACAGACTGTCAGCCTCATAGAAACTCTCTCCTTGTCTTTTTTGTCTTTTATTTTGTTTATTTGTTTATGTTTGGTTTCTGGGTTTGGGGTTTGTTTTTGTGTTTGGTTTTTAGTTTGGGGTGGTTCATTTTTTGTTGGGGATTTTTGATTGTTTGTTTGCTTGCTTTTGGACTTTTTTTATGCTTKTGGTTTGGTTTACTTAGTGTTTCTATCCATTTTTAAATTTATTATTAATTTCTTAGTACAGTGATGAGACAAGAGTCATTGGATAATTTAAAAATATAGTAGAAAGCTCTAGCTGAGCTTGCTACATTTTCCATAAATATACRTAGACACATGAGAAGGTAATCTGATGTCGGAGTTTAAAACATGAGACAGAAGAGACAAATATAAGTAAGATATATGTCTCAAAGGAAGCAACTAGATAAAGCAGACATAGTGTTCCTCTAATCCTRTAAGACAATATGCATTCTTATCAGAGAACATGCTGACTACCAATGACTTTAGCACACAACAGCTTTGGCAGAAAAACAAGTTTACTATTTCTCCTGTTTCAAGGATAATTTTTGTTTCTTTCTTTCTTTCTTGAATGAATGAATGATATTTAATCTTTTTYTGTTTTGCTCATTTTTTATATCTATACCTACATGTGTATATATATCKATATGTCTACATAGCTGTATAACATTTCTATAKATTACTATACACATAATATATACTATATAGGTACTTATACAATATTGTGTATTAATTTTTAAAATATATTATTTTAATGGGAAAAATATCTAAAAGCTCAATACAAAACACATTTAATAGACATTTCAGTGTTAGAGCACAAAAATAATGAAAAAAATTTGCAAAGGAAATGAAGAAAATATATTTTTCTACCAATTTTAAGTTTGGAGTTAATCTTTAATACCGTTTCAATGTTGTAAGGTCTTTTTAGGTGCTCCCAAAATGGAGGTATCCTCTAGCATGAAAAGAGAAGAATTTACAAATGCAAGCTACTTAATATTGATTAAAAAAATCACTGAACCCCACTTCTTGATAATTACCCAGGGAAGAAAATACAAAAGCAACAAGAAAAGGAAGCTACAACTATCCCCATTCTATGCATAACTTTATTATTATTCACAAAAGTAGAAAAAGAAAAAAAAAAGGGAGGAGAAAAAAAAAACAACACAGTACCACAGTACTAAGAATACACCTTARTATTCAACTTCTTTGCCATAACTATCACATTTCTGTAGATCATAACCAGCAATAGATTTTAACCCATTTGGCCAATGCAGGAACACTTACATGACAGTTTTGAATAGTAGGTTTACAGAAGACAACAGGAGTTTCACCCTATTTTTAGGAAGGCTGGTTTCATAGGGCCACAAAAACATTGGTAGAAAGAGACCCCTGAAGGTCACTGTGTTGAGCCTTTTTCCTGAAACRGGACAGTTTGACCAAATGTCTTGCAGTGTGCTAGAGAGGTAAAGTGCAGTCTGGAAAAGGTACAAGTGTTTTCATTAGTGTTCCTGAATGCATAAATTTTGAATACACCAACTGTGTACAAACATGTGTCAGCATATTACTGTCTTCTTTCATATTTTTGAAAATTTCTTATTTTACTTTTTTTTTATAATAAAAAAAGCAAATCTAAACTATTTATCATGGTCATTTCCTCTAACTGAAATATAAGTTAATTATTTTCACTGCTGGTTGTTACAGGCAAGCAAGTATTTGGAAGTAGTGTTTGAAAAGAACTTTAACATCTGAAAATCTGTCACTGTTCCAAAGTCCCTAAATAAGGAGAATTGATTAAAAAACAATTTTAATGGAAAAATTATTACATAGAATTTCATTCAAAAATATGAAAAAAATTAATGATATTCATCCATATCTTTATGAACTGAACTCAACTTTAGCTCAAAGTTTTAGCTTTTATTCATGACCTAGTGTTTTAAGTTGTRTATCAGGAGAGCCTAAGACTCTCTATTCTTGTCCGTTTTCTCCCTTTCATCATGTGCATTTGTTTGCATAATATAGAAGAGCAGCAGGGCAGAGTAATTACTGCAATCAGTCTCTGAACACATTAATCTGCTCTGAACTGCAGGGAGTAAATGATGCAGAAAGAAATCCAGCAGAGAAATATTTCTTTTGTTTGTGGCAAATCTCATACCAGGTTTAAATCATGCAAGGGCAACTTGTAATTTATTTCATGGTTGCCTAGGCACCAGCAATTAAAATACCTGGTAAAAAATGTTTGATTTGAAGAGGCTTATAAAGTCTCYAGTTTATGTAAGCTAATGAACATGCTATTGTAAACAATAACAAATACTCTTCTTTGTTTACTCACATGGAGAATAATTCTTGTTAATAAGTATACTGTTCCAATAGACTGTACCTAAAAGTTTCCAATAGCAAATAAGATTTTTATTTCTTCTTTCCTTTCATTCCTTTAATTCTTGGTCTTATTTTGAGTCCTACTATCATTACTTCAAGGTACTCCCCATAAAAATTTCATGTCACCCAGAGCAAAGCTAAATTCATTTGGGAAAAAAAAAATAACCAAAACCCACCCACACAGAGATGAAATAATGAACCACTGTCAGATCCAGTTGTTGAAATTTCACTGAGTTTTCTGTAAAAAAGAATGTGTGGGGAGGTTTTTTGGCYTTTTTTCTTCTCCTAATTGTATTTTTTTAAAATTTATTTCATTAAGCCTGCAAAAAAGGAACTGCAGAAGGAGGAAAAATGTTTTATATCAGAGTTAAAGGTATAAAAAGTTCCATGAAATTTTTCATTTCATGCCAAACCAAATTCCTTTGCAATCTCCCTTGCTCTCTGATTTGATAACAAAGAAACAGAACAATTTTTGCAATGTTTAACTTTCTGCATTCTTAAAATATCTTTCCTGTCTTTAGATTTTCAGTCAAAGTGTACACCCATTACTGTAAGTGATTTTGTTTTCTTAATTTTTTTTAGAAAAAGGACAACATATTGTCTTTAGTTATTCAAGTCAAAACGCAACAGAGCATTGTGTACAGGATTTTGTTGAGTCAGTGCTGATATTCTGAGCACGATTTGAAAAAGGACATATTTTGTATCTAATTTGGGAGAAAACAAC
>CADDXX010000487.1:488727-535631 GCA_902810485.1 Alauda arvensis
GACATATTTTGTATCTAATTTGGGAGAAAACAACACTCCCTGGTTACATCACTGAGGCAAATAACCATGTTTCTAAAGAAGTAAACCACGTAGTGAAAAACTTACTAGTGTAAAATAAAATCTATATTAACATTGCTTTATTGACTTTTGAATATGTGCTGTGTTTTCTATCTATTTCAGAAATCTGAAAATACTCMCAGTGAGCTAGTTATACATCTAACTCATCTACAGACATATATGACTTCTATTAAATGATTTATAATAGGTAGCTTAAAGAAGGCTGTGTGTTCCTTCCAAAGAAGTCTGAAATTTCATGCTTACTTTAATTCATGTTTCAGTTGGTATTTTTATCTGAATGTTAAGGACTTATGCAAAATATTGTCATGTTTATCATTGTTTCKGAACAATCAAATGACTTTACTCTCCCTCCCAAAGTAAATTGAAACRAGCAGAGTAGGGCAACATGCTATTTGGAAGATGAAAACTTGACAGGAGCCAGCAAAGTGCACTTTCAGCCCAGAAAGTCGACCATATCCTAAGCTRCATAAAAAAGAGTGTGACCAGCAGGCYGAGGGAGTTAATTCTGYCCCTYCATTCCCCATTGGTGAGACCCACTGGAGTACTGCAATCAGCTTTGGAGGCCCCCATAAAAGAAGAACATGAGTGAGTCCAGAGAAGGGCCGCGGTGATCAAAGGAGCACCTTTCCTCTGCAGACTGACAGAGTGTGTTTTGTTCAACTGGGAGATGAGAAGGCTCCAGGGAGACTTTATAACAGCCTAGTACCTGAGGAGGGGTGACAAGAAAGCTGGAGAGAGGTTTTTTTACAAGAGCATGTAGTGATGGGACAGGCATTAAAGGCTTTATAATGAAAGAGGGCAGGTTTAGATAACATGATTGTCCTGGTTTCAGCCAGAACAATGTCAATTTTTATTTTTTTTTTTCAGTAGATTAAGAGGTGTGGCTATGGGCGGGTCTAAGAGTTTATTTGAAACCATGTTTTGTCTTTGCTGGGGTGGAGGGYGAAAGAACTCCCTCTGGCTTCCAGGAAAGGTGTCGCTTTCCAGTGGAGCAAGCACGGCAGATGCAGCAGTGGAGTGGGCACTGCTGGCTGGGGTCACCCCGTATTGTGTCAGGCTCAGTGAACGTTTTATATGTAAAATCAGTCTCACTTTATACACTCTTGTCAATATTGTTGCTGTTTGTTTTCTTATCTTATTGCTGTTTCCAGTCAACTGCTCTTGTSTCAATCTGTAATTTTCACCTTTTGTGTCTCCAATTCTCAACTCTGTCCCTGGAGCAGGAAGATGCATKGAAGCAGTGGGGAAATGTGATGAGTGTCTGGTTTGGGTGAGTGTCAGTGAGGGCTGGGGAGTACCATTCCTAAACCATGATAGCTGAAATTGACGCTGTATTGTGGCACCACGGGTTTGGATAACAACAGATCTGCCCAGAGCAGGTTGCAAATAAATTTGATCTAAGCATTGGTTAAAAGATACAGAGCCACTAGTTTCAATGTTGCTGGGTGTCCTAGGTTGCAATGTAAGATGTGCCCAAAGTATGTATTCTATTACCATCTTCATGGGTTATTGGAACCAGGTGGGGCAGTGTTTTCCTGCCCCCTCCCTCAGGACTATCTGCTGTTAATGGCCCATCAATGCACTGGCCAATGACTCACAGGTAAGTCCCCTCAGGAGCCATCTCTGCTTAATGGGCAATCAAGGACCCATTGTATGACTCATAGAATGATATCAGCCCATTGTGAGATGCTCTGCCCAGTGGTGAGGAGCCAAGCATTCCCACCTGGATATAATCTGCAGTTTGGGACAGCACAGGCACTGACTGGATTCCCAGAGGACAGGAGCTGCCAGATCTTTCTACAAAATCACTGCTTCAACAAGACTGCTTTATTCAGATTACTACCCACCACCCTAACGAACAGGGTGTCAGGTTCTATTCTGACTCTGCCAAGGGTCTTTTCATTTGTTCCTTTTACTATTATATTTATTTTATAGTTTTCATATTAAATTGTATTTCTAACTTAGTCTCTCACTGGTTTTGCTTTCAAACCAGTACACTGGGTCAGATGTGGGTGTGGAATCTAACCCACTGTGTTTCCCTATGGGCACTCTTTTTCAGGGCTCTTTTTAGGAAGAGGGATCAGGATTGCTTTGTTGATGTACTGGGGGATTTTATGGCATGATAACATAAAGGGCAATTAGGGTCATCTGGAATGAGTGTTCAGTATCGCTCTCCCACCCTGGCCTTGAGTGSTGCCACTGGGAATTCAGTAATAATTGTACCCATCCCATGCAGGAAATGGAGGAAGATACTTTTCCTGATCCGTCCACCTCCTTTTCCTCCTTCAGGCCTGTTRCAACAGCATTGTAAGGAAAGCATGTTCTTGTCTCCAAGTCTCCCAGGTCTCCTAGTGCAGTCTACCTCATGTTTAGACTCAAGAAAGAGATTTCTAGGGAGACTATTCAGAGATCTCCTCGAAGGGGAGTAGTTATGAGTGRTACGGAATGTRGGAACATGAGCCAACTTTTTGTGGACYTCTTTCCCACAATGGTTTTGGAAATTCATCATGTACAACTGCAGGACTCTGTTAAAGTGATAAAATACGTGAAGAAAAAATACGGTGGCTGTTCCAGAGAGGTGTGAAGTTGAGCRATGTAGCTAATATTTATCAGACACTGCTTACTAGACAGGACACTCAGGGGGAGGGAAAGGAAAGAAGAAAAAATCCTTTGAAGAGCAACTGAGGGAGTTGGGGTTGTTTAGCCTGGRGAAAAGGAGGCTCAGGGTTGACCTTTTCACTCTACAACTGCCTGAAGGGTGGTTGTAACCAGGTGGGGCTTGGCCTCTTGTCCCAGGCAACCAGCAACCTGACAAGAGTACWATAGYCTMGWGTYGTGCAARGGAAGGTTCAGGTCARATATGAGGAAGAAATTCTTCACAGAAAGCATGATTAAAAATTGGAMTGGACTGCTTAARGAGGTGATGGAATCCCCATCCCTGGAGGTGTTTATGAAGACTGATTCTGACACTTTGTGCTGTGGTTGGTCCAGTTGCTATGGCAGTGTTCAAAGGCTGGACTCGATCTCCCAATTCTAGTAATCTCAAACAAAAGCGGAATCCTAATCAAACTGTATAATAATGTTTAAATGTTTACCTGTACCAGTGTATGGCCTTAAGATCAGGATTGTTGCATCATTTTATCCTGAATGTAGGAATAGGCTGTTAACTGAACACAAAATAATTGAATCTCAAGCACAAACATTTCAAGAGTGCATTAAACCATCTGTTTACCATCTCTGAGGAGGTATTAAATAAGATTCTATGTTTCCCACACACAGCAGCTGCTGGCAACAGTCAAACATACCACAGTGTTTTATATTTTTTTTTTGCATTATTTGAGAAATAGCATCAAAAGCTAAAACATACTTACTAAAATATTGAGATGAACAGGTAGAGAAAATGGACCTTTTACAATTTAGCTGAGAGGAACCTAAATATTCTCAGTAGTTATATAGGGACATAAAATGTTTACAAAGAGCTAGTTATTTTTCTTAGAGAATTAAATATAATAATAATATTAAAAATTAAGACTATTGACTCATATTTTACTTATATAACGCATGGTTGTACTCCTGAAGTTTTTGCAGATCTTTACAGTRTTGAAAATCAGTGTTCAGATTTTCGACTCTGCAGAAATATACAAAGTTTAAAATTGGGATCTGTGATAGGACAAGTAGTAATCTGATGCCTATGTCTCCTTTTATGAAATATTTTAATTGGAAGCTGAATATATCTTGTAGCAATGGCTTGCTATTCTCATCACTTCTGGATTCTTACTTTCAACTGGGAAGACRGATTGGATAGATTTCTCTTTTGTTTTTCCTGTCCTGCTTTTATTTGGGACAGAGTTAATTTTCTTCCTAGTAGCTGGTGCAATGCTGGAYTTAGGATGAGAATAATGTTGGTAACATTGATGTTTAAGTTGTTGCTGAGTGAGTGGTACTTACCTTAAGTGAAGGACTTATAAATGTCTCATGTTTTGCTAGTGCTCAGCTGCACAAGAAGCCAGGTAGGGTCCAAGCCAGGACAGTTGACCCAAACTGGCCAAAARGATATTCTATATCATAGAATGCCATGCTCAGTATACTAACTGAGAGTAGTGTTAGGAAGGGGCTGATGGCTGCTCAGGGACAAGCTGGGTGTCAGTCAGAGGGTGGTGAGCAATTGATTTGGGCATAACTTGTTTGTCTTGGCTTTTATTCCTCTCCCTTTCTGTTGTCGCCCATTTCATTATTGTTATACTGTAATTATTGCTTATTATTGTTTATTATTATTATTAATTTTATTATTATTGGTATTGATATGGTCATTGTTTTTTATTGCTATGGTTAATATTATTTTATAATTTTACTTTATTTATATTATTAAACCRTTCTTATCTCAGCCCATGGGTTTTACCCTTTTTTGATTCTCCTCCCAATTCTGTGGCAGGGTGGTAAGAGAGCAAGCAGCTGAGTGGTATTTCATTGCTGGTTGAGGTTAAACCACAATAACCCCCTGAATAAAAAGCGAGATGGACCTGTGTAAAGCTACAGAAAGCAATTACAACTCAAAAGGAAATGTCAGAATCAATTAACAATTGAAGAAAGTGAACAGAGCTCTGACTTATAAGAAGAAAAGGATCTCAGCGAAGTGGCCTTTGCAATCTTTGAGAAAAAAAAGAAAAATGAAAGCTGAATTCTAAAGATTTTAAATGTGTATGTGCTGGCARCACAGTGACCTTTCTACTGGACTTTACAGGTGTAAGTTTTAAGGTATTGCACTTACAGCTTTTCACTGTATAGGAGATTCCCATTCACATTTTGAAAAATGGGCATGTAATCACTCACAGRCAAATTAAATATAGCTTGCAATAAAATGGCCGCTGGAAACTGGACTAGCCAGGGAAGAATTATAATTCCCATCCTATTTCCCAAAAGAACAGACAGGAAAAAGTATTTCAGCTGCAAATCAAAGAACAAAGATTTCTACTACCTTATGCTTTCAGTCATAAGAAGCTGCCCACAACATATTATATTCTTCAAGTTCAGATACGCTGGAGGTTTTATTCTGTTCTTTGCTGGCTTTTCCCCTATAAGTAAAGATGCACTAAAGCACAATGTCTCCTGATTTTCTAACACCTTTTAGAAGAAAAATTCAAATGTTTACAGTAACTATGATGCAACATCATAAATACAAAATGCAAAATAAAAGAACCAAATAAACAAATCAGGGACATTTTCTTTTTAGAATCATGATTCTGGAACACATGGAGTGTTTTAATCCATAGTTTTGCTTAGTGCAACTAGCTTGTTGTGGCTGAAAGCAGCTATTTATCTATGCCTAATGGAAAGGAGTCAGGTTTAGAGAGAAATGGCCTAACAAAATATTTCACAGGGAAAGAAAAAAGTGCCAAGCCMTTTAGACTAGGTTTCTGCAGTGCATTTCATTATTCCCACCATTTAAATATTTTGGGAGTAAAGGTAGAACAGGCAGTATATGTCTTTGTTTCTTTCTTTAAGCAGTAAAAACAATTGCAGAAAAAAAATCACCCTAATAGGGATTCAGATATAATCTCAGACATTAAAAGATTCTAATAATTACAGAGATCCTAAATTCCTGKTGAGATTTTTGCTCTTTTCTTGGATACAAAATCAAATGCCACAACAGCTTACTAATTAAGACTAGCTATTTGCATCTATTGATCTGTACTGCAGTGTTCATGTTTGTATTTGCTACAGAGTTTGGTAGGAACCTTTACATTTTAAAGACATTTAYCTCGGCATTTATGACCCTATTTCAGGACTGAAGAGTGCTTGAAAAGAGTATTCAAAGCAGAGTTTTGTCATACTAATTGACATTTGTGATTACTGCCTCTGATACACTTTCAGCTTTAGCTCCAAAAATTCMCTTGCAATTCACCTGTTTTCTATGAGAAAAATACTGCGGTGAGGTAAARCACCTTGATCTGAAAGGTTTTTATTTCCACRTATGTCTTTACAAACCATATTTCARCTTTTCTGAATGCAAATGGTTAAGAGAGTAGTTTAAAAAATGGGTGGGGTTAATGGATTTAAGGAATATTGGCTTTATCCTCAAACTACTTTCAGATCTGGATAAATGATAGAGTTATTCTGGTGCTCTGGGCACCAGGCTGCAGTGATCAGCAGAACAGAGATGGTTTGTCCTCCTGCTGTACAGGAGGAAAAGCCAGGCTGCCTGCTGCCAAGGAAAGATATTTATGTGTGTGGATTGAAGGAAAAACAGCAACAGCAAATTTTGTTTTCCAGGGCTCCTCTTCTTATAATCGCTTTTGTTATTTATACTGCTGAGAAACTTGAARCAGCTCTACAAGTCTTGAGTTCTCCCTGCTAAGCCAGAACCTGAAAATAATGTTGTGGGGATGGTAAAGACAGATATTGTTTTATTTCTGCTACAGGATTCATCACATTTTTCTGAATGTCAAGATCATCTTTATGGGATATAATTTTTTTTTACATTTACATGGTGTGTAGTTGTTAAATTAGCAACATTTTACTTYCTTGTGACCACCACAATAATCAGTCTCATGTAAATTCACATAACAGTTGAAAATAAAGCAAAAGCCAATGTTCTAGTCCAATTCACTGAATTGYTTAAACTTAGACATAAAATTTATTAGGTTTAGTGAACAGGTCCCATTTTTGGCAYGTAATCACAAAGGCTCAGTGCCAGTTCGTTATTTCTATCATTCAATCATAAAAACTGATATATGCTATTAATATGCTATTCACAGATACTGAATGCCAGAAATAATCCTGGTGTTAAATCAGACTTCTTGCATTATTCATGATGTTCTCTGTAATATTATTTTTGCAACTCAGAGAGAAACAAGCAGTATTGCTACTTTGGGAAATAAGTCGCATGAAACAGTATTTGTCTTTCATGGCCATCTGAAGAAATTRAAAGTTTTGATTTAATTAAAGGCACACATCTATGTTGCTGCAATGTTGAGGCTAAATTTCATGCCAAGAAATCAATTAAAATTGCCAAAAATGTMTGCCAAAGCTTTATATTAAACATCTTCCCTTGTGGTTTCTGATCCTTAAAGCAAGGTTAACAAATGGATGCCATGAAGCAAATATATTTCAAAGAATATGTTTTTAAAATGGCAGATTTTAGGCAACTAAAATGTCATCTGACTCAGTGGTAGTCACTTGGGCAGTGCAGATTAAAAATCTTCAGTTGACAGCAAAGAAATGAGCAACAGGGATGGAATGAAATCCAATCTTTGAATCTTCAGTCTAAAAGATCTTGTAATATCAGTGATTTTTTACCTAAAATGTAATTCCACCTAAATTTTTTATGCCACCCTGGCCACCAGAACCACACTGTGCCTAGTTGCTACATCCYACAACTTGAATTTTGTSCTCACAAAAGACTATATTTCTAAAATGTARGTGGGAGAAATCATTAGCTTTCTCAGTGAGACTGCTAATGTAGTATTTAAGACCTGTATTGTTACTATTAGTAACATTTTTAAAGAAAGCATTTTTTATCATTAGGTTTTTTTATTACCTCACTGTTAGAGCCATCAAAATCAATTTATATGTATCAATCTGTTCACACCTAAGAAGGCTGTGTTTTAGAATCTAATTACTTTTAACTCAAAGCATCAAACAAGTTTCATATTGGAAAGTCTTATTATTTGTTTGTCTTTTCGTCCAGAAAGTCTGCATTCATTTTAAGCAGGAAAAAAATTAATAACTGAAAGGCATTGGTGCAGAAAAGTGAAAAAACGGTTTCTTGAAAGAAGTTCTCATGCTTTGAAAAAGCTTCTTGTTTTATTTATTTTTCCTTCCCTCTCTCCTGTTTTTAAAACATTGGAAGGATAAAGTTATTTATGGTGTTATCAAATGCCTCCTGCCATACTGACTGTGATGTATTTCCTAACCTTTACTCTGGCTTTGACTGGGTGATCCCAGCCACTTGWGTCAAGGTAATGGCTCTTCTGCAGAAAAATTAAATTCTGTCATACCCTGTTGTTTGGTTCCACRTTGTGACAAACTAATCAAAAACTTTATGCAATTTAAACCAAAGTTATGAAAGAGTGAAATTCATGGAATCAAAGGAAATTTAAAATATGAGAAGAACCTTATGTGTTTTTTTCCATTACAGTTGTTAACTTGTTCTAGCATATTCTTAACATAACCTTTGCAGTCATAAGTTCTAATGTATTTATCTATTTTCTTTTTTGACACTCCCTGTTAAATGTCATCAGATAAGAGCACCTCTGGGTATTTGAAAAACTGAGCAATAGGCCAATGTGGAAAAAATATAAGATGAAGATGGTAAGATGCTTATTATGTAAGTTTTGTGTGATTGCAGCAKGTTCATTTGACAGTGCCTCATCTAGTTGCAAATGAACCACACCAGATGTCCAAAGTTAYCATCAGCATTAAAATAAAGAAAAAAGGAAAAAAGYAAAATAGTATCATATCATAACTATATTGCATAAACGCTCTTGAACTACATTTTTCACTGTAACTTAACTTTTATTATTATAATMTCTCCAAAATCAGGAAAACCAGAATATCACAGAATTTAGGCTTGAATGAAAAACTTTTAAAGAAAAACAAAATGGGGAGCTGAAAACTTAATTTAAAAGATTCCCTACCTGTCTCTCAAAGGCAAGGCATCACACAAAAGCTAAAAAACAGGACATTTAGCAACAAAGTATTCCTGAATACCAATTTCCTTTCAGGCAAAGTCAAGAGTTATCTGAAAATTAGTGAAAAGTCTTTTATTTCTCTGTGATTTGTGTTCTGCAATATTTGTCTKTCTTTTTACACAGAAATTTAGCAAAAATTATTTTCAAAGTAGCAGATGTGAGTTACAACTACGGCCAGTTGCTGTTCATGCCAAAAAATCACTTTATTCAATGCCTGATGTGAGTGTGGCCGTGTTTGCTGCTGCCTGTACTGTTTGCCATAGCAAGGCACAAGCGCCTGCTGAAGTTGACCCAACCACATTTTTACCCTTTGGAGACTTCTTGGAGTCAGCCAGCTGTGTCGACAGTGTGCTCCAGTTAGCTCATGCTTGCTAGTGCTTTCCAAAAAACCACTTCCACTTGCCTCTACACACATCCAGCAGACAATTGGTAGTGGCCATGTCACTGCTACGCTGACTTCCCTGGGCAAATTGGCAAAAACTTATCAGGAAGAGGCATATTTCAGRCCCATCTACATTTGCTGCAAGAAAATAAAGCTGAGCACAGAATCCTTAACATTGAAAAAAGGAATGCCTTTGTTTACTGTCAGACAAGTTTTAGCAGAAAGACAAGCAACAGGAAGCCTATCAGGAAGAAGTAATACTGCATGTGTGGAGTACATGCAGTACTCCAGTACTACAGAAGGAAGTTAGTTGGCTGCTACTGAGGTAAATGGCAATTGGGGTCCAAGTTTCCAGGTATGTATCTGGACAACTAAGTACAACTCTGCTGCATGAAAAGCTTGTCCCTCTCTGTGTYGGCCTATGTTTGGAACACAATCCATTAAAAACTTCAGGAAGAGCAAGAAAAATTGACTCATTTAGGTGGCAGTTGAGAATGCCCTTCCTGCCACTTTTTTTATTCCCCTGACCTTGGGGATGACTGAGGCCTAAACCTGGATTTGTCAGTGAAGATCTGTCAGCCTTTGGGCTCTGGCAGGAGATGTTTTAAGGCTGCTACCAACTASAGACAGCAGTGATTTTGTACAAAGATCCCGTGTAATCTTTAGTAATGAAGAAAGATTTAAGATGTGTCTTGTGCACATGATGCAATAAGAAAAAAAAGAAAAARAAACCTWCATGCAGCTTTTTARAATTCAAGTGGCCCCAGTGAAGCTAAAATATCTCCTGTCTGATGGCAGCATACTGYTAAAAAAGAAAACAATAAATTCATGAATAGAAATGTGAAGCCARGCCATGATTTTGCAAAACTCAGAAGATACAAAATAAATCTTCATTTTGAAAGGCTGGAAGATGAGTTCTCTGAAATGAAGATATTTTTCTTCTTTTCCCAAATATTACCTTTTACAGAAGGATGCTGCAGGAGGTAAATTTCAACATTAAAAGGTGTCATGATGTATTGGAGGAGTGTGTGAAATCTTAGGGCTGCAGGAAATKCTGCAAATGGCTGCAGGCAAGTCAGCAGGATGCACAGGGGCAACAGGCACCTCTAGYAGGACATGCAGCTCACCCACTACCATCACTGAGCACTTTTTTCTACCAAACATTGAATWCCCAATCATTTGCACCAACAGTCAAACAGCAGGAAATATCTGGAATTAAAACACACACGTGAAGTCAGGATAACAACAACAAGACATGGATAAAGGTAAACATCAGCTCTGTTAAAGAGAGCTGAATACAGTGGTCTTTGGGGACATGGGAATGCTCCTTCCAGGCCCACTGGAGCCAGAGTTGYTCATTGTTCAAGCCAAGGGGTTTTCTCACCCTCCAGTCCCATACAACCAGGATGCTGAAATTCTCTCTCCCTAGGTCCCAGACTGAATATCACCACTCTAAACATACACTCACTAACTGCAGACAAGGCTGGATTCACAAACCAACTCAGCAATTCCTTAGAAAGGGCTGGAGACCAACATCCRTGTAAAATGCCTTAGGCAGAGCTGAAACAGGGCTTGTTCCAGGGTGGGAGGGAGCCCCTATGGAGGCTTAGCAGGGACAGTCAGGACTAGTGGTGCTCTCAGGGCCATGACAACTACAAGTGAAAAAACATATTCCTCTTAAGTCTTGCATATAAGCTTGAAGGATATTTGTCTCTTTACCAGAAAGGTAGATAATATAAGGAATAATTACTTCTCTCAGCTAAATAGAGTAACCAAAAAGGATCAAAATAAGACCTATAGTACAGTAAGCCATCTCTTAAAATGTACATGCTTAATGTGCATTTTAAATGTAAATCTCTTAAAATGTACATGCTTAGTTCACAATTTAGTGATATAATTTTTATGCATAACAGACACTGTTCAAATAATACCCATATGAAGAGAACATCTATATTACAGGACACAGTGAAAGAAGATGAGTATTCTTGAGTCTGCTACAAAAGCTGTGWCTCGAATAGCACTCATTTGACATTAAATTTGCCATTAGATCCACTCTTGGGCTAATAGAGACATTTTCACTATTAATGAAACTAATCCAACACTGCAGATTTCTGCCTACTCATTACAGTAATTTATTCATAAAGTGTTCAGTTGTTCCTGGGAGATTCTGATGGAGAGCTGTACTCAGGACAGACATTTCTAGAAGCACTTCTAAAGTAGTTTCTGGCTTATCTCTGGCTTTTTCCCTTGGTGTCTCTGTTAAGTTTCTTCAAGCAGTCAAAATCTGAAAACATAAACCTAGTCAAATATTTTCCAAAATGGACTAGTGATTGGTGGGAATAAAAATTTTTAACTTTTCATATTGGTGTGTTTTCAGATCAGCATTTCTTTGGTTGTCATACATTTTRTGAGACAGGATGAGGGGAAATGATGTAGAATAAACAATAAACCTGAAATTAAAATGAGCCTGAAATTAAAATAAACCTGAAATGAAAAAGAAAGTGTTTATTAATAATTTGAAAATATTTTTAAAACTGTTCACAGTTTCTGTCTGGAAACACCAGAGAGAAGATAATTTGAGCAGCTATTTTCAAATGATCACTTACAGGAAAATAATATTTGGAATCTAGTGCAAAGTTTACCTAAGGTTACCATGACCAGCATGACAATAAGTATGACTATGAAAGCAAAACAGAAAAGTGATATCACAATAAGTTAGATCATCTAACTTGAATATTTCGAGGTCATGTGCCTCTGTGTCTCCCATTTCCACGCTTAACTGGTCACACGACCACTACCTCCCAACCTCTCACCTGAAAASTTGCTGTGGCTGCTCAGCAATGTGCATCCACCCAGGATGACAGCAGGTCTCCTTACTCAGATTTTCCAGGAGATTTGTTTTGGCACTCTGCTGACCAGGAATCATGCAAGTGTTATTCTTTTTCTTTGCAAACTATTGCTTGGTGTGGATGCTGAAAGCAAGAGGTCAGGCAGCAGCAGCATAATTTGTAGGAAATCAAGTCACACAACTTTCTCACACTGGTCTGAGAAATTGTGAGGAGGAATCAAAACACTCCTTGAAGGTGAAAAACAGTCTCCACAGGTGTTGTTTTTCCAGCTTGTTGTTTACTTGTAAAAATGTTCAGGGGTGTTGTTCTGAATGTCCAATCATGTCTCTTTTCACAGCACTGTCTATAAAAAAGGTGGTGAAGAGTAAAGATTGCTCTTTTTGTCTTTGAGATTGAAGAGCCTGTGTTGTTGTATTTGAAAGCTGTCCTGAATTTTACAACGACAGCTTGGGATGCATTGAGAACTGAGCTACATGTTTATTGGCTGCACTCTCAGAGTAAGGTGCTTAAACATTTGGAATGACAAAAGCTAGGGGTCACTATGCATTAAAATAATTTTTGGTTCCTGAGCAAAGTGTGAGTCACCTTCTAATGTAAACATCTTAGTTGTTCGAAACAGTGTTAAACCATATCTCATTCCTTTTATCTCTGATATTATCCTATTATTTATCCTATAATTTATCTCTAATATTATAATAATATTATATTATTATAATATTAATTATATTATTTTTATCTCTACTATTTATCTCTAATAATAATAATATTATTACTTCTATTTTAGACTTGATAACTTCTATAACAGATTTCTGTTCTTCTTCTTAACATTACATTGGAATTGCCATTATGGAATGCCATTCAGACAATTTTTCTGTTATTCTGCTTCCTGGACATCAAACAACAATTTTAGTTATTCAGTTCTTTCTTTACACTTGAAGAACACAAAGTATTTAAAAAGAAGTGTCAGTTCGAAATTCTCCATGAGTTCAAATTCTCATGAAATACTTTAAATTTACACCTAAACCCCAATAATAAAATTTTGAGCTTTTTGAGACACATACTGAATATCTTTTGAATCTGTCGATATTAACCTTGAATTATAAGAATCCATTCAAAAATTCTATTACTGAAATGAATTTTATTTTGTATTAGGGTGCAGTAATTTTAAATATTCCACAAAGGAAACCTTAGATTAAAAAAAAATCTTCATAAACAAATATTCAGAAGAGCTAACTTGCCATTCCTAGATGCAGAACTACCAGCTTTACTCTTACAAAAACTTCAGCAATTAAGGAATTAATCAGCAATATATTAGTCTTGATTAAAGCAAGTCACTTCTAAACTCCGTGAAGTCTTTCAGACTATTCTGACTTAATTCATCCTGTCATTATCGTACTTTATGTTTTTTTTTTCCCCTTCAAGGAGGATATTAGATTAGTAGACATTAAATCACTATTTGCTGTTACCTCTTTAATTTCCTACCAACATCCAGGTTTCTTCACCTCCAGTATTTTTCCTCCTGTTAATTTAAGAGGAATTCCTACTGTAGAGATTAAAAATAAAGATTTAAAATTGCCAATTAGTCTGATCAACATCCTTGACATTTAAATATATATGTAAAGTTATTTTGCTTCACCTGCTGCTGACACTTCTTTACTTGTTACAAAATTACCTCTGTGTCTGATGTCTAACCTGAAGAAGTCAGCTATTGATGTTTCAGCTGAGTGTGTAAACTAAGGGGAATAGACAACAGCTTACCAGTTAACTTTTGCTGCTGATGATTTTATCTCTGACACACTTAAGTAAGTTAAATTTGGAGAAAAACCTTCTTTCCATTCTATTTAAATTTCTAAAAATTGCTTTCTCAGATGAGCATGAGCAGGAGATAAAATTGCATTACCTAATAAATAGTTGTTCTTGTTGTTATTATTGTTATTATTATTAAGGCTTCTCCAAACACCAGAGTCCAATCTTGTCATTGCTCAACTGTCTGCTGAAAAGCACTTTGAGAATATGCAGACGAAGGTAAAAACTTGATGGATTATGGTATTAGGTGAGTAATCAAGATGATCAGCCTCTGAGAAAGTGTGAAAAAAGAGGCCTTTGATAAACAGGCAGAAAAAATAATGGGACAAAACATTGCATGCCCTGCCCCAAAAAACACATGAAAAAYGGAGAGAGGAGGAAATGGATGCTGAAATTCCAGAGCATAGTTTAAAAATCCTAGCAACATTGCTAGAGAAATAAAGGATTAAATTGGACAAAGAAAATTTGGGGTTTTTTTTACCCTAGCTTTACAGCATTATTGAATGCCACAACTTGGGAAGAGAAGCATGAGGAATAAGTAAAAGAGAAATGCAAAGTAAACTCCAGAGAGTACATCTATTTTGTGAATCCTTTGAGATCCTTTTAACTATAGAATAGCTTAGAGAATCTCTTCAGAAGGYTTGCCTTTTGGGTTCTGTTTTTGTGAATACTACTGCTGCATTTGGGGTTTAATAATTATATTGGATTTGCATGGCTAAGATTTGGTAGCAGGGGTTGCTTTTGTGAGAAGCTGTCAGAAGCTTCCTCCATGTCTGGCAGAGCCAAGGCTTGGCAGCTCCAAAGACTCCAAGGACTGCTCCCTGTGGAAGAATGACCRATGTTGCAGCAGTTTGAGGGGTRCTTTGCCCATGGGAGCAGCARTTCACAGGGAGCTGCTGCTCGTGAGATGGACTAATGTAGGAGAAGTCCAYGGAGAATTGTCTCCATGGGAGGGATGCCATGGTGCAGCATGGGAGCAGTTCCTTCAACTGAGCAGCGGGAGAAATAATGTGTGATGAACTGACCACTCCTGACCTCACTGTGCCTCTGGGGGAGGAGGTAGAGCTTGAGAAGGAGGGCAGGGGGAAGGTGYTTTAAGAGCCTAATTTCCTTCTCATTATCCTACTCTGATTTTTTTAGTAATAAATTAATTTAATAGCTCTAATTCCAGCCTGTTTAGCCTGTGACATATCTGGTGAGTGATCTCTCCCTATCCTTACCTCAACTTGTGAACCCTTTGTTATATTTTCTCTTCGCTGTCCAGCTGCARAGCAGAATGATGGAATKGCTTTGGTGGTTGCCTGGCATCCAGCCAGCATCAGCCCACTACAATAACTTTATTCAGCATTGTGAGGCTGCCATGTCATCATTTATTCCAAATGGTAGCCCCTGTTTTATTTATGGACTTGTATAACAGACCTTTTGCATTCTAAAAAGATTCCATTGTTAAACAGTGCACGATTCATTGAAGATCTGCAGTCAATATTTCCCCAAATAGCTATAAAGCACATGYATAATTTTCAGTCTTCTATGGATGTGAATTATTTTACTGTATTTATATATAAAATACTCAAAATAGCAAAGGTGTATCCTCGACAATCATATTTGAAATATGTTCYTGGATGCCTGCCACTGCTGCCAATTTTAAGAAAATGTGTACATTGATTAGTTCCCATGATAATAGCATCTATAAATTGATTTAAACAGCGATGAGTGACAGACTGCMTTTTTCTTAAATTGGCTCCAATGGTTATGTGAACAGGTCCTGTTGCTAGAAAGTCAAGGCAGATGTTATTTTTTAACTAAAACAAGCAAAACCTCACTTCTCTGTTCAGCACTTGTTAAATTCCCTAGACATTTTAACAGAGTTAAAATAAGAGTTCTCAAATCTGTATTTTTATAAAAACATTATTAACCTATTGTGACTTTCTAAACTCCTGTGTCTTTGCAGTAGAATAATTAAATGATCCCTTTGGCACTTTTTAATTCAGAGTATCATTTATGTTTTTATTTTTAAAAAAGAGAATTATTAAATTTTCTTACTTTTAAAACAAAAAATTTATAAATATAATTTTAGAATAATAAATGGGATATTTAAATTTTTTACAGTATTTAGTCATTAATGTTAAACATTTACGTTTTCCCCTAAATACCTGTAGTTCCAAAAATATTTAAGAATTTCTAAAAGRCAAGTAATCTATTTCCATCTCTACCTATATATTTTAGTACTGGTAAATATTGCATTGGTATAAAAATGCAGAACATACATCCCTAACATTTAAAATCATATAATATAGAGTACCCCCATTCTTTTTTGYGATCCAACTTTAATTTCATCATCAAAAGTTTGCTTCTTAAAAATATTTTCCCTATGTTGTAAGCTGTRGTCTTTGCATCACAGGGTATAAAATACAAAAAACTTTATAGATTCTGAGGTAAACCAGTTTATCCTTATTAGCTGTAGTTCCCTTCTGTTCCATACAGGCAGCTTTCTCTTCTAAGTAAATTACCATCAGAACAACACTGATGACATTCTTGACCTCTTGTCATATGAGGTAGTTCAGTCACTACTTCAGGCTGTGTAAAATACTACTGTTGTTCTCCCATACACATTAAATAATATGATGCATAAATCCCATGAAATATTGAAATGAATACAGGTTTTTAAAGTTTTCACTGAAGTCAGGTTTTTTTTTTATTTCTTAAAGCCAAGGACACAGTCACTACATAAAGCTGTGTCATAAAGATATATTTCTAAAAGCTGCTAAATAAAGTACTTCTGAACACAGTATTTGTCTATAAAAACCTTCTTGAAATACACTGTAGAAATATGTAAATCCAAACTAATGAAAAGAATAGCACAGAAGCTACAACTATTGTTAAAAACTTAATATCTTCAGTAAAGGTTTTCTGCTAGAACATTAACTCAAACCTATTTCACCTGATTTCTGGACATTAGTGGAGAATTAGGTGATATGAAAGAAAAAGAGTGTTCTTCTAAAAGTTGAGGATGAAAGAAAAGTCATGGATGAAAGACAGGGACACAGTGCCTTCTTACAAGAATTCAGCTCAGCCATCCCTGCTATTCCTGTGGCACTATACAGGCATCACCTCAAATCTTGGCTTTAAACAAGAACCAAAAAAAAAAATTACTGGTTTCCTCAACTGCAGATAATGCACACAATCATTTGTGTGGTATAGTTAGAACACACTGTATTCTTCAGGCAGGCAACCAGGACTGACCTCTGATGCTTTTATTTGGAAAAACCGAGATCTGTTTCTTTCTTGAGAATATTCATTGTATTCACACTGTATCCCATCTTTTACCCCATCTGAATAATTATATAATTATCATCATTAAAACTGCAAGTGTGCATTTTTTGGGGTTTTTTTTTCTGATATATTCTTTTAAGATAGACCTTAGAGGGTCCAGAAAATGCTGATAAGCAAAACCMGCTTATAACAGAAAAGTAATTTTTCTGACAGAGACTTTTACAGTCTAGCACATTTAACTACTTGTACATATCTGTCAAACTTGGAATACAGTAATTTATGCCACCTAGACATACCAAGATAACAATGCATAAAGAATTCTCTCTATCTAGGGTGTAGGGACAGTGTTTTATCTGCTGAGCTGAATAGTACCAATATCATTCCACCAGACTTATCAGCATGTGCTGGCTGGTTTTTTTCCCTTACCATCTGCAGCATATGTAATCACATTGCAAGGAAACCACAAATCTCCCACTGAGGTAATTTTTTGTTGTTCCTACTGTTTGCTTAGGAGTACAGAACCTATCACYAGGTCACATAATAAAAATTATCTACTTCTGCTGTAAGTTGCTTTTTATTTGGGGCAACTGTCACCAAATCAAAGAGCTGGYTTAAATACCAATTATTAACCAGATCAACAAAGATTCCAACACTGTATGATAATTGCTGAACAGACACAGATGCACACTACACTACAGACAAAATGCAGTGGTGATTTCTCCCTGGAAAGAAACTGTATATGGTTTGATTTTTTTTTTCTTTTTTTTTACTCTGTTGCTTTCATGATGAATATTGGCATATTTTCATAGAAATAAATGTCTTGATTTGGCATAAATAGCAAGTTCTACACCCATAACAAATTTAATAAGTGAATAAAACTAGTCCCTTGAGCATAAAGGTTAGTCTGACTCTAGGTTGTAGCACTTGCCTTCATGGGTGTGGAAATTTGCAAGAGCATTCTAGAGATTTTTGCATGCTTACTATGGGATTAGTAGAAGGAATCCAAAAAGAACTGTGAGGTTTCTCACCCAGTAGGTCGTACCACAAAGCCAATCCTCTATTTAGCTGTTTAGCATGTCTGTATTTCTCATGTATACATTCAGACTGTGTTTAGTCATGAACATTTGCAGGTGCTGAAAGTCACTTGTAATGCTTACTTCAGTTCACAGAACTATCAGTGAATGCAGTCACCTTGACAATTTTCAGTGTTTCTTCTCAGTATCTAGACCTTCCTGGTGCGTGGAGGATGCTATTCTACCCTTAGATTGAACAGTGTTTTTTACCCTTAGATTGAAAAGTGCTTTTTACCTCCTAGTTAGAATTTTTATACTTTAAATGTGCTGTTCTCTGAGAGACAGAACTTATTCCCTTCTCATTTTCTAGCACATCCTCTGCAGTGGTAGCACTGGTCTAAGGTGGAAAAGTGCCTGAAATAGGACTACTCAGTCTGTTACTGTGCACATTTCTCATAGGAGCACTTGGAATAAAGAGGCCTCTTACACATTCTCACAAACACAATCTTTATAATTRTTTTTCTGTATCACTTACCAGTTTTACTTGTGCTTCAAAACAAGTGAGTACATAAATATAAAATGGCTCTAATAGTAATAACATCGCCTGCAGCTGCCAGGAACAGTTTGTACCAAGGAAACTCTGGGCATATGTTGATGTGACAGCCATTGGCAGGGCTTAGTTGCATATGCTGCACTGTCAAAACCCCTTTTTAACTATCTCAGAGGGATTGTGTCATTTTCCTCCTAATTTTGASATAAAATACAGAAAACAAATTAGTTTCTGGAAAGTTTCTTATCGAGGAACTACAATGTATYATGCTTTTTTTCCCCCCTAAGTTTTAAGTGTCCTATTCCCATGTCCAYGAGATCTGGCTCACCTTCTTTCAGGGTAATATCACAATTTCATAATTGTATAGTAATTTTTCATAACTGTAGATTGATAGCCTGCATATCAAAAGTCATTATGATTGGGTGTTCTAGAAATTTTAATGCTGTACATTCCTTAGAGGTGAACAYAACATGTAATGCTTTCTTTCTTATGATAAAAGATACAACAAATCATATGCATGCCTGCAACTTGAGTTTTTGTATTTGTGTATGTGTGTGTATATGCAAGCATGAACTAATTGAATATCTTTAACTATCACCTGTCCTAATACTAGCAAAACTGAAAAAACTCACCTTGCCCAAAAAGACATTTTCCCATTCATCCTTGAAGCAAAAGAAAGAAAACAAATCAAAACTTAAAATGAAGACCCAGTCTTGAGAAGACTTTCCAAAACTCTTGGAAAATGGATGAGTTTAGCAACCTACCCAAATGAAAAAGGAATGGGTCCAAATCCATTACAGTCAGAGAGATTGTTTCCATTAACTAAAATAGGTTTGAGATGAGATTCATGGCACATGTCTTTTAGTGATTTGTACTAAAAATGTGAGAGGAATGAAAACATATTAAAATTACATCCTGAAAGCATGCTTTTGTGCTATACTAAAAATAGATGCTAGATCATCTTTAAAAAGAGAGCTCATCAAGGTTGTTGAATAACCAGAGTAATAGCTGTCCAGATGCCATAATGAGATTTATGTAAAATATTGCGTGGGCAGAAATTGTAATTGCTTTTTTTGTTGTTGTTGTTGTTGTCACGGAAGAGAAAATTTCATTTTTCAATTTCTAGCCTTGTGAAGTTCAGTTAAGAGGCAGAGATTACAGTTTAACTCCAGTTTATCACTACCTATATGACAAGTGCATATATAAAAATTGTATACATCTGGTAGCAAAATTTCCATGTCTTAGCCTAAAATCAGATGATGTAAAATATTTCTGTGATGTTTATTATGAAATTTGAGGTTTATGAGGACAAAATGCTTTTCATTATTGAACTGAGGGAGGAGAGGAAAAATGCAATACAAGGTAAGCCATTTCTTGTGAAAAATTTTAGATAAGCAGTAGAGAAATTTGCATAAGGATAGATTAAAAGGTCTAAATCACTACTTCCAAAGAAATTGAACTTAAACCTCAAAATCTTTAAAACTGTTTACTTTTTTAATGTGTGCTTTCTTTTTCTTCATTTCTGACGTTAAAATATTGTCTAGTGTAATATCACCTCTGCAGAACAGGAAACCCACAAAGAACAAGAATTTSTGGTGGGAGTCCATAAATGAATCTGAATAAAAAGGAGGGAGGTTAGWACTTTTCAAGGCAGAGAATACAGAGAGTGTAACAGAGAAAAAGAAAATGAGGAGATGGCAGAAAGAGAGAAAAAAAAGGACAGGAGCACAGGAAAGCAGAAGGAAGGAAGGGAGGGAGAGAGGGAGGGAGGGAGGAAGGGAGGGAGAGAGGGAGGGAGGGATAGAAAAGGCCTTTTCTGAAGGCCTTCTCTGAATAGGGTTATGTAGAGGACAGTTAAAAAAAAGTATTCATCAGTGTYTTTTCCTCAGTGATGGAAAGTTTTCTGATAGAATTCCAACATTTKCAGTGAGTAGACCATTGGGTCACAGAGATGGGGGATAGGGTGAAAGGAGGGAAAGAAATTATTACAGATCATTGAAGGGTTTTGTTACCATTAGATTTATGAATTTAGATTAAGTGAATCCAGAAGTGCTAAAGCCACAATGCCCTTATAATCACTATCAGAAGATCTGTWGTTGAAACCTTTATTAGCATAAACATATATCACTATATATGCTGCAAACACAATTTTAAAAAGTCAAAACTTAAAAAAAACCCAGTGATATTTAATGCCAGTATTTCTGTTAATATTTTGGTAATTCTATTGTAGCAATCTTCAACAGTGCAAATTATGTTGAAGTCCACTCAAGGAAGTTAAATATTAGATTCCTCACTTTCATTTCTCCACTGCGTATTTTATTCCATTCATAATGTTATTGTACCTGGRTAGAGGAAAGCTTTATCTAAAGTCCAAATAATATATACAGGATACAGAGAAAACAAAATTTATTCTAAGAAATGTAATAAAATTATAAATTAAATGTAGTCTATGAAAGTATGTGCCAATTAGCATTTCCTCAGAAGGACTGCTCAAAATTGAAGTGTTAGWCTTCTGTTTTCTCTGCACAGTACCTCAAAATAATTTCTGTCAACCCTTACCATTTGTTACTGACAAATATGTACACTCAGGGCAAATGCAGAAAAGATTGTTCTAGCAAAAAATTTTGATTTATGGAGCAAAAGTCCACATGCAATAGTTTATTAAARTATGTCTAGTTCACTTTTATCTTAATTTAATGCAGAAGTAGATTCCAGGACACAGGGAAGTGTGCAGTTCTCATAAATGTGCTTCAAAAATTAACCAGTGGGGAACCCCTAAATTGAATCCAATAAAAAGCATTTGAAATTACATTTTCAGAGTGCTCAGCAACAAATTCTTTTTAATTGTTTATATTGACCTTGCTTTTCCAATTAAAAAAAAATCCTCTTTTAATGTTTAATGTTTCCCTGAATAGAAAAGACTTAATTAGGCTTCATTTGCACCATCAGGAATCATGAACAGATTATAATTTGCATCGCAGAACTGTGGAGCATCATTAAGGTTACATTTGGTATGGTCGTTATAAGAAATCGTATTGAATAAATATCTGCAGACTAAGGTCAAACATTATAACGAAAATATAAATCCTTATCTGGAAACCTAATTGTGGTTTTCTTTCCCTGGATGTTACTCTCCACTGTAGAAAGGCTGCAAAAACGGGAGTAGGTCCATGGATAAGTGACTGATATTTTATTCTGTTACAATACAATCATTTTGAGGAAACATTCATGGGTTATTATACTAAATTAAGCATAATAAGCCTTCTCAATCAGTCACTTTCAGTGGGTTCTAGGCTTAAGGAAARCAACAGCATTTATTGTGAGTAAACCTAACATGAAATCCATTTCTCCTTTTGTAGTTGTCACAATTCTTGTTTTACTTTGTTTACCACTGTCATATAAAAAAAAAGTCTCTTGAACAGCATGAAAACATTTTCGATAAACACTATACATAAGAGATGGTCTCTTTCTAATTATACTACATACACTTAAAATAGTCATCCTAATTATTTGTTAATTCAAAGGCAAGCAATTTTTTGCTGTATTTCTTTCTTCATCAACTTTTTTAACTTCTGTAGGAGAGAGGGAAGGGCAAAATATATAGCACTGTACAAACATTCCTTCAAACACAAATGTTCTACCAACAAAGATAACTGATAAATGACTTGATCAGAAAAAGTGTTCACCTTTTTTTCATCTTTAGAACTGAATAGCAGAAGATGTTTCCATGGKAGACAGAATGAAATATCAGTGTAGGAATCATGAAAGAGTACTAAAAAAAAGTGCTGATGCAGGAAGACRACTATAACAAGGTCCTTACCTCTTCACACTCTCATATTTACTTTGAAGTAAAAAAAAATTAAAAATTAAAGTCATAATTTCCCRTGGATAAAGTTTCTCTCTGGTGATCCATAGTGTAAATAGAAATAATAGGGACTTCTGTTCATACTTTCTGGATCTGTACCCRAAAAAGTCCCTTTTTTCACTACTGGCAACTTACACTTAGCAAGTGGAGAAGAGCAAGACATTGTAATGAGATTTTGAAGGAGTTGGTCTCCAGAATCTTTTGCCCTTCACCTGTCAGTCCCAAGAATTGGAAGTTACAGGAAAGCAAAATTGCTTGAGTAATGAGGCTTGGTTTTCCATCACTAGTGCAAGCATTTGAGCTACACTTGGATAACACCTGAATACATATATTCCACTAGCTCTGAGTTTTKACCAGCAAAACACTGCCTATTCAATATGGGAGGATGTATTCAGCAGAAGCTGARAAATAAATGACAAACCTTGGTAGCAATTGCACCATGCTGATTTAATGTAAAGTGTGATAGCTTCAGATATGTTGTTTTCAATAATATGAATCCAATTCCATAGAAAAACATTGTATTTATTCATAGCAGAATAGCAGATGCAGCTGCATTGGGTTAGCTTGAATCGATATGTGTTGTCTGGAAATATGCATTGGATGGGCAAGTACTTCTGACTGAAAAATCTGGAGTTGAGAAGTAAATGTATTGATGTAAACGAAAATGTATTGATTCAGCAAAAAGTTACTGGCTTCTAYAAATACATTTGGAAAGAAAACCTATTTTTATACAAAAATAGAATTCTATTATTTGGATACTGTGATTGATTTAAGAAGCAATTGACAATATATCCAATTCAGCAAAATGSCCTTGATTTCAGTGTCTATTGCATRTAATTCCTTGAAATTTTACTGTGTTGAAAAATCAAACACAAATCCAATTCAAGTGTTTCCAGTCTCAAAGGCTTTGTGACAAACCCATGTAGTTGAACCCTGTCAGTCTGTACTAAAATTGTGAGGATTTATTTTTAGATTCTTTAATTTGAAGTTGTCTTTATTTACATTTCTAAGCCATCAATTTCAATAATGGACGAGCTGTCCCTTATTAACAGCTCTGATTTCTTATTATTGCCCATCATTCACAGCTATGTCTTTGCTTTAATTTGCTCCATGAGCCATTTCTAAATACTTCTTCTTCCAAACGTTTGTCCAGAGAAGACTTTACTTTTACCTTTTTTTTTTCCTAAGGAATGGAGTAGCTTTCTTGTGGATTGCCCTTTTTCATACTTCATTAGAAATGGAGTAAATTTCCTCTTCCTTGGAAATTAGCAGAATTCATATAGAACCACTGCTGTCTTCTGTTTCAAACTTATTTCTATTTTTGTTTTTTAATAAGAAACAGACTTCTATTTCCCTGTTTCTTAGTGGGGGCTTYATCTTTTACTATGGAATTACCCACTAGGAAAACATGACAATCATAAYAAATAATGTCTACTCCTTCCTAAGCCAATGATATTTATGATTCCATGAGTTTTATATGAGTTCTAATGAATAAAAAAAAAAGACATTTTATGTCAAGCATAAATTTTAATAAAAATATTTATATTTGTTATATTTAAAAATGGGACAATTTTTTATTTTTCAAATTTTGTCACATTTAGTATCTGCTTCATGCCCTGTTGCAAAGCCAGTCTTTACATTCTCCAGTTTCCTAGACTGATAGCTTTTAAGTCCAAAAACATACTGCTTCATACCTTACCTCCTGATTCCTGTGTACTCGGTTGCTGATACCTTATTTCATCCCCACATCTCCTTTTTTTCCTTTCTGCTGTTTCTTTGCCTTTCTGCACAAACAGTTCACAAACACTGTTAAAGCCAGATGGGAAACCCTCTCCCCTTCATTGCATTGAATTGACTCAGTTCTTGGACAAGAGTCCTGACAAAAATAAATTGGAGCACTAAGTTCCTCTGCATTTCAGTTCTCTGTGCTTAGACATTCCTGACAGAAAGTAAAACTTTCAAATCTAATAGGGTGTAGTATCAGTAAAGTGAGCTTTGGTAATGGATTTTATATAATTAACTTATAGAAAAGGTGGATTTTATATATTTACTTGAGGAACAACAGAAGTAGTTTGCAAGCATCCAAAACAGTGCAGAATAGGCTGCAAAGCTGAATAGTAGACCCAGACAGTAACATTAGTGTTRTTTACTTAGATCATGTCCTAGTGGAACTAGGACAATCATACATTATTGCTGTTTCTGGCAGATGAGAGTCCTCAATTTACTGACCACTAGCTGGTGTTCAAGGTCAGAAATGCAAAGTGAGATTGAAATATTAATTTAAAAATCAAAATTTAAATATTAATATTTCAGAAGATAATTGTATAGTTAAAATGTGTTGTATTAAGGAATTTTAATAATGTTAAGTTAGAAACTAAACAGCATTCCTATTGCAGATTTGCTTGGACTGTCCTCAAGCACAAATCTCAAGAATGGACTAGAGTGGAAATCACAGAGTTGAAAACTGGTGGAAGTAGAGTGGTCAGAACTAAAATTCCCTGCACTGGTTCCTATATTTCAGATTACAGGGAAACAGTATTTTGATAGTGTGATAACTTTGCTGAGGTTTTCTTGCACATAAAAAAAAACCCCAAAAGGATAAAAAAGGGAACACACACTAATAGGACAGGAATTTGAAATTAAATTCACCTGAGAAATACCATCTCCACATCTGTCTGTTAAAAGTACAAATGACATGCTGAGCTTGCTTTGATAGCTCAATGAAAAAACAGTGTTTATGAACACATAGAGGAAAACAAAATATTGAAGACCAGGGACCTCTTACAAGTATTTGTGTAACTAAATATAATTGAAATAAAGATTAAAGTTACATTAAAATAATTATAGCAATGATGAAAAAATATTATGAAATATTATTTCATAATAATATTTCATTTCACATTAAGTGTGCACTGGTACACATATCAAACAGCTGATCAAAACATCAGCTAGTGTAGATTGTCTTTTCAGTTAGCTGTAAATATTTAAATAAGAAAAAAATATTATTTTGGCAAGAGAGCGAGAGGTGAAGATGGGAAATTATTTTCCCTCACCATCAAACAGAGCTRTAGTATAAATAGTTTCAAACACTTCTGAAACCTTTGAAATAGCTGTGTTGTTCTTCTTTTAAAGAAAGCAAGAAAATGCCCTGGTGATATTACTCAGTTCAGATGACAGAAGCAAGTTCTTCTGATTGTGATAAGAGACTTCAAAGCAACCCTGTAGAGGCTCCCTTTGTTCCCTTTCTCCCAAAGACTACTTCTATGAAGTAGAGCAGTTCTGATGGGAACAACTGAAATTTCATTACTTCCTCCTCAAAAAAGAAATAGRTCTCACTACAAGCAAGACAGCTAAATTCAGGTATCACTTCTGACTGAGGCAGGTATTCAGTTCTGGATTTGACCTGAATTTATTCAGCACAGAGCTACTGGTTCTGAAACKGAGATCATTTCACCAATTAAAACTATGTTCAATCTAGTATGTTCCCACAAAAAATGCATTTTGGAGAAGCTACAATTTTTTGAGCAGTATATATCAAAACAGTCTCCAAAAAATTATAATGAAAACTATCAAAATCCTGTAACAATATCCTCTGGCTAATTAATGCAAAATACAATTTTTTGAGTGTACCTTTAATTACTGTCCATCCTACCAGGTCACATGTTTTTTTACCCTCATTAGAATTTTATTTCTGTGGGTTCTTGAAAACACAATAGCATGGAGTTTAAATCTTTTGCTGTATTTTTCAGAGAGCTTACTGAGTATAGGGTCTGGAAAACTGAACAGGTTTTCCTCAAAAAAACTGAGARAAGTTTTGAAGAAAGAAAACTGATCTTAAACTCTACTCTTTGAATCATAATGTGCTGCATCTGCATTTGAATCTCTAAACTTAAGTTTTCCATCTGAAAAGTTTTGTCATGATTCACAAAGAAAGCTGAAAAAAAAAACTTAGCAAAATGAGAACTGCTTGCAAGGACCTATAGATTTTGCTTGATTTCAAAAGGGAGATACATATTCCATGTAAGGCAACATGTGGATCACATATGTAAATGTAACATATTGGTTTTTTATTTGTGTTCTAAAAGCATAATCTTTGACAAATTCATTCTGTATTATTCAAGACATAACAGGACACTTTMTATCACTGGCTGTTCATAAGTTTTTTAGAAGAGGTTTTTTTGGGTAGGTTGGGAGTTTTTTTGTGTTACATAGAATAAAATATCAATGAGGACATATGTCTTCCTGGAATAGCAGGATTTTTAGGTTAAAAAAAAAAAAAAACCAACGTATTTTTGGAGAACACGCAAGACAGTTATTTTTTAAAGAGATAAATAAGGGTCTATATGGGTACATAAGGGTAATAATAATAATAATTAATGGAAATGCAAATAAAATAATAGCAACAGAAACACAAAGGGAACCATGATACAACAGCAGCCGACTATTAAAGCAATAAGTCACAGCACTCCAGTTTCCTGAGCTCTGGAGAGAAACATGAAGCTTTGCCACAGTCTTATAATTAACCCTCATGTCATAATGGATGAAGATTCAAAATTGCACTAGAAATAAGAAATAAGCCAATGGCAGTGGAGTTCAACATCCTCCCAGGACCCTAAATGATATTCAAAACACTGAGACTATTCTGAGGTTCTGTTTGCATGGAAATTTTTGTCTTTGCATAGGCATTCTTTGCACTAATTATTTTTAGGTTATGTTTTACTAAGAAGTCTTGCCCATATTGTGTCACAGATAATGTGTGTCACATCGTCTTCACTGTAATAAACAAGTGGTCCAGCAACTAGTGAGCAATCTAATGGAATGCAAATAAGAAAAAATTTCCTTTGGGGGAAACATTTCATTTGTTTTGTGTGAATTTTGTAACTCTAAAAGGTAACTGTAAATGAATCAGCAAATCTAAAAAGATTGACATATATTTCAGGAAATTGGTGACTTGTGGTAAGAGGAAGTGTAATGAAATACAGAAATGGTGTAGGTTTTTTGATGAAAAGACCAGACTTCAAATAAAAAGACCATGTCTCCCAGTATTTGTCTGTATTCCTAAGTGACACTGCATTGATTGCATMAGTTCTTGGYCTTTCCACAGTGCACATTGCTGGTAAAGCACATTATACACACAAGGGGCTTATACCAAGCTGAACTGCAGTATCTTCAGGCAGTTAAAACTACATCTCCATAAGAATGCAGTGCTGTAGAAAACTTATCTTAAAGTAATATCATTTCAGGTTTCCAAAGCAGTTTCCACATAAAAACTCATGATAGCCAAAACAACAACAACAAGAAAAACCCCAAATGCAAATGTCTGTAGAAAACAACACAGGGAAGGAAAATTGGGCAGGCAATGCAGTGAATTTAAATAAATAAATAAATAAATAAAAGACCATACTGAAAATAAGCACAATCTGTGGTTTTTCTAAAAGCAGAATGATAGTTCATTATCTGCTTTATATTATTTTAATAGCCAAGCTTCATTCTATTGTATCTTGAATTGGATAGGTAATGATCTGTGTTTTCACGTCTTCTTTTTTTTCTTTCCACATTCCTTCCTCCTTAGGTGTATTACTCCCATTACAAAACTGAAAACAATGATACATGAGAAAYAGAGACAGAGATTCGAGGTTAGAAATAGAGATAGATAAAAGATCTCTATAGATGCATATATATATATGTATAAACTCAACATTTTCTGTAATCTAATCTACAGTTCAGTCTGTTCAGTGAGAAGGCTGAAATGTTCATGATGCAGATGCCCTGGAAGCTTGGTCATGCTGCACTCTTTGCCTGGAAGACACCTGYTCAGCAATTATATGGCCAGCAGTACATTAGCAACATTGCCTGCTGGATTGCAGGTGTTTGAATCTATAGGGAGAAAGTCATTACATTACCATTTCTMTCCATCTGGCCCTAAGAAAGCTAAGTGTATATGGGCCACTGAGATTGCTCACTTCAGAGGATATCTCTCTGTCCATTTATCATCAAACAGCACATGCTGYACCTCCTGAATTTCTAAGATGATAGCTATTATTAATTTCTAGTTGAGAGGCTTATTAGACGTGCTGCTCCAAGTGGATTTACTCCTTAGGCTGCACTAACAAAATACCTCGAAATTCCTGTGTGTGGACACCCTC
Source organism: Alauda arvensis (assembly GCA_902810485.1). Lineage (NCBI taxonomy): Eukaryota > Metazoa > Chordata > Aves > Passeriformes > Alaudidae > Alauda > Alauda arvensis. The sequence goes on from CADDXX010000487.1 coordinate 517,380, forward strand.
TGTTTGCCTGATTTTAATGTAACTTCGAGACAAATTCTCTGCAGCAAGATGGTTTGGACCCAGATTTTTACACTGCCTGCTGAWGTCAGATCACCAGCAGAAAGCTTGGTAGCAAATATTTCAGTGTAGAGACACTGATGCTGACCTAGCTAATGTGAAAGACTAGAGGTTTTTCTACATGCCTTTCTTTGTTGAATTCACTTATGATCACATATCAACCAGAAGGGTAAAACCAGGGGGCATGCATTTTACCTTTACCAAACCACATTAGTGAAACATTACTTCTATAAATCAATTGAAAGATAAACATTTAGAGGGAAGGAAACTTTTCCAGCTTTTCACAGATTTCTTACCAGAAATATGCTGGCAATTTGCCACTGCCTAATCCAACGATGACTCTGAAAGCTTTTTATTATGCTTACAAGTACCTCTCACTGTTTCTAYGCAAATCCAGAAATGCAGGTAAGTAGAGTGTATTGAATGGATAAAATTTATCATGAGAAGTTGARTGACCCAAGTTTAAAACAAGTATTGGGATTTAATGAAATATCTTGGCTGAAAATAAGATTAATATATTGACCCTTTAGGTAAAAAGAAATTGGAAAAACTTGTAAAGAYATGGAGGGTTTATATTAGGAATTGATGTGTTTATGGATATTGCTCTATGGTGTATTTGGCTACAGCAGACTGAAAAAACCAGCATGATCCAGAACATTCTTTGCAGTCCTATCTTCCWACCAAGTCAACAAAGAAAGGAGAATCTTTTCACTGGGATACACCTCTCAAAGAGAGAACTGGCCTGCAAGGCAGTTTTCTGTTCGCACTGGCTGCAAAGAACCACAGAATGGTTGATGTTCAAAAGGACCTTTGGATGCCACCCTGTCAAACCCTAATGCTCAAAGAGCTGATGAATAGCAGACTACCTGGGCCCATTTTCAGGCAGTTTTTGAAAACTTCTGAAGATGGAGACTRCAGCCTCTAAGTAATCTTCAGTGTCACAGTGTTTCCTTATGTTCAAAAAGAACCTCAGTACTTCAGCTTATTACCTCTCAAGAGTAGCCAAGGATACTGATGATGATGATTATTATTATATATTTAGATTTATTATTATAGATTTATTATTATAGGCTTATATTATTATATAATTATACAGGGGAAACCTTTATGCAGACTACTCATCCTTCATAAAACTATTAGTAAAACATTTCTCTTTCTTCCTTTCTATATCTCTATGAAAGTGATTCTACAAGTATATGCATAAAATTAGAACTTATTTTCTTGGATATCATTATTAAAATAAAAATTTAACTATGGAAAATAAAATCCTGTTGTCTCCTGAAGAGGGGAAATGATGATGTAAGTGCTGATCTCTTCTCTTTGGGATTCAATGACAGGACACATAGGAATGGCTCAAAGATGCATCAGGGGAGGCTTGGACTGGACATTAGGAATAATTTTTGTATTGAGAGGGTGGTCAAAACCTGGATCAGGCTTCCTAGAGAGTGGCAGATGCCCCAAGCCTGTCAGTGTTTGAGAGACATTTGGACAATGCCCCTTAGAGCATGCTTTAACTTTTGATCAGCTGTGGGTTGGTCAGGCAGTTGGACTGGATGATCATTGTAGCCCCCATCCAACTGAAACACTATTTTCTGTTCTATTCCTTTATATTCTCTTCTATTTAAAAGCCTTAACTTTTTTGTGTGTGTGTCTTTTAAAATTTTTCTTTTTTCTTCTTTTTTTACTCTGTGTTTGGTTTCTGTGGTGTTTTTTGTTGCTGTCATTTTGGTTTTGGTTTTGGTTTTTTTTAATCCTGGTTTGGTTTTGGTTGGGTTTTTTTGTTTGGTTGTGTTTTTTTTTTTATTTTTATTTTTCACTTTTTTTAGTTTGTCATTTAGTGTTGCTTTAGTGATAGAATAGTATTAAGGTGCTCTGTTTTTTTCCTGGTTTTCAAAATCAGTCGAGCTAAATAAAATGTAAGATCATCGTCACTAGATGTAAAAATGGATTATTGTCCCCTTTATTGTCTGAGTAGGTAATTACAAAAAAACCTCATTTAGTTTTTAAAGTAAACTCAATAAATCCAGATATTTTTTGYTTTCAACAGTTTTCTGATATGTTTTTGGGACATACTCATATGCCATTCTCATCATGTCTACTTTATGTGAAAGATGCAACTTGTGACAGTGATTTTGTTTTTAAATTAAAAAAAAATTGTTTCCTTTTACAAAATTTGGAATAATAATACATGTCAACAGGTTTGAAAAAAAAATGTAGAGGAAAAATACTTAATTCCAGGAGGAACCACTTTACAAGAAACTAGTAGTTTTGAAAAATGGATGAGAAACACAGAAGTGAGGAAAACTGAAGTTCAGTGYGCCATCTGCCCAGGTGCTTATCTCCTCTCAGCAAAATAAGATCTTCAGGGTGATCCTAAAGAACAAATCCTAAAAATATATTTGAACTAAATAATGAATAGAAAGGTTGAACTTTTATTTTGCTGTGGACAAGCCTTTTCTTGATGCACTTTTCCCTGTCGGTGTTTTAGCTTTGTGGTGACCTACCTGTACTGCTGGAAACTCTGACTACATCTTGGCAAGATGCAGGTAGGCATGACACAGGGAATTACTAAGGCAAAAAAAAAAAAAAGAAATACAATGAAGAAATAAGAGCATGGTAAATAGAAGAGGTCTGATGTGATGGGAATTATTGTAAGATTAGATTGGTGTTTGTGCAGCATGATTTAGTGCAGTCAATACCAAAGCCACTTTGGGAAGTAGTGGAACAGTGAAAAATAAACAAATATGAATAAAATTTCCTTTACACAGCAAAGCAACCTGGTGTCAAGATATAGGCTTAGCTATTATAGGAGTTTAGCACTATAAAGACGTATTAGTGAAGGTGAACAGAATTGCCACTTTTTCTAGTGTGTGYTCCTCTTTTTTCTCTTATTTTGTGGTTGAATTTGAAAGACATAAATCAGAGAACCTTGAACTAAACCATTTGCCTGACTGATGAGTTTCAATTATTGAAAACTTAGATTAGGMTTTGATGGTACTTAGCTGTCAGCATTTTGACACGAGCTGATTAAATTTACATTGCCTAATTCTTTCAATATTTTCAATATCATAGTATGCAATTGATTTAAAACTGCATATTACATAACAGCAAATTTTAAAAATGTATTAATAATATTTTGAATKATTTAAAATTATTCCTTAATTATTTTTAAATTTCAGTACATTTTTGTGTTGCTTTTTATGGCATAACCTAAATGTTGAAGTAACAAAAGTATTTACAATTTAAAGTTTCAAATCTCAAAAAGTTCAGACATATTAAAGAACATTTCTGTCTTAAACTAGCAGCTGAATTTAAGATTGTTACCTTGAAAGTGATCAAGTCATATATTATTATATATCTTATTAAAGATATGTATGAGATTATAATTTAATGTAACAATGACTTCTCCTTTTTTGCAAATTCCAAATTCTTATGTAAATCCACTACAGCTTTACTATTTTTAATAGTAGTATTGCAGAAAATCTCAGTAAATACAGAATATATGGGAATTTTGACATTGCTGGAATGAGGTAAAAATAAACTTTTCAAAAGAAAGAGAACAGAAGACTAGTTTTCTTTAAAAAATAATTATTTTTTAGAAWTTTTTTACATTATCAGTGAAGAGTWTCTAAGYAGAATCAATTGACATATCTTGCTTARGTTTCGAACATGCTTCATACAGGATACAACTAATAGAAACAAAGGGTGAGAAGCAAAGCATTTTCATAGATAAAACACTGAGAAAAACAGTTGCTGCTTTAGAGATTTTTCTTTAGTGAACTCTTTTCTAGAGATAGGTCGTGAATCAATTTTGACYGAGTAAATCCCTTCATCCAGAACTTTCAGGTCTAGGCAAGGGAAAATATTCCATTGCAGAATTTGATAAARCAGTACTTTTATGGGTATATTACATATTTATGTGTGCCTAGTATGCTTCTAATGTTCAGACAAAATGCTACAGGAATGAAAAAATAATCTGTGTGTTATGCCTCAAATTTCCTTTTATAACTTTTATSTTGAATTGTAGTGTATGAACTCTGAGTAGATGGAATCTCTGTATGAAGAGACTTCCAATTTTTGTGTATTTTTATGAAGTTGCAGATTCTRCTTGTTCAGATGGAAGAAGCAATTCAGGCATGAGAAAGCTCAGAGCTGAATTTGCACTTCAGTTCYTACTCCAGCCTCATTTGCTTGTCTGAGCAACCAGGGCAGACAGATAGAAGGGCAGGAGGGTGGCAGAGTCAGAGTGGGGAGAGGACGAACCAAGGGGAACAGGATTTGTGTCTTATCAGGGAGGTCTTTAGGGGGCTTAAAACACAAAAAGGTTTATCTTTTGCTCATCTTTARCAAAATTAGAGGGTCTATGCTTATTTTAACAAATCATGCAAAGACATGATTGTTCTTAGTATATTAAAATATGGTCTGCAATACATCAGTGTTTGTAATGCCTTCACTTCTAAAAATATAAAATCCCACAGATTCTTTAGCCTCTATGTTTAAACCCAAATACCTATTTCKTTCAATGCCTTCCAGTTCTACTAAGTTCAGGAAACAATTCTGTAAATGAAACATGATATTGGAAAAGTGATCAATTTGCAATTGATAAAGGAATTAAGAGAATCTGTTTGTCTAAGGCATGGTAGAAGCTCTACCAGAGAACGTCTTCTTCAGAATTTCTGATACTTCTTTGTCTTTCTGCTTCATCTCTCAGCTCTGCCACTAGGCTGAGCAGGTCATTGGCCTCACTGCTCCTCATACAGCTGTTTTCTCTGCTGCCCTCTCMCACTACACAGAATTATACTTGCAAATTGCATTGAAAAAAAGGATGGTCATTCATCTGAAAATTTACTGGGATAATTTTATCCTACTATTCTAGTCTCCTCAGTCCTTCATGGTCATTTGTCACAGGAAATGGCATAGTCTTGTATGTGTATGACAGCCACAATATTAAAGTCACCTAATGCTTGCTAATACAGAGAAATATGAAGCCACTTCATTGTTTTGTTTTCCTCAATGAATATTGACAGCAAATATGGCACCAAGATTTTAAACTGGAAATTTTTAAGGGATAAATGGCTCTGTTTCATTAAAAGTTTCCGTTTAAGTTCTGTGGAATTGCAAACTGTCAGACACACTAATTTTGTGCCTGTAGTTTTTGCAATATGATTTGCTGGGGTTTAAGTTTGGTAGTAAGACATTACTCCAGTCACTCAGGCTTTTGGATGGGCCAGATCTGGACAAAAACACATATCCTCATGAAGAGCAGAAGAGTTGTGACCTATGGATATAGCTCTGGTCCAAGTTCCTTGGACATTTCCAGGCAGCCATGGCTTTCTCACTGCATGCACTTTAAATTAATAATTTCTAATCGCAGAATCTGCATCTGTAATGGGATATCCCTGACATCATAGCCGTGTTCTAAATGTTGTGGTCATCTTTCGATCAAGAAAGCTTTGTGTAAATATTTATATGTAAAGTTCTTTTGGATAGAAAGAAAGTTGCCCACAAGAGGAATCAACTAACTCTTGACTTTTTCCATGGACAAGAATTTCAAAGAATCAAATTAAACTGCAAACAATAAAAAGCTGCCTTATGAGTTCAGGGAATAAGCTCATGAAGCAAAGCTTTTAGCATAAATAATAATTATATGACATGCTTTTAATGATACCTCAGAAGGCTAGAGGTTACCTAATTTTTTTCAGGCCATGAGAAACAGATCATTGTTAGTTCTTTGACCATGTGACCTCCAGGGCAGGCAAAACTACATGATCGTTTGATCTATTCACATGCTCCCTGCCTCATCTAGTGCATAGCATGAAGTGTATTAAATGAGTTAACTTATTTTTTCTAATAAATGAAATTTCTACTCCTAATTCTTCTAATTTCTACTGAAGATGTGCACCATATCACTGGAAGCTGTGAAGTGTGAAGCTAAAGTAGAGAAATGGAAAGAAGAAAAGGAATAGATAGTTAAAAGGAGTAAATATTTGTCTTTGACCCATATTTATTCTGACATTTTGTGCAAGGTTCCTTTTTCATGTAAGTAATTTAAATACAGATAAATGCAGAAGACAATCAGCTAGATTTTGCTTTCTAAACCACTGATTAGAATTAAGTAAAAAAAAGAGTATGTCTCACAAGAGACTTCAAGACTTTCTATATTTTTTTTCATGCACATTAGGAATGAAACTGAAGTATACCAATTTACCCAAAGAAATGTTAAAGATCATTTGAGCTAAAGTAAAATATGTGGCTTTCTCAATTTATTTTTCTAAACATTGCTGAAAAGAATTATACATTATTATGCTGTAAGAGAAAACTTTCAGGAACTTTCAGGCTGAAGCCTGGGGCAGTTGTCATATCCAACTGTTTTGTTAAAAGAGCAAATGAAGTCTAGAAAAATAGGAAAAAAAAGTAAAATTGGGTGCACGAGAGCTTGATTTCAACTACTACATTAAATAATTAAAAATAAAAAAAGAAGAAAAATCAAGGGGGAATGGGGAGTGGTAGTTTGTAAAGAAATATGTTTATCAGTTCACTTAAGATCATGGGAGAGACAAAAGCAAGTTACTCTGTTTTCTGTTGCGGTTGTCTGAGTTGAAAAATAAAGGAATAATCTCATGTATTCATGTTGCAAAGGTAAAAATCTGGTGTCTATTTTGGGTGGAAAAGGTTTTTTTAAAYGGATTTCTTATTTTTTTGTTACACTGTGCAGGGTCTGGATTGCATGCTATGATTTATAATTGCATACTTTGAAATACTTATGAATATATTTGATCATGATAGTATGTATTTTTAAATGCAATTACTTTTAAACCTTTTCAAATCTTGTTTATTTTCCCAATTTCCATCCATTCTACAAGTTTCATTAAATTACCCTCATTTTTGTTGACTTTTTTGTGTATGCACAGGTTATATGTGAGGAGTTATATATACCAGCTAATACTGAGATTTACAATTATTGTGTATTATGCATAGCTTTGACTCCAAAACTTTGCAAGTATGCATGCCTTCTATGAAAGTATTATGATATGTGTGTACCATTCTATTACACCACAGCAGACACTTTGTTAATGTGTTGCGTTTGTTTAAGTACAAATCTTTTCTGTTAATGCTTAATAACATATAATTTATTAATGAAATTTGAGAAATTATTAAACAAAAGACCTAAACCTTAGCCTTTTTTACATGAAAAATTCACAAAAATCAATTAGACTTTACTTCTGAAGAATATTGTACAGAAGTTTTGATRTCTGAACTAATCCGTTCTTCGCTCTGTCTTTTCTTCAGGTGTAAATTATGTAAATTTTAGATATGTCTGTCTAATCTAATGGTCTTCTGTGGTGGAGTGACTGCATAAGTGGATAGTCACAACTGTGATCTACCTGGATATCTGTAAGGGTTTTGATATGTTCCCCCACTATGTTCTTGCTCCTAAATTTAAGATATAGGGGTTTGATGGATGAGCTGTTGGATGGATAAGGAAATAGCTGGATAGCCACATGCAAAGGAATATAGCCAACAGTTTGATGTCTAAGTAAAATCAGTAACGAGTGCTTACCCAAGGTAAGGTTTGTATTAGGACCAAGACTGTTGATAATTTTCATGAATGGCATAGACAGTAGAACTGAGCAGACTTTCAGCAAATTTGCATTTTACACCATGCTGAGTGGTGCAGATCTGTTAAAGGGAATGGATGTCATTCAGAGGGAACCCGAAAAGCTTAAGGGGTGCAGCCAAGTGCAAGGTTTTGAGCCCGAGTTGGACACAATTCCCAGTACTGAGACAGATTAAGGAATGGATGAATTTAGAGTAGCCCAGCAGAGAACAATTTGGGAATATTTGTGGCTAAAAAATTAGACGGGAGTTGTCAGTCTATGTTCTCAGTTCAGAAAGCAAATTGCATCCTGGGCTTCATCAAAGGAAGGATGGCCAGCAAGTCCAGGGAGAGATTCCTCTGCTCTACTCTGCTGCCATGACATCCTACCTGGACTATAGTATCCAGGGCATGGATCTTTTCAGACAGGTCCAGAAGAGGGCCATGAAAACAGTCAAACTGAAACAGGTGTCCTATGAAGAAAGGCTGAGAGAGTTGGGATTGCTCACTCTGGAAGAAGAGAAAGTCCTAAGAAGACCCTCTTTCAGCCTTTCAACACTCAAAGGGTCTCCTAAAACAGGAAAACCAATTTACTAGGTCCTGTGGAAACAGGGCAAAGGGCAATTGTTTTGAACTGAAATTGATTAGGTTTAGACTGGAAAAAAGGAAGATATTTTCAATAGTGAAGATGGTGAGACACAGGCAAAGGTTGAAGCTGTGGATGCCATCCTTGCAATTGTTCAAGGTCAGAATGGATGGGACTTTGAGCAACAGGATCTTGTGAAAGACATTCTGGCCCATGGTTGGGTCTTGGACTGTTTGAAGGTCACTTCCCACTCAATTCTATGATTCTGTATCCTACTAGTTATTCTACTGTGGCTGGCTGAATACCAGAAAAGGAAAGCTTGAAATTAAACAGAACATTCGTCCCCTTCTCTGCAGTTGTTATTTTTGCTGTTATGATACACCACACTGGGTCTTGTCAGTCACTTCCATTCACTTTTCTTTCTACTTTTTTTAAAAAATACTTCTTTCATTTATTAATGAATGAAAAATTGAATTATTTGTGTCAGGAAGGAAAAAAATACCTCATTAACATTTATCAATATTTTGCTAGTCTAGGTGCTGAAATCCCAAACCTTAACTCCTTCAAAAAAGATTTTGTTTTTTCCATTTCTTTATTGAATCTGTGCTAGAATTATGAAGCAGTATTTTTCAGAAGCCTGTAGCATAGATACACTTGTTCTTTCACCTGTTCTGAGGGTGCACTATTACTTCTCAATTTTTCTTACAATTACTCAGAAAATCTCCCTGATTAGTATTAAATACTACTGAATTTATTGAATACTTGAAATTGCTGGTTCCTTAGGGAATTAGGACATTTAACCAAGGATCATAAATAAAACTCAAAGGCATTAAGTACCTCAGCCTCCAAACAGCATCTCTGACCAGCACATACCTTAAGTAGGAGCTATAATAATAAACAAGTACATTTATTTGACGTCAAACCCAGGGGGATTTACATAAAATTTTCAAGATTATTATTCAGTTCAGATGCAATTTGCATCTATTTGGCATCTGGATTAGCTTATTTTTGGAGGTCTCTTCCAACCCAAACTATTTCTACTAACCCAAAGATTCTAGGATTCTACTCAGGAAGAAATTCATGACAGTATGTTTAATGGCTACTTTAGACTTTAAATTTGTAGGGGCAAGAAATTAGCCTTACCTGGGTCTTATAAGCCTTCATATACTCAGAAAAGATGAAACTCCATCAAAACTATGTCTGTTTCAGAGCTGCTTGTGCACTGGAGCATGTAGACTTTCTTGCCTCAGTCATCTGTAAAAATTTCTCAGAGCAAGGCTGCTAAAATGAGACAGGTGAATCTTCCACCTGTGCAAATGAATCTCAGACTCCAGAAAATTTAAAAAAAAAAACCCAACCAGAAAACCCACCCCACAATAACTGTTAGAGGTATGAAATCTGTCTTTTAAAAATAGATTACCCCCATATTCAGAAGAAATTAAGAGTTTCCATTCAGAAAGGTAAGATAAAATGTCTGCTGGGAATTTGTGTTGAAGAATTCTCTTAGAGAAAAGAAGGGGGAAAGAGAAGTCTGTGCAAAAGCAATCTAAAAAACGTACAGTGCACAAGTCATCACTAGTTTACTTTCAGTATCATTCAGGATAAAATTATTCATACCAGTATATGTACTAGTTTCTTTTTGATGCAGAACACAGATGTCATAGATCAGAGCTGGATATCCTTAAACCAAAGAATACTATGCATTTTCTTTTATTTTTTTCTTCATTTTACCTTTTTTCTTTAAGTTTATTATGAGGAGATTACATTGAAAACTAAGATGTGTATTAGTACCTAAAGAAATGGATGCAAAAAAATTAATTTTAAATAATATTTTTCACAAACTATGCCTAAAGTGTTGATGTGCTAGGGAATATACAAGGGATAGGCAAGTTGTCTCTTCCACTCTGTCTGGACATGTCACTGATGGATTTCTATTGACACTTTTTTTCCATTTCCTTTCCATGACCCCTGAGCCCCTTTTTCTCCTACATAGAGCAAAAGTAAGCAAAAGAATGATGCACAGAGACCTTTTTTTTAAAAAGCAACTTCTTTCAACCTTTGTGGTAAGAAAGACATAGAAATTGCTCGGAGATGTAACTTCTGGCTTTCTTTTAATATTTGGCTTAAAAAAAAAAAGGAGCTAAGAAAGATTTTCTAATTCTATGTCTCTAGCTACACTCCCAGATGACAAATATTGCTTTAAGGTCATAAAAATGTTGTATTTTCCTTTAGCAAACAAAGTCAAGACAAACATTTTTTGATCAAAAAGCTAAAATACAAGTAGAGCATATCCTTGAAAAACCTCCAGAAAAGCATAGCTTGTAGACTACTAAGGATTCCATCACTGGGCTTGGTAATTGGTATATCATATGAGATGATATGATATGAGATGATATATGGAACTGAATTGAAAAGAAAAAGAAATTGTAACTTTGCTGAAAGTAGCCAGAGGTATTACTGAAGCATATTCTAAAAAGTTAGAGCAAAGAGACAATACCTTGTCAGTGTCCTAAGCTGTCTGTTCCAAACTCCAGGAACAGCTCCCACTGAAAAGTAACTTCAGTGTTTGCAGGGRAAAAAAAAAAAAGGAATATAGGCTTATTGATAAATTATTCYCTATGTGTAAAGACATATATTTACATACAGTCTAGTCATTCTTGGGCTACAGTTACTGTAGCAAGCCTGAATCAGAACTCACATGCTGCATCACAGGATGTGGTTCTTATATTTGGGGTAGATAACTGATACCAGATCTGATAGCAAAAATCTCTGGTAAAGTCTGGCACTGATCAGAACTTGGAGCAGGTCATGCTACCCATAATGAAAATACAGAAGACAGACTGGAGACTATTAAAGAGCACATATTTCATGTGGGAATTCTATGCTCCATAGAATATCTGAATAGACAGAGTTCCAAAAATTTCCTTTTAAAAATAAAACATATGAGAAATTAATTTAAAATAACATTTACAGTTTGCAGAATTGATTTTTCAACTCTGTGAATTTCTCTATGTTAATACTGAGAGTTTATCTTTCTTTATGAAAACTGTCTTGAGTTTTGAACTACTTGGAATTTATCTTTACACAAAACACCACTCATAGATAGGGTTATCTGACATGATGAAAGTTATTACTCTAGTTTTCTTCAAGTGTTCATATTTTTATTCTGGACCTTTTTTCCACACTGATGCAGCTGAACACACAGAAATATGCAGAAATCTGTAATTGCATAATGTTACTACTCACATGCAGTGAGTATTTTATTATATTACAATTCAACCTTTTTAATTATGTCATGAAAYAAATATTATTCTACTATGTAATTAAACAAATTACCAAAATCTGCCCACTCACTAAATAAATCAGRCAGTATAATTGAACATAAATAGCTCCTGGTATCAACCTGATCTGTTGAGATGGCAAAAATGTTCTTTTCATTTTTCTTCCTGGCAAGTAAGGAAAGGCTTCAGAGCTTTATTCCTTTTCTTTGGAAAATGATACCACGTTTTCCCATTATCTGAACAGGGAGAAGTTCATAGATGTTAGCATTCAATTTTAAAAAAATCCAATAAATTTTTAGAAAATCCTGATAAAGTACAAGTTGCTTTCAATAAAATTTAACCTCTAATTAATTTATATATGTACTGAGTTTAAAAGTGTAATTTAGGTTTAAACAAATTTATTTAAAAAATTCTTGTTTCATGAAAATTAAACAAAGTCATCTTGAAGAACCTCTTAACTGAAAATTTTTGTTCAAGAATGTAACTAAAAATGATAATTTTATTGTATTTCTAGACAAAAATAAGGTTTGCAAGAGTGGCAAARATCACACTAAAGCTATTATTCCTCTGGGAAGAAATTCAAAGGAAAATTTAATTGAAAACTTCTCATTATTCTGGGACTCAGGTAAAGACTTAAAATCTGAACTGCCTAACATTGGATAGCTTCTGACACTTACACAAATAATATAGGAAAAAGATTTTTCCCAACTCTGATCTCACATGTTGTATCGGAAGTTTGCTGTGATTTCTCTTATTTCTGTTACAAAGTGATATGGATCAGAATCAGGCACAGGGAGGGAGCTCTGGAAAAACACATGGAAAAATAGTGATTTTTAAAAGATGATATTCAGTCTTACTCACTTATTTTTGTTTCTTTCTTCATGTCCTCATACAACTGTGGTGGTAATCTGGCTGTAAGCACAGCTGCCCTAATGCAATGCACTAAGAAATAGTCCTAGATGCAAGAAGTTTAATTTTTCATTTACTTCTACTTCTCTAAATTTAAAATAGTGCTTAAAATACTGGTGCAATKTGAAACAGTGAACTTTTCCATAACTACATATGGCTGAGACTTCTCCAAACATTGAAATAACATTTCTGTGCAGACTGCTAATATTTCATTAATTTTCCAGGTTTACCATACTAATCTGACATATTTACATCATTAAGAATTTTTACTATTCCATTTCATGTTTCTACTAAAATAGAATGTTTCTAGACAGGGTGTCAAAAAATGTGATAGAACATATTATAATAAAACAAAAAGGTAGTCTAAGCCAGGAGGAGTTGGGGATTTTTGCTCTAGCATGGGGCAGAGTGACTCAACCTTTTGCAGTAAATTCATGCTAGGACACTTAAGGGAATCCTTTGTGTCTTTTCATGAATGGCAAGATCAYAGTCTTGTTGTGTGCTTACTGACTCCACTTGTAAAATGATAATGATTTACAGAAAAGAAAAGGAAAATAAAGGGAAAAGGAAAGGGAAAAGGAAAAGAGAAAACAAAAGGGAAAATGCTATTTGGAATATGTCACAGTCCTCATGCAGGTGTATTTATAGATRTATCATTCTGGGGAAGATCAAAGTGGATTTTATCTGAAGTTCCATTTTCCTTCATTATTTGGTTTACTGTCTATAACTATTAATCTGCACAAGATACTGAACTGCAGAGGCCAGAAGCTGCTGTTCTAGCCATTATTTTTGTATCTCCCTAAAGTCCATTCTTCTGGTAGAGAGAAAATTAAGGTCAGAGATTCACGCGGAACAACTCTGTTTAATAGTTTATTATTGTGTGCCATAATTATGGTTCTCTCATCTGCAGATAAGGCAGTAAGAGACAAAAAAAGTCAGAAAAAGTTGAATACTTTTGAAAGCTTTGCACAAATATATTTATTTGTTGCAGACAATGTTTGTAAGGTACATACAGTGATGGATGCAAAGAAGATAAATTTCAGTTAGGACGTCAAGACGGACAGTGAAGTGCTAGTTTTCACATTAAATGCATCAAATGTAATTTTCTCACTAAGAACTAATATTTGCTTGTCTATTTGCTTGTCTTGATATTGCTTACTAATAAATTGGTTTTTTTTTCTTGTAATACTAAATTCATATAGAAGCACCCAGGCATTTAAATACACAAGAAAGATTTGTCCTCTTTTACTGTGTATTACAGGTTCTCTCTAGACACTGYTACCTATTCTCAACACCTTTGCATAGCTGCAGTCCTGCCATAATACTGCTACAAGCCAATAGAAGTCTTTGCTCTGTTAAACCTGTCACTTCTGGCAGCTGTATTCTTTCTTCTGTCACATATCTTTTCCTCAACTATCCACTTGATGCAAAAGGAAAAAATGCCTCATCATTCACCATGAGAAAGACATGGACATAATGAAGTGAATCCAATGAAGAGACACAAAGATGAATAAAGGACTGGACCACCTGACACATGAGGAGAGGCTGAGAGAGCCGTGAAATTTCARCTAGAGAAGTGAAAGATCAGAGGGATATTATTCATGGGCATAAACACTTAATGAGGAAATTAAATATTTCACATAAGCTAGAACTGCCCTAGGTGCTCTGAGCAGGAGATTTGACAAAACATTCTCTTGATGGACCTTCCAACCTCAAATATTTTGGTGATTGTTTACATAAATTAATAATAAAAACGTTTATTGACATTACATATGATATTGATACTGACACATATGATATATATGACATTGACATTACACTACATAAAAAGCCTATCAATTTTAAAACTAGTACAGAGGAAAATTTACAGTAATATTTGCAAAAAAGGCCATTTTTTTCTAAAGTGYTAAAGTACTTATGTCTGAATTTTACARATGTAGGGGATTTTCTTAAAGAATTTAAATTGACCTTTATTTTGAAACACATCCCTTCAGGACTGGACCAGCTAAATGCATAGCCTCAAATTGTAGGAAATTTAGGTATTTAGTATAAGGAAATAGAGGCTGAGCATTTCCACCTCTTTGGAAAAATACTGATAAGGATTCTGAAAAAGAGAAAGAGTATAAAATCTGTACTCTTAATAATTTCTTTCTACATGTACCTTGACGAATATCTTTTTAACATGGAGTGGACATCTTCCATTGTCTGTATCTAGGACACTTCCCCATACACCTTCTCTYACTAAAATAAAATTATTTCTTCATGAGAAATGGTTATCTTGTGGCTTTCAAGCAAACAATCAAAAAGACAAAATCTGTCTTTGTTTCTCTTAAAACCTTTGATTCTTCCCTTTCAAGTACCTTCCTTCAAGGGTTACTATTGTCTTAAATCAGTGAAAATACCTCTCCTCCATGAACAATGATTCCTGCTCTTCCAGCTTCCATTTACCTGKGAACAATACCTATTTCTCAAACTTTTCAGTGTGTAAAATGACTGGGCAAGCCCAAACATTACCCTCAGCCAAGATCTCCAGAGAGTCTGAAGCGACATGACCCCAAGTAGCTAAGGAGTAGAGATAATGTTCTTTCTCATGTTTGTGYATAAATCAGCAAGGCTAAATAGCTGTCAGTTGCCACACAGAGCAATAGGTAATAAGGTAACTGCTAATGTTAGTAATGACTGAATCCTTGAATCCAGCTAGAAAAATCTGTCAACCCAGTAATATAATGCATAATATAGTTGCCAAAAGCCTTTTCTACCTGACACAAAGTTTTATTTGTCATTTGTAAGTGATTAACAATACCTGAATTTTTTTCACGTYAAACAACAAATGAAATTTCTGATGCAGCCTGCCCATGACCCTATTTTGATGAGTCGATTTTAATCATGTTTGTTCCTCTTCCAGAGCTGTTTTCTCTTTGCCTTTCTGAAATTACATTTTAAAATGGTTCTTGTACTATGAGAAGAGACCAATTTCAGTTTAAAATCACCTTGATGAGGCTTCTATGTTTCCATGAATTTTGATTTAATCTCTAAAATAAATGTCTTTAGAAAATTTTCTTACAAAGAAAAGTATTTAAAGTCTATCTCTCCCAGGCTAATCTCATGCTGAGTAATTAGATTACACTTCTATGCAACCATAACAATGTTCTCTTTTAGAAACCTTTTCCCAGATTCACAAAAATATTCCCATTTCAAAGACTCACTTGACTTTCTAAAGTTCTTCAGAAAAGTTTTGATGTTACTATCTTTGTCATAGAACTTCTTAGCTGCCTCTTTGTCCACACTTACAATTCAGCATTTATTAAAGAGAAGAAAACCTTTTRACATTTGTAATGATTGATGACGTTAATATATAAGAAACCCCAACAACAGTAAAAGCTGAGGTAATTGTTTAAAAAAAAAAGAAAACGCGCTTAAAATTAGGGGATAAATAGGATAAGTTTGCTTTAATACAGTGGTTCACATACATCATGCAGTTACCAGATTATGAGTGATAGAAGTCAGAGAAAAGGCCAGTAAGCACTGCAGTATGTTACTGAGTGAGCTTCAGATAAAGGTCCCATATTGTGACCCACAAAATAAACTTTACTAACAACCACAGAAACAACAAAGATACCCCAAAAAAAAAAAACCAAATCATTTCAGTAAGGATGAGAAAATGTGATCTTGCTCATAATGCATTATCTATTGGTATTTGCTTCTTGTGAGTTGTGAATATAAGTAAACTGTTGRCATACCATGTTGTTTAATAAAATTTGCTCACATGAAATAAAATGTTGTTGTGCAGCCAAGCAAACATGCCCTAGCAAATCTTGCTAACAGCCAAAATGGTTCTCAATTATGTTTAAGTAGAGCAGGTCTGAGGAGAAACAAAACAATTGCCTAAGTAAGCAGGTGATGCTGCTTACAGGGAARAAACACTGACACATTTCATATATTACTGCAAGCCAAGTATTTTTCAGGAAAGAGTTGTGTCTTACTCATAGTCGTAATGCCTCCTCTGCATAGAAAGCAGGTTAATTTATCTTCTGTATAGTAGTCTTCTATAAATTTTAAAGGTCATAAAATGATAGCTTTAAGCTGAATTTTGTATGATAAATGTAGCATTACTATCTCAGAACTAGCCTGAGTTCAAAAAAGTTGTATACTCTRCTGGTTTTTCTTTTCAGATTCCAGTCATTTTTCCTCAAATTCCAGCAAAATATAACAATTATAGTTCCTATAGAATAGCTATAAGTCCTAATGAGATCTTTTATTTTAAGGAGTTATAGTGTGTATAATTTTAATAATAATTTCATACTCAGAGTAATCCCCAAAGCACTTTAAAACACATTTTATGTTCCAATACATGTAGTTTATCTTCATAATATATTATGTATGGATAGATTACTTTTCTTCATATTAATGTTCCTATTTATATCCTTTAAAAAAAAAGATTCATTATGTTGTTTGAAGCATTTTAAATATCCCCAAGACTTACTTCTTGTTTCCTATTTTCTTACACTTTTTTTTGCATTGTATATTGTGCACCTGAAAAGGGTTTGCACAGTGTTAAGTGAAGGGGTAAGCCCTTTATCAGCTTAAGCAGCTTAAGTTAAAGGTGACTTTTCTGTTGGAAATATMTGTGAGATATGGATATCCAAGCTTTCCAGATGAAAATGTTCCCTTAAAGAATACTTTAAATCACAGCATTCTGTACACCATTCAGCAAATGGTGTACATTCAAACCCACCAAAATCTGAAGTTTCATTTTCCATGGTAGTGAAATCTTCCCTACAGTGCCAATTTTCCAGTTATTTAGGCACTGRTCTCCCCATGGCATCAGATGCAACTGACCAATGAGAAATAGTTGGTGTTCATTTAAAGGTTGTATATTTCCACTTATCCTGCAATCAAGATGCCATTCCAACTGTTTTAAACTGGYAATATCTATGCCAAATGGACGAAGAAAATCGCATGATTCAGAGACTGAAAATCAATATACCTCCTAAAATTGGAAGAAGAAAATAAATATCATACATAAATCAGATAACATTTTTTCYCTTTGTACTTACCATTTCTTCTTCTTTTATGGCAATGCCCTACACAAGGGTGTATAACACCTCCAGCCATCATGAATTTGTCAACAACAAACTGTGTCAAACCAATCTAACATCCTCCCATGACACAGGAACAGCCCTGTGGCAAGAGACAAAATAGATGTCATGTCTTGACTCCAGTGCATTTTTTGATGCTCATATGTCTCATATGACATTCTCTTAATGAAGTTCAGAAAGCATCATCTGATGGAAAGGGTTTGTAACATGCAAAAATGTTTCCAAAGAGATAACAAGCAGCACTGTTTCACTGGAGCAAAGGATCGATGGCGAAACTGAGAACCTGTGCCATCAGCCAGACAATGTCATCAGGGTCGACCTGATAAAGCAGGTAATAGCTTATTTATTAAATTTTAAGATRCACAAAACTGGGAAAGATTGCCAGGGTGTTGGAGAAATAAGAATTTAGAGGACTCCAATGAACTGGGAAAAAGGTTGGAAAAACTGGGTGCAGTTTGCCAAAAAATAAGTGTAGGAAAATATTGCATCTGAATTTAAAAAATTACRTTAAGTGAGTAATATAGATGCATAGTAGACCTATGAATCAAAATCTGATTAATATATGCAAAGTATCAGATAACATTTTAATTGGGAAAAAAAAGGAAGAAGACAGTAAGGTAAATAGCCTTCCTATCCTATCCTATCCTATCCTATCCTATCCTATCCTATCCTATCCTATCCTATCCTATCCTATCCTATCCTATCCTATCCTATCCTATCCTA
>CADDXX010000487.1:542380-557006 GCA_902810485.1 Alauda arvensis
AAAAAATTAATCCTACAAGGTGAAAATTCAGAAAAACAGACTTAGAAAGGTGGAAAATACGACCAATTCATCATCATGAAAYGTGATATTTAATTCATAAGAAAAGGGAGAAACTGTTGTACACAAAAGCTTTGTGGACAACCTTAGGCACAGTGCTCAGAAACTGTTTCGATTTTTAGGTTCTTGAAAGGYTTCTTACCAGTGTTATGAGCCTAACCAGAATCAAATTGTACAGATTTTTCTGTTTATCCTTGTGCCTGCTTAAGTGTAGTTTCAGAGAAAATTATCTGGAAATTGATGTGGAAATAAGAACAGTAATTTCTTCATTTTCCCCTCTGACCATTTTCTTTGAGCCTGGTTAGGAATGTATAAAAGCTGGAAAGGAATAGCAKAGCCAGAAGAGCAGAGCTGAGTGCAAGAAGGCAGAAGGTTGGATTGATGTGGTAAGAAAGGTGTAGGTGTGTGGRTGACTGCTGTTCTTCAGTGACCATTTGGGGCCTTGGATGTTTCAGTCTCCTACTTGGAAATATTTAGTCACCAACACAGAGACTCACAACAGCCACAATGTTGAGCACTAGGTCAGATAAACAGCCAAGAGAAAATTCTAAAGAGGATTGTGCCTAAGAACATTTCTATTCTGTATGTTTACTCTCTGCACTTACTTCTCCAGTGGCATACAAGGTTCCTCTTTGTTAGTAGGAAGAGGCCTGGAATGACTTTAYCCAGACCTTTTGTGTTGTCGTACATGGTTTTTCTTTCCTTGAGAGCTAAGGTAGCAGAAGCTGGAGATGCTGGAACTGCCTTTTTAATGGCAGTTGGCTGCATTAAAGAAAACCTTTGGAAATGGGGGAAAACAATGTTCATTCTTCTCCTTGTATTGACTAAYGCTAACACATTTCTCCTGCCTGCTGGAGGAGTCCCCTAGTAATCAGATTTCAAACTATAAAAAGAAGATTCAGCCCTGGACAATTTAAGAAAAAAAAAAAAAAGAGAGAGAGAGAAAGAGAGAATGTAGGAACACAAACAAACAAAAACCAACAGCAAACAAAACCCCAACAAACTAAAAATTAAAAAAAAACCCACAAAAGCCCTATAATACTTTCAGACAGACCCTCCTGGAGATATTTTACTATCTGGATTTTTGATTATTTAATTAATAAATAAAAAATCAAACTGAATGTAAGACGAGAGGGTGGTGAAGGGATGTAGCTTCAGCATAGCTGTAGATCTATCTAGGCAGACCTCTAGATAGATCTMATATTCTTACAATGAGAGAAAATGTGTTGCCTCCTTGTTAGGTAGTTAGAGTATTTAGGGCAGGATAGAGTCTGTTTAATATTACCATAAAACTAAGATGTAAAATAAAGCACTTAGGAAAACAACACTTATGAATAAAATGCCTAGATCAATGACTGAGAAGGAAGAGGGTAACCACCTCTAGAACCTCTAACAAYGTTTTTCTCTCCTAGCCTGGGTGCTTACCTCAGCAGAGATAAAAATAAAAGTCCAATTTAGTACCTAAGTTGAGCAATCCAATTCCTGTATTGAGATGGATATTTTTAATAAATAAAGATTTTTAATGATACAGCTATTATGAAAAACATAACTTATTTAATTCTCCATAGCAGTAGAGTAAGTTCTTCTCTATGAAAATACAGATCTGCATTGCACTGAGCCAGGCAGATGTTCTTAGAGTTATAAAATGTGGTGGGATGTTAGGATTTATAAGCTTTACCAAAGCTGAGAAAATTGGAAGGTAGCCTTCCATTAAAAAGGCTATATGAGGAGTAAGGCAAAATAAGGAGCATCTAAAAATCAACAATAATTTTTCCCAACTCCTTCATAGCATTGTGTTTCTGCAAGCTGAAATATTAGGTAGCATTGTTCACCTTTAAATTCTCTTMTGTGGAAACTGAAATTGGCTGTCAYCATGCTCCATGTGCTTCCAGCAGRGGTGGTGGTAAACTGCAGCTGAAGTGTTCAGYTTCTCTAGTTTTTTGTTAAAAAAATCAAAGGCTGTTGTTTTTGTTTTCACCTTATTTTCCTCTATGCCCATTGCTAAAGTTTGTTTATGGTGTATGTACTTTTTTGCAAAGGTGGTAGAAATCAGAAATTTTAGTAAAGAAAAGAAAAAAAGCACTTGAAATTTATTCCCTTATAATTCAGCATAAATTTAAATAGAAACACTTACTGACCAAAAAGTGAAAAAGAATGGATTTTTGTCTAAATACTATCCATGAATGCTTTCTTTAAAGTTGTGAATAGCTACATGCAATGAAAAAAATCCTACCCTAGATAACAGTGTTAATTAAAATTTTAATTGTATCTGTATGAATTACCAAGGGCAGAAGAAAAATCAAATACAGAACATTGCTTGATGTTTTGGTTTTATTTTTTTTAATTCTTTTTTTTTTTTTTTTGAACCCCTCCCCCCCCTTCCCCCTTCTGTTCCTTTTCAGCTGTTTCTGGAACTGGAAGCTCATTCAGCTAAACTTGAGAGTACAAGAGCATCCCCTGCAGGAACATTACAGCCCACACTGATTTTCTCTTTTCTATGGTGTTTTTTCCTCTGTTAATTTGTATTCATCTTGCATGGTGCACAGTAATTGTGTCTAGAGAATTAGAGAGGGATGGCTATTGCAGTGGTAATAGAATTACTATCAGTGTTCTAAGCTGGTAAAAGGATTGTGAGTTTCAGTCAGAGGATTTAAAAACACATGCTGAAATGTATATGGGGATCTCTTTTCTGCAGCACCACTTATGTGTTTTTCTTTCAGGTTATAAGTGGGATCATTTAAAGTCAGCAAATGTTGCTAAAAAGATGGTGCTTCCCTTCTCTGAAAAAAAGCACCTTTAGGTTTGTACATGAGAACAACATATAAATGTGCAGACACTCTGAAATGATCAAACTGTCTGCTTAAGTGTCCTTGAATTCCCAAATCAGTGGGAACTGATTTGCTGGCTACAGCAGTAGTTATTCATTGTTATTTTTATATCACACTTTTTTTTTTCTTTCAATGTGTTCTTTCTGATTTAATCTCCCCTGTTTTACTTAAATAAAAGGGAAAAGAGAAAATTTGTCATCCTTAAATGTCAACATACTATAGATATTGCCAAAACCTCTGATCTGGTTAGAGGGTGAATATATAAAAATTAATATATAGGCAGCAATATTCAAATCCAAATACAAGTTTTATGGATTTTGCAATATTCTGAAAGTAACAGCTTAATGACCACATGTATAGTATTATAAGTTTTAGTAATCTATTTTTATTATTTAATAATAAAACCAGAAAAATTATGTCTTTTCACCTCTTGAGGTGCTGATGTTCTACCTATAAGAACTAAACTGTAAATCTGGCTCAGCCTTAAATGTCAGAAAGAAATTTGAACTATTTCAATTTACTTTTGCAGAAAGATCCATCATTTCTGTTTAMCTGAAACWACAGATCCTCTGAAATTTGTGCTAATACAAGCAACATTAATACAATTAATTTGTAGGAAATTGCTTCATGTTGGTTAAAGGAGAAATTTATTGTTTAACTGGTTATTTTTCTCTCCTTTCCCTGAAYATTTTAGAAAGCCAAGGTCCTATACAGAGAAAAATTACATAACAATGTCYGGTAATGATCTGGGACTTGAAATGGAATCCAGTGAAATCTACAAGATTTTTTWAAAGGAGAAGTAGAATAAGGACCACAGTATACCCTGCAGCTCTTGTTCTTTGTTCTGTTAATCTGGTTTTTTCTCAATCCTCATTTTAAACTCTGGAAGAGTTTATATTTATATCATTTATATAATTTCTTATAGAAGTAGAGTTCCTTTCCTCACAGACAGCTGGTAGTAGTCAAAGGCAGGTCTTTCCCTTGTCCTTTTTGAGTTTACTCCCTGTACAGAGATTGGAAACCCTTGTACAAGAACRGATGTTTGAACACCCAGATTCCCATTATATACAACAAAGTGTGCACTACTCTCCTGAAGTAAAGAGTTTCTGGGTTTTCTTTTTTTTTAAAGAAATTTAGTTTTCAGACTAATAGACCAGTCCTTAGCAAACTTATCTCATTTTAGAYAAAGCAAAATGTGAGCAAGTCTTTAGGAAATTGAAAAGTTGAGAGGASTCCCTAAATCCTACTTTATTTTGCCTTAAAAGCCTTTTTGTAGACATTGCCAAACTATTTACAAAGAAAATTTTCTTCAAAATTTGTCTTTGCATTTCCTCACTAATCAGTTGAGATTTTGCATAGAATCAYGTTATAAACAGCAGTTTGGAGTTAWGATTAACATCTTAGGYATCAGTTGTGATCTCCAGGCAGCAGTCTGTGCCATTATTGGGCAAAAGAATATCRTTCCTTGGCACTCAGAATTTTGTGAAATTGTCACAATGGAACTTATTTCTACCATTCATCCTGCTAGAGATTATTTTTGGAACTTCAGCCTCATTGGCAAAACACATCTAATTTCCAGATGAAACTTCTTCTCTGACAATCTGCAGTCATTTGCTAATGAGTTTATACTGTTCTTTGTACTGCAGTGTTCAATTTTCTCTATTGCCTTTTTCCCCCTGATTATCTAATAGAGAAGAAAGCAAAGCTACTCACAAGCTTATTCTTGTATAATACTTGTCTGGAGCTTTGGTCATTATAACATCCCTTCATTATATTTTTCCAAGGTGTATTTGTGTTTGTTCATTTTTTTTGTTTTGTTTTAGTTTGTTTTGGTTTTGTTTATTTTGGGGGGGGTTGTTTGTTTGTTTGTTTGTTTGTTTAGTTTTTAAAATAAATAGTCAAAACTGCCCACAAAACCACACTGGAACTTTCTGCTTAGGATTTTTCATTCCTCCCTTACTGTATATATATCTTTCCTTCATGTGCCCCAGTATTGTCAGGCATCTTTTATGATCACATATCATTTGTTTCTATTTGCTAGTCTCTTCCATTGGAAAAGTTGCCAAGCAACAGTATTKGATCTAAGTACTATAAGGTTTTTAAATTGTTTGACAGTAGTACACTTGCTGAATCTATTTAAATATTAATTTACTTATAACTGTCTCAGAGGTTTTTCCACTCAAAAGTTAAGGTGGAATTTCCTAGCTTGCAATGTTCTTTTCAGRTTTTCATATTCAATTCAATACTTACATCTTTTATGTTTTTTCAGTTTAATATTGATATGAATTCTAAAATATGATTATGCTTTGTGCTACATTGGTAGCAGAGGATTTCAGATGTTTAAATGCAGGTGACTAGGGCTGTCTGAACGCCTTAGCATATCTGAAAGACACAGTTTATSTAAGAACCTTTCTGGCCTGGCAGCTGGAGGTCAGTTGGCTTTCTTTAGACAGCAGAAACAATGTTGATATTTAGGAAATGGCAGCTCACTTCAAATTTTCTTCCTAAATTATCAGATTTTTTTAATGATCTAATCCTGTTTTAGCATCTTTTTAGCATCCTTCTTGTGTTTAGGCTTGCTGTTGCAGAAAGATGCATGTTTCCAATARGATTGTTGTCCTTCACACCTCTCTGGTAAGGCTGTCTTAAACAACTTATCAAGTTGGAAATACCACTAGTTTTTCACGTTTAAACTAATATAAATTTCCATTATAACTAATATGGCCAAGACCACCACAGGTTTTCAGCTTTGTATTGTAGATTAATGAGTCTTCAGGTAAACCAATTTTAAATTCTCAAAAAATATACATAAATCAGAGTCAGTAAGTAATTTAAGACCTATAAATAGATAATAGACATGAGATCTATTCACATCAATAAAAAAGTAGTTGTGGCTGCTTGCATAATTGTCTAAACTTTATTAACTTTTTGATTGGGATATTAAAACATTTGCCTAGAATTTGATGTGCAGCATCACTACAAGTGTTGCTAGACTAAGATATCCACGTAGATCTAGGATATATGAAACAAAGCAGAGACAAGACCCATGCTCCAGTAGCAGCAGCTGAAGGCCATGTGGGATAATCTAGGACATCCCACACATACRTGAATGAAATCATTCCATAGGTATGTACACTAGCACTATGGATGTTGAGATACCTAACTCACTGTTTATTTTGACCCTTAAGTTTAACTGTCAATAGTCCAGGGAAAAATTCTTTTAAAATTTTTTTAAGCTCAGTTATTTAGAGAAGTAATTATTACTTCTATTTTTTTGTCTTTTAACTATCTCTTTAATTCTTAGAAATATCTTAAGGCAAGCATTCAAACCTTAAAATTGTGACCTTGATCTTAACTTGTCAGGTTTGGGTTGGATCTCCAAATTCAATACATTTTCTGGAAGGGACTTTTGCATGTTTTTCCTCTTTAAGACTAAAAAAAAATTCCCTACAAAAGAGAACAAAAAGACCATGTAATTAGTTGTCTTGGCTCTGACAGTGACTGACACCAGATGACTAGTAAAGATAAGAAAGAAAGAGCATCAGTTTCTTCCTCAGTCTGACCTCAGTATACTTCAAATTTTGCAAACCATGGACTTTTTGAGCCCAAAGTGAGATGYTGTTATTCTGCAGACACTGCTACGTTTCTTTGTTCCACAGATATGATTTTGTTTTTAACCTGGAAACAATCTACAAAATCTACAAAACAAGATTTTTACAACTCCTAGCAGTGACTGCTGCAATGCTTTTTTGTAGCAGACCAGGGAGATGGTATCTAGAGATGGCTGAAATTGGACAAGTTGGTAAAGTGGCAGTTTATAGCCTTTTTCTAGGCAATGTTTAGRAAGAGGGTCAGGGGATGGTACCATTTTGGACAGCCTCAGAGAAAGAGCTGTACAGCTGACGTTCAGAAAGCTAGATKCTGGCTTGAGAGACAGGTAGTCCCAGCCTTATGACAGATACAAGTTGCTGTTTCTGCAGCTTCTATGGATTACAGAGCCCTGTAGCACATTAGAAATCCTGGGGTGTAATGCACCTGTTTCTAGTAGTGAATTGATGAGATCAGATACCTGTCACCCATCCAGACAATATTGTCATTTCAGGCCTCAAACAAGCATCTCTGTTCTGCTGAAGAAGAGACTGTTCCATGCCAAAAACATGTCAAGCCTTTATTTTTTTTTTTCCTGACAGGGGTTTTCTTTGCCTTTTTTTTTCTTGCTTTAAAAATGCAGATATTTAGAATCTTTACAATAGTATCATTGTAAAGGCTGGAGGAGGGGTGATGAAATACATTTAGATTCCTATTATTCAATTATTTTATTTTATAGATACCTAATATCTAATTTCCATAAAAATATGTCTAATTTCATCTTTTTTCAAAAAAAAAAAAGGTTTGTTGTCTTGACCCTTCAGGAAGAATTACATGACTTTTAGAAGTCTTTGTATCAGTATAATTCAGGATAACACTCTTAAATTCTGAGTTAGAGGATTAGCCTGGTGCAGCAGCAGCTGCTTTCTGTCAATCAGCTGTTAAAGTTACTGGCTAACTGCAATGTGTAACTGGCTCATAGGCTAAAATGYTGATTCCTCTCTAATTCTGATGGCAACCACATCAACTAGGAAGTCACTTGGCTCCATTGACTTTCTGCTAAATATTAAACTACTTGAAAGACARTGTCTCCCGTAATAAGAATATCTAGTAGCAGACTATAAAAAAAATTTGGTTTTTGTATAGAAAAAAACAAATTTTGATTTATCAGCATGAGTATCTGAMAAATAGAGGGTTTTTATTGCTTATAAAACTAGTTTTTAATTTAATTACAAGTCAGTTTAAAGTATTTATTTCTGTCATTTTATAAACAGAAAAGCTAGAATATTTTAAAATAAATTCTCAACTCTTTCTTTTCTATCTCTCAGTAAAATCATACTAGCTACTGATTGGGCATCGGAGTGCATTAGWAAAATATTAATTTTAAATGCTGCCTATTAGAAGTCACTTTTCAAACTCCAGGACACTAATACCTTGGAAAAATTGGAAAAATTAGATAGGCTATCTGGTTCAAGTAAAGCATTAGCTTTCACAGAATCCATAAAATTATACCCAAATAAGAATGCAAATAAATAAATGTGTATATACACATACATGTATGTGAAATCAGGCTCTGGAATATATGTCTTCCAGTTCCTCAGCATTGCCAGGAGAAGATGRATTTTGGTTCATTTTAACTGCAATTTGCAACACAGGCATACACTAAATGGTCATCTAGAGCAGGTTTATAACATGTGAAAAGAAATAGGCATGTTCAGGCTTTGATTTATTTTACCCTCATATTTAGGTCTAAAATGGGTCATATAAATTGAACACAAGATATCCCTTTTTTCCTTGCATTGATCACTCTCTCAGTTAGAAAACATTCTCAGGTATAAGTTTATTTTATATGTCCCTGAAGTCATCTTAAGGTGTAATTTTTCATCATGTGTGCCTCTGCTAATTATTCCCTCTTCCTCTCCCCCACTGCCAAAAAAAACCCAAAAAAAACAGTGGTGAAAAAAAAAAACCTGTTACTTTTGTGCCCATTTTTGTAGTGATGGTAAACTATTTTCATGACAGGCTAAGGGTAGAGAATTTTTGTAACAAGCTTACATCCACTTTACATATATTCACACAATAATGAATAAGGGACTCAAAGTACATTCTTATAATTAAAATATATTTTGCCAATGTAGTATTAACTACTACCTTTTAAATAAATATATGGTTCCTATRAAGAGCAGTCAAATGCAGTTCAATGAAAGATTTAATTTCATTATGCTTCTTTAGAAATTGCTGGAACACATATAGTGCTTTTGTTAATGTACTAGAAAAGCACTGACTCCTCCTTCCCTCTCAGTGCACACAATTGTCCTGATTGTACAAGCTACGTAATGTCAAGTTATTTCTTATTAGCCTGATTTAGAACTGGGATTCAAGTACCTGTATGTGACATACAATCTATGCAAGCTGCTAAAAATGAAAGGACAAGTCAGAGCCTTTCTACTTCGTATAATTAACAATTGGAGCCACAGCTTCAATCTGACTCATATTTCCCAAGCAAGTGTCTTAATCACTGGTGTATAGAGGCAAGCACTCATTTGTTCTGGCCCAGTGAATATTTATTTATTTAAAGTGGAACAGCTCCAACAAGAAAGACAGAGACTGATGTAGTCTGTTTTAGTAGCAGGGCAATTACATAACAAAATTTWTGTTAGTCAATAAATCCCTGCAACAGGGAATCACAAGATAAAACTATTACAAAAAGTCTCAGTCATACATTTAGACAGTTGGCAGCTGTGAGAAATAGYGCTGTAGCTGAAACATAATTCTCTTTAAAAACATACTCTACCAGAAATGAAAAAATGGTTCTGTTCACACAGGCATTTTAGACACAGAAATACTGTACTGCCTCTTTCCATAATCTCTAACTCATCAAGAGAAGACATAGGACTTGGGCAGTAGTAACAATATGGCACCTAATTCTGAAGGAAAAGAAGACAACCAAAGAAAAGAATTTAATCTTCTTATATTCAGTTTTTTTTGTCTATTATATTCCTAGCTCTTGAGGACATAAGACTGTCTTTTTCTTTTCTATAGTAATAAACTTGTGCCAGATAAATGAATATTTGTTGATGCTTTAAATACTAAGGTTTTTTGCCAATCTGCATAAGAAAAAAATTGGACTGTTTTTAAAATTTACAACATTGGTAAGAATCATAGCCATGTCCATTTTAATTGTTGACATTTATGTTATTTAAGAACTAAAAATTGCTAATAATAGAAAAATTGTATAGAAAAAACAAATTTTGATTTATAAGCACAAGTATCTGACAAATAGAGGATTTTTATTGCTTATTCAGGTTGCTTTTTCTGCCAGCAAAATATTTTTTTTGTGTGTAAGAGGAAGGGAATAAAGTAATTCACTATGTATCTTTTGTTTAACATTCAAGTTCAATTTTTTTAAAATAAATAGTGTATAATTTTTATGGCAAGACCAGAGTTTTTGGGAAAAAAAAAMCAGAACCAAAACAACATAGTAGATTTTCCAGAGTTTAGTATTTTATAGTTATATAAAAGTATAAATAATGSGAAAAAGCACACAATAATTTCAGGTAAATCAATGGAAACATTAATTGTCTGAAATCTGTGAACAATACATATTTTTATTCCCTATGTCTATGCTTATTGTTTATTTCACATGACTTTCAAAACATTGAAGTTTTGTTTTTTTGGATTTGGGTTTCTTTTGTTGCAAATTTCATATGAATTATATCCATTTATGATAGAGACTTCCTTCTACATGCAGAATACCTGATATGTATTGAGAGGTGTCAGAAATAAAAAGTACTTAGGCTCTGGAAATCAATCCGAATTGTATAATTTTCATAAATGCCTTGGTTAAATACAAAGAAATATGCAAAGTTAACCTACCATGGAGAGAGCTATACAAAAAGATGAGAGAAAAATGTATTACTTTCAGTGTAAGCATGCTGGTTCTTGTAAGCTACTACAGCTCCTGATGATGTCAGAATGTGAGAATGGCTTCAGATTAATTAAGACTGAATTGTGTTTCAGAGAATAAAGAAAATTATATTCAGTACACGTTTTAATGAAGCTATATTACTGACATGTTAAAGATAGGGTACTTGATAAACATAGGTTTATTTCCTGTTTTTTCCTATTAGCAAGATTTTCAGGTGACATAGAAGCACATGGGTAATGAARRGGGYTCAAGACCACAAGATGATCCAGCAATTTGTTGCACAAGAGTGTGTGTTGATGGTTATGAAGAAAGCATTTAGAGATATGTCAAGTAGTGACAACATCTGTGARCWGGAGTCARTTAACTGAACARTAACATAACATCGAAGRAATGATRGCATAGGCWGTAYRAGGCAGTATTAATGCTAAAATAGTTCCACAATTTTGCCTTCTAATTCCTCAGTAACRGTTAAGTAGAATGTGTATTTATGGGTATATCAGTATATTTAATGACATCACCAATGGTTTGTTTCTCCTTCTCAATGTCAAAGATCCAATTTTCTTGCTACGTATGCTGACAATGGCCCAACATCTGCTCTTAACTTTCCATCGAACTTTGGCAATTGAGGGCACTGACCTAGTCTGAGTGCTCTGATGCACTTTACATTCCTATAAGCAAGCTTTCAAGGAGCTTGATCATTTTGGACTGCAAATCAATCCAAAAGGAGGATGGGAGCTGTTGGAGACTGGAGTATTGCAGGTAGGAGTCATTTAACTGAGGTGATTTTTAGAAAAGTTGCTGTCATTCAGGCAACAGCATTTGAGGAGCTACTAACACTCACAGGTCATTAATCCAGCACACAGGTTCACCTACTACAGCCTCTCTACACTGCTCCAGGTAATATTTCAGCAGCTAKCTGGATGCCAACATTGCTCTGAAAKATTTGCATTTTCCTTACATGTTAATTTATCACACAGTGAGCTTTTCTTTCAGTCAGCTGTMTAAAGGGAATCTTGTTAGTAGGGAAAGTTGTGACATTCATGTGCTTATGATGAGGGAATAATATTCACCAAAATGTATACAAATTTAAAGCATTAAACTGTCAGGCTTTAGGATTGCTTTTAATCAAGTTACAGGCAACTAAACCTGGTTATACACTTTGTATCTTCAGGTAATTTTATGAGAGTTATAATTTAAAAGCAGTTTATAGAGACAAAGGAGATAAATAGCCAGTGTCAGCAGGTGAATCAGACCCCTAGAGTTCTCTATACTCTGCTGCAGGTTGAAAGGAAGGTAGGCAAGGACAGTCCTAACCAATGCACATTATGCTATTCCTAGACATGTGATGAATGCCTGGTACTTGGATACCACCCTGGGTTAAGCCACAACACCATGCAACACTGTATTTCGGGGGGGGGGGGGGGGAATAGCCCCATCTTTCTGCATCTTTCTCTGCTTTGGTGAAAATGTGAAAGACAGAAGGGAAAGAAGAGACATATTAATAACAC
The DNA here is from genome assembly GCA_902810485.1 of Alauda arvensis. Taxonomy (NCBI): domain Eukaryota; kingdom Metazoa; phylum Chordata; class Aves; order Passeriformes; family Alaudidae; genus Alauda; species Alauda arvensis. The sequence goes on from CADDXX010000487.1 coordinate 554,290, forward strand.
ACATAACTTTTAATCCTCTGGATTTGAGTATCCAGTACATCTGCCTTTAAAAGGTGTTCTAGTATTCCTCCAGTCTGTTTCACATCATCTGACTTTTCATGAATGTTCTCTGCCTGGTTCTGGAGYATGTATTGAATATCCCTATTAATATGGCATTTGACAATGTACGTTACCTTCACACAGTATATGACTGTATATGGCAAACACCACATCTTAAACATACTTAATTCCTGAAGGCCTTTCTTACTAATGAAAGACTGAAGTAAAGAAAACATTATTTCAGCCTTCTCCATGTCAGGTTCCAGCTGGTCTCCTTCCCCCTTCAGCAGCTGGCTCTCATTTCCCTAGTTATTCTTTTCTTGCTGCTGTAGCTGTAGAAGCCCATCTTGTTGACCTTCCCATCCCACAAAGTCCAGAYGRGCTTTGTCTTCCCTAACCCTATCCCTCCATGATCAGACAATGTCTTTATAATCCTCTAGGGCTGCATGTCCCTGCTTGCATATCCTGTATGCTTCCTTTCTATGTTTCACTTTAATCAGGAGCTCCTTGCTCACCCATGCAGTCCTTCTGCCACTTTTCTTTGAGTTGCTACACACTGGGCTGGACCATTTGTGAGCAGGCAAGAAATGATCCTTGAAAATCAACCATCTCTCCAGGATACTTCTGCAGTCTCAGCTTACTGAATATTGTGACTAGCATCTGCCATAGACTTAGGCACATAGACTCAGCCTAGCTCAGCACAACCATCACATATCAGCCGTTTTGGGTTACAAGTCTAAAAGAATACAAGCAATCTTAACACTTGCTCTGAGAAGTCTATAATCCATCTTCCACCACTGTAAATCACACATCTCTTTTTCAAGGAGAAATTATTATGAAATAGCTTTTATTTTTGATTGCCTGTATATTCTTTTGTTTATTGGTTCCTATTACTAATTACATTGCTTTGTGAAGTGTATTCTGTCTTCCAGCAGAAGACACTTCCAGAAAGACCATAATGAAAAATACTTGCTTTGTGGGTTTATATGTCCCAAACTGAGTGGAGGGAGCATCCTCCACTAAGAAAAAACAAAAGGAAACTTTCAAATAATATTTTGTGCCTTTTGATGTGACCTTGAGATCATGATATTTATGAGCACCTACCACTATATTAATAYTATGGAATACATGTTTTTGACAAGATGACTTGGAAAAATGTGYTATATATTGTATCCATCCCTGCACTGTACAAGGTGAAAAATTTAACCCATTTCTTCAATATCACACATAGTTTTATCTTAATTTAAAGCATTCATACTTTAGCCTCCAAACAGTGCATTTCAAGCACGCTTGTCCTTGATTTTGTGCCTTTAATTTTTTCCCCCCTTTTATCAAGGCAAAGCAAAAGCTGAAAAATGAATGTGAATAGTATCTCATCTCAATTTACTTTCATTTACATTACATTTCATGTAGCAGTTWGGAAGGCATTTAAAATCAAGAAATTATAGACACCAGAAATGTCAAGGGAAGGACGTTTGCTCAGAACATGTTGACTACTTATTGCTAAAAATCAGAATGAAATTTACAGGCAGTCAGTGAAAGTTGTCTGAAGAGCCTCTGGTCACATACTACCTCCCATTTTACTACCTCTTGCTTTTTCCCTCCCCCTCAAACAGTATGCTTCCAGTATCTTTTTTATCTTCATTCTCAGTTTCAACTCTTTCCTCTTTTGTTAAAAAGCATCTATTTCTTTCCTGTTTCATCTCTCTCACTCTTTTTTTTTATTAATGTGTTGCCATATAAGCTAGGCAAACAAATTATTTTTCCCAGCATTCAAAATGTACTTTTCAATTAGATTACATACTAATGGGCATCTAAATTTAATATTAGATAAATTAGTTAAGCATTTTGAATCACAGGAATAAAATAGTACCAAAATACATTTAATATGAATGTTGAAGAAAACCCTGAAGAAACATTTTAATCAGCTAGCTCTGGCCATGCATGGCCAATTAAAATACTTCAAATTAACTATCTTCAGTCCTTCAAAGTGAGATGAAAACTTGGTCTTCTGAATTTTTACACATGGAATAATAAGTTTAGGATCAGTGGCCTGTAGAAAGAGCCAGAAACCAGAGGACATCTACSACTGATTTTGGATAATGAATCTACTGTCACCAGAAGTGAGATTTAAACAATTTGATGCTAGAAAGTTGAACTAGTAAGAACAAAAAAACCTTTAATTTTACTGTCTTTGGAAAAACCAGAAGTTCAAAGCATTTATTGTGTCTAAGATTAATATAATTATCATTTTAAAGAGAGTTTATTCATTTACAGAGAGAAGGAGAGGAAGGAGAGACCTAATGCAGATTTAGAGTTATCCTGGGCTGTCTCTACCTGGTTGGATTTAGCCTTTACAGTTCACAGTGTTTAATATCAAAGTTCAAACTATATTTTTTCCATTCCTTTTCCAGGCAATTTAGGGGAAAAGGAAAAAATAAAAAGCCTTTAATGTTTAACAGACTCCAGGCATACAGTCATTGATGAGACACAGGCATTTCTAAAGAGCTTTTCAGCCCACCAGGGTCTGAGTTGTTCCCTTAAGACATTTATCTCTTGCCAATGTTACAAACTGAACTTTGAAAAACAGATTTCTAATTCAGGTGGGATTAAGCAAGGCCATTATGTTTCTTTTAATCTCCTTTGTTTTGTTCTTTATTCGTGAAGTCTTTCATTTA
>CADDXX010000487.1:564429-612634 GCA_902810485.1 Alauda arvensis
GTTAAGAAATGAAAAGCAGTTCTCAGAATTCTCAAATTTCCTGAAAAATCTGGAACAAGCTATTTTATTATCCTTGGGATTTCATTAAGTTGCTAACATTTCACTTATGAAAGTATGTTTTCTTATGATAATGRTTTAATTCTCTCATTCTTTGCTGATCTATCTATTCTGATTATAAATTACTTGATATAAGTATGAATTCTTAAARCAAGTGCAGCTCCTCACTCCTAGAGACCCCTTGGGAACCTTGAAACTATATCCTTTTATCTCAGGAGAGTTGGTGTCTTTAATAAGGAACTCCAGCAAACTTTCCTTTTTTATTTTTTCCTTAAAAAGAAGGGTTTAAAAAAGTCTTAGTAAGTATATATTCCTTGCTATGAAAATGTCCTTTTCAGTTCACTGAGAATTTTAAAATATTTTAAAATGTTACTGAGCATTTTAAAATATTTTCCCCTCTAAAAGGTAATATTCAAGCAGAAAAGAGGTAGTACTTTTGATTAATGAAAGAAATAAAGTAATTTGTTTCAGGTCATGTAGTCTCTGCTAAAAATTTAGTATGCACACATGAAATCTCCCACTCAGAAAATATCAAAATTTAACAAATAATGAATCATCTGTTGCAYTGAAATAAATTTTCATTAGAAAAGATAAGAGTAACCAGAAGCTGAGCTCCCAAATACAATGATTTACCTTGAATATMCTTCCAAAGCAGTCCTACAGGAACTGAGAATTTAATAAAACATTATTAGATTAAACTTCATTCTTTGAAAAGAGATACTGAATTACATGGGACTTTGATTGTAATCATCTGTTAWAAAGACATGTCAGGGCAATCAGCTGCGTCCAGGAAATGTAAGATCAGAGGTAGAGTTGCTTTATATGAAAAGGCCATATTACAGTATTGCAGAAAAGAAATAATTTTTGTGAGGAATTAAGATGTCATTTTTGACTTTTTAAAAATTGCTTACAATGTTTTTATTATGCAAACTCTTTTTCTTTTCTTGGTTTGGACATACACTTTTCAGAGGGATTTTCTACTGTAAACATGCACCTATTTTAAATGAGACCTATTATGACACTATTAAAAATAAGGGAAGCRTAAACATGACCAGTACAATGCACTCATTCTCTCCTGGAGATGATAGTGGAAAATCTGCAAAAAACCTACRTAATATAGGAATTAGTGCTTCAGTAGGTGGACTTGAAAACAAAAAAATTACTGATTTTCCAGATGTTAAAATCAATGTGCTCCAAAAGTTCCTGATATGTTCATTAAAAAAAAAAAAAGTTATTTTTTTTTATTGATCACATTGATTAAAGTTAATAAAATTATGGATAGGCTGGTTTCAATTTTTTGGTCTGTCTAAAGCATATAGCCATATGAGTCTGCTGTGAGGAAGGAGTGAGGAAGGAGAATACATTTCAACAAGTACCTGAGGACATACCACATCATGTCCATCCATTCTTCCTTGTTCCTATGGACAAGATTACCGTAGTCCCCATTCATTACAATCAGAGATGACTACCCTAGGAAAGTTATGCTTATATTGAGACACAATCATTTTTAAATGGAGTCATTCACTTCACAGTTAGAATATTTGTACAAAATTAGGAGTTAGCAGTTTATTAATGATCTTTTAATTTGATGGTTAACCAAGAGGTTTTGCTTCCCAAATGCCATGATTAATAACAGAATATCAGCAGTGTGGAAGATCAGCCTCAATTACTGTTTTAAAATGGGCTCTTATATTGCATTGTAACAAATTCTGGGCTGATGTGATGTAGTTGATTAAYCAAGTTAGAAAGATGGGATTTAAAGGTCTACAGACCTTTATACAATCCATGTCATTTGCRAGGAGACATGGGTTATGCAGAGAATGTGGGAAAACTCTGACAAGATGACAGACTAGCAGACTAAAAGAGTATTTCACAAAGGTGTCCTAAAAATTGTTAGTGAAGATAATGAAGACGTTTTCTGATGTGTGTTCTTAGACATACACGTRGTTTAAATCATACTTTCTACCAAATGTGTGATTTGATAGTTTTTTAACATTCCTTGTCTCTCTCCTCGAGGATAGAATGTCCAAAACACCGAATTGCACTTGGTGTAATCATGGTTAACAAGGGGTGGAACTGAGTTCATAATCTGTAATTGYTCAGGCACTCAGACATGGTGTGAGAAAGGGGGTGGGTCTAACAGAAACATGGAAGCTTTTGAGGAACATAATGAAATATGGGGAGAACCCATATTTAATCAAGTGATTCCTTTAGTAACTGAATATTGAACATAGGTGGTAAAAACAAGCCACCAAAGGCCTGCTGCAGGGTGATCTTAAAAATCTTCTGCTTAATTAAATTTGATAAATGAATGTATTTATTTGCATGTTTATTTATCAAGATATATTTTACACGTTTATTTGCACATTAAACTTTATAAAAAGCTATAAATAGGTCTCTTTACATTACAACTGATRAATATGTTATGTTCCATCATATTGCACTGTACTACAGAACTCTTTTTTGCAGTTACTAATGTTCACCATAAAATGCAGAAAACTATCAAATTTCAACTATTTTCTCTGGATTGCCTTCTCCCAAATGCCATGTTTTTTGATCACATAATTTGTCTTGTTACTTTGCACCATTTCTTGCATGTATCTTTGACTCAGGTCAATGCTCTTGAGGTCCTCACTTCTCTGTGTGCTCATTTATCAAGGACCAGCCTTTGCTGTCAGACCCCATACCTGAAATTCTCATCCTGGCTCTTGTCAACTTGTCAATTTCTGAACCATCCTTTTCTTTCCTTTTTGTGAAAACTGCTGTCTAACACAACTTTTGTCCACTTAAAATGAGGCTGCAGTGATTTTCTCTACCTTGTCACTTTGACAGTGTCACTCTTCTTGACACTTTGCTGGCTTATACTTCTCCATGGAGTCAAGAACAYCACTTCTCTTCAAACATATTATGGATTATCCCCAACCTACCTAACATCTCTTTCACCTTCAGCGTCTGGAATTGTCCTCTGATATGATACTTTCTGTCACCTTGTACTCATTGACCTTTGGYGCCTTAAGCTGACCCTCTCACAGGGAATGTCAGAACACCCTCCCACAGATACTTTTTTTTCCACACTAGTTACTTTTCCTCTGTATAAATTCTTTCCCTTCTCTTTTCTGTAAAACTTAGATAAMTCCTAACACTGTTTCAGAGCTTCTGTGTTTCAAACAATTCCCAGCCATATGTTTTTCTGCAAATCACTTGTAATAGGGACCCATTTGCCATAGCTTTGTTTTTATATAAATTGAGAGACCTTGATCCCTAGGTACTGTTAAAAGTTAACATTATAATATGAAAAGCTGGTGAAAAACATAATTTTACTTTCCCAGCTCTTGTAGCAATGTGGTCTTCAGAAACCTCACRTTAAAACTATGAGTTAAGAGGACAATAGCATTAAGTCCTATGCCACAGGAGCCAGAACTCAATTCCTACTCCTCACTGAAAATAGTGTAATATCAAGCATATGAGACATCATTAGAAAAGGAGAAAAAAACTGGGAAAATAGCATTTTTTAAGAATTATTTTAACATAGAAAGCAAACAGCAAATACATGGACAGACGTTACCTAGCTAAAGTGCAAGCATATACACTTTCTCTATAAGCAATAGCTATAAATAACAGACTATTAAGACTAAGAAGAAGTTAAAAAGAAAACTGTTTAAGGTATTAGACTGCTTGACTGGTGAAGAGAATTTYTTTTGACAGTAACATAACAGTTAGGAAAGTGCAGCAGGGGAAAAAAGGGATTTCTACTTCTCAGTTTATTGAGGACTCTTTTGAGTCTAAGAACAGSCTGGAGTCATCCTAGAAACTTCTGCATAAAAAATGGACAGACTACTAATGAGCATATACATTAAAAAAGACAAACTTAGATTGCTTCTAAGGATTTTCTGTCAATCTTTATGCTATTCCATCATCTATTCTGTAATTACCCATATAGCCCAAAGAAATAATCAGGAGAGGTTTTATGCTAGTGCCTTTGCTYTGTGAGAAGCAAAGAGAAAATGAAAGAATACACAGCTTTTTTATAATTGCCCCAACTTCTGAATTTTATAGCTTTCAGTAATGAAAATGAAAGCAGAGTACACCCACAGTATGGTGGGAATCCACTCAGCACATGATATAAAGTCATGGTTTTCACCTCAGAAGATCAGAACTAAATTAATTGGGTAAAAAATTTATATATAATATATATTCTTGGGGGAAAAGAAAATCTATGAGCTCTGAGAATCATATTTAAGATACCTACTACAGCACATATCCTCTAAATTCAGCAGGAKCATTTGGAAACTGCTGTGTTCATTGAAGAAGTTGTGGGTTCAGCTTATAAGGAACACATGAAACAACTGTTCTGTGCTGGTTGTCTACACAATGAACAAGTAGATGCACTTCAGTAGCACATGTCCCTTACAGCATACATGCAGCTATCCACAAGATTTCTGAGAGATGGAAGTTCTAACACAGCACTGGACTTGTCCCGCTGCACACAGGGTTATTTGCTATAGCGTGCATACACACATATTTCTTTCTTGTTCTTCCATTAGTTTTATATCATAAGTAAACACACCTTTATTTTTAAAAATGTAAAGCATGTAAATTGGTGTCTTAAGGGTAGGGTGAGGAAATAGCTAATTTTTGACAATATCCACAGGCYTTTTCTGTAAAGTCGTGACAAATCCATCAGCTACCCTTTGACCTCAGTAATGGCATACCACTTACAATATAGAATGTCCTATAGTGTTATAGGATGGCACAAAAATTGCTGAAATAAGTCATTCAGAAAAGTAAAGAATAATCTTTTATCTTCTATGTATGGTTGTGTTTCTTTTAAATAAAAAAACCCCAAACATAAAAACAAAATGCCAATTTACTATAATTAAGYATATGATGGGTTTATAATAGATGTAGAGAACCAAATGGTATTTCAGCATACAAGAGGAAAGCTTAAAAGAYTCTTAAATTTTTTTTTTTCTTTATTGTAAGCTTGTATTTCAAATAGCTAAGAAGAGCTGTCCTGGTTTGTACCAGGGTAGAGTTAATTTTCAATCTAAATGCTGGTAGAGTACAGCTTGGTTTTTTTTTTTTTTTTTTTCATTTAATACAAGAATAATGTTGACAACACCGTGAGGGCTTAGCTGTTCCTGAGCAGTGCTTTTCCTAAGTCAAGGTTTTTTCAGTTTTCCATCATCTGCCAGTGAGTAGGTGCATAAGAACCTGGGAGGGAGTATGGCATGGGGAGCTGACCCAAAATGGCCAAAGGSAAATCCCATGTCATAGAGCACCATGCACAATATATAAATTGRGGGAACTTGGCAAGGAGCTGTGGATTGGTCATTGGAGACAGGCTGGGCATCAGTCAGTGTGTGGGGAGTAATTGTAGTGTGCATCATTTGTCTGATTGGGATTTATCTCTCTCTTTATTGTTATCTCCCTTTCCATATTTGTCTTCAACAAATTAGTAATAATTAATTAAATTATTATCATTAATATCATTATAGCTATCGTTATTAATATTAATATTGTATTTTATTTTGTTTCTGTTACGAAGTTGTTCTTATCTCAACTCATAGGTTGTATCTTTTTAAAATTCTCTTCTGCATTCCACCAGAACAGCTGCATGGTACTCAGATATCAGCTGGTATTATGTCATGGCAAGGGCCCAAATGGTCACTCTTCTCACTTAAAACTCCATTTGGTATGTACATTTAAAGGTACAGTCTACTTTTTGCAGGTATATAGGATAAAAAGTTGCAACTGAAAATTAAGCTTCCAGCTTTGGGAGCTATAATTGACTTTTTTTAATGTTACACTATATGAAGTTAATAAAAAATATCAGGGAAGGCAAAGAAACATAYCTGTGTTAATGAAAAAAAGACATTTTGGTCATCTATCCTTTGCTTGTTATAAACATTGATGTGACATTAAGATATTCCAGAAATATGAAATCACAAATGAATTATCTTGTACTTCAAATGCATTATATGTTAGTAGATCTTGTTCTGTGTTTTCTTATCAAATCAAGAGATTTTTCCAGATAAAGTATTCTAAAAATAATGACAGAATTYTGATAAATCCTTGTTAATGTTCCAGATCAGACAGAATGCGGTTATCTATAACTGAATCAGAGGAGCTTCCTGTTATAAGCAGAATTCACTTTYTTTTCTTTCTCAGTATTTATGAAATTGGTTTCTACAGACTGGAAAATTTTCAGCACAAGGAAATTTATTGAGTAAATATTGGTTGGTAAAATTTCAGTTTATTCTAAATCATAATAAAAAGAAATATTACTACATTAAACATTTCATAAACTGAAAGTAATTTTGCAAGTCAGGCTTCCATTTGGAGAAAGCACCAGTCAGATAAATAAATCTGGTGTATTAGTTTTTGCCAGCACTTCTATTTAAGTTGGCTTCTCAGRCTAAAATATATCATTCATATAGGTCACAAGGGTATAATTTAGATTCTTATGTTTCTTTTTTCCACTCAGGATTTTTCTTCATATACAGCCTAATCCCTACAGAATTCACTGTGAGTTTTAACCCTGTCTTCAACAAAATCTTTCATTTCACCTTTAAAGTGATATTTAAAAASTTTACTACTTAGACTGACATGAAGAAGCCTTCTAAAAATAGTTGTTTGCTTGGTTTTAACAAGTTTTTTTTTTTCTTTTTTACTTTCCAATTTGGAACAACTATTAAGTTTTGAGATGTGATTTGTATCCACACTTGATCACTGTTGCCCCACAGAAATATATCTCCTCTGATTTAGATTTGCTCATTGCAATTCTATTATGACCTCCAGAGAACACAGAATCCTGAAATGGCAAAGATATTGATTAGTTGATATAATCCTCATTTCCTGAACTTCTGTCATCAATCTGTCTGTCTGTCTATCAATATCTTTCTTTCTTTCTTTCTTTCTTTCTTTCTTTCTTTCTTTCTATGTATCACAAAAATATTCATACTTTGACCAGGGAAGCCAATAGAAATTGCTAATAATGTGCTTCTGAAAGTTTTGGTAAACTGCTCTGGTGAGCTATAACTGTTCTATTAAATTAGACTGTAAAAATCATTAGGGCACAGCAAAGTCTATTAAAATTGAAAATTTATGTTGATGCAAATGTTACAAGGCAATAAGTAAAGACTAYTAAAGACCTATGGTTTCTGTCATGCTGGATTCAAATTAGGGTTAATGCTTACAAAATGTTCAGAGTTTCCTACCTAATGGCAGGCCAGCTTGCAGAARTAATATTTCAGAGTTTCTTCTTTCATTGTAATTCTATTATCAGCAATGAAAGTAAGGAAAATGTGYGATTCTCTTGGGGCAGCTGCTTATTTTACCTTGCATTCAGTCACTCTGTAAAATGTGGCACCTGAAACAGAGCCAGCACTGATTGAAATATATAACATTCTCAAAATTCTAACAATCTAGAATACACAATTTGAAAATTATAAAATWAAAAAATGAAAGGAAGAGAACAGCATAAAAAAATTTCCTGTGGTGTTCTCTTTCCTCAGACACTTTAGGAAAACCTAAGATAAAGCTGAAGCAATAAAAGCTAGAATTAATAAATTAAAGTAAGGAAGGGCTGGGAAGARGTGGGGGGGAGGGAAAGGAAGAAACTTATATTCTTTCATATACTTGGGGTCTTAGTAAACTCATGGGTATACCTGAAAATCCTAAAACCAAATTGTATTCCTTTYATGATCTTTCAAGTGCAATTTTTGTTTTCTGTTGTGCAGAACTCAGTTTAGATACYCATATCTTTACTGACTTAAACAATACTGTAAATTTAAATTACCTCATTAACCTAAATTTACCATTTGTAGAGAAATTAAAGATAAGGATAGCAAAAGAAATATTTAAACATAATGAGTGAAACTTTAGCCAGCACAGCTTTCTATCTTGCTTTATTAATCAAAATAAAATTCAGCAACGAAAAAAAGCCAGATGGAGGGCTCAAAACAGATTGTTCTAATTTGTTCAAGAAGATGTTCTTCTTAGGAAAAATGAATGTATATGACTTTGTGCCTATGAGGAGGAAGAACATCAACACCATGGCAGATTATATTCGAGGTTGTTAAGTATAAGCACACCTAACAAATAATGGAAGGGGCTGAAAAGTCTGCAAATCCTCACAAAAAATTATATTTAGGACACTTTCTYAATTATCTTTCTGTCTCATCTGTCTAGTCACAATTGCAATTGAAATGCTTAAGCTGAGAAAAAAAAATAATAAGAGACCTAGAGAACTAAAAATATGTATGAAAGGGATGAATCTGCTCAAGTATAAAGACATACCAGCCCACAGACACAATCAGTCTGGAGCTGTGGAGAAATGCTGATGATGCCAGCTTCCAAAATCTATTTATATCTTATGGTCCATRCAACTACAAATAGAGATTACTCACCTTCTACAAGAATATTAAGAATCTTCCTTTCAATAATATCAAATATTAYCTTTATGAAAAGTTATCAAGTTATTAAATGCAAACTTGTTATCAGTCTGCAAAGGTGAAACTGATTCAGAGGAGTGGAGCCAGTACTCAARCTGAAATAATTGAATATAAAATATTAATTATTTTGTTGCAAAGGGCTAAACAATCAGCTCCCCTTACCTAACAGTATATTAATTTTTAATATCATTGGACAGAGTCAGCTTCTACAAACAAACAACCCAAAAAATCCATATTTGGTGGGGAAAGACACTTTCTCTCAAATATTATGCAGTGTTAAACAGGAAGCAACATGAAATGTCAGCCAACAGAACATCCTTAGAGTTATTGAAATGATGGACTRCTGCAAAAACAAGTACTGATATTTGCAATTAGCTCTAGAATCACTTCACCTGAAACAAGAAACTTACCAAGTACAGATATATCTAGGAGAAATTCAATATATGTATGAGCAACAGACTGTCACTSTGACATATCTAGGCCCACACAATGCAATGGTAAAAAAATTCTGATAATCAAACTTCTACTAATGTACAAATAATCGTTCTGTATAATCACTGTTTCAAATTAAAACAACAGCAATTCTCCTAGCAATTCAGTTGTTTCTAGTAGTAAATGGAGAATAGAAAAATGAATAGAGTTACTGTATTAGAACAGTTTGTTGCCAGACCRTAGTTAAAACCAGAACACAAATGGACTCTAATTTTAAAACAAYAACAAAAAAAAGTATTTGGAAGATAAACAAAATGAATTGTTATTTTTAAAAGAGAGCTGTTGTGCTTCTATGTAAAAAATATTCCTGTTTCACAAGTCTGAAGAAGTATCATCTGTATTTTAAATTACATTTTCATCAAAGAACAACTAGAATACTACTGACTGCACAGACTTCTTGTCAAGAACAGTTATGTTCACTGCATAATGGAAAATGGAGAACAGTAGAAATAGGATGGCTATGTTTAAAGGAAGAAGGATTTAACAGATTTTGACTGTTTATGTGTGTGTGTATATCTCAGTGGAGACTARAAAGTTTTAATTATTAAAAACTAATCTTCTTGTCAATTACAGAATAAATTCTACTAAGTAATATACTTCATATATAAAATATGGCCAAATATGACATTATTTTGTAAAGATTAARTTTAATTTTGAATACTTAGGAAAGAAAAGATACATTTTCTATTTTCTGTAAAAAGATTTTTATGTTTTCATTCACTGAAATTTATTTTTCAAAATCCACTGTCAGCATTAATGATTCACACAAATGCATATTGTTTTTCAGCCGTAGTCTATTTCTGTAACTTCTTTGACTTTCATAAAAAACTATGAGGATAACAGCAGTCCTTGAGCACTGTATATTATCTATGGCATTTTAAAAATATTTGCTTTACTGCTCATAGATATGTCTTTATGAAAAGCCCTTGCTGTTACTTACTGGCAAATTTTGCTTCAGAGAAAAAAAAAAGAGTACATCAGGTAACTTTTTATGTGAGCAGAATAGTGATACCAATATAACACATAAGCATTAACACCTTCTTTCTTACATGTTACCTATCATTTATGTAAAGTCCAATTTGAATAATGCATTAGTGCAGAGAAACCATATCAACCTATAATCCTCTCCATTCAATATTGGCAGTTCAGACACAGAATAAACCAGTGTGGCATTATGAAGTCTGTTTAATACATAGTAAAACCGAAAAAGGGTATTCATCATGTACCAAGCAGGTTACCATGCATAAACCAGCAAAAACATAAAACAAATATTGATATGAAGAAGACAAGACATCAACAACTGTGTTTCTWTTCCTCAGCTTTCTACTTCTCTTGGATAATAACTTCATGGACCAAWGCAAATTTTCAGCGCCATGGGTGGAAGGGAGGGAGAGGTGGAGAAAAAAAAAAAAAAGAAAAAAGAAAAACCCGCAACCTACTAAATAWTGTCCATTCTGGAAAATACTTCATCACAAATTAAAAATCATTTTGATGGAGAATTTCTGGGAGATGCCAGAGCAAAGCAACTGACAAGGGCTAGGACATCCTGATGTGGTCAGATGTTGTTGTGTCTGCCGTGACAGACATTCAGCACAAGCCAAAATGAAACACTGCATAATGTTCTGAGCTAAAGAAATGGACAGTTAAAAATCAATCTCTATCTCACATTCCCAGCTCCAAAGCTGAAAATGACAGCTATTATCCAGATTTATATTTTATTCCAGCTAGAATAAAGCCAATAAATCACTGGGCTTTTGGCTGCTCAGATAATTACAATGTGAGTGGCYGTATGAGTTTCAYTGGGGGAAGATGCTTGCAGAGGGTTAGAGCACAAAGTGGAAAGAATGACAGTAAAAAATTGACTTGATTTTCATGTTGAGATGAGAGCTTGTGACATGCAAATCACTGAACACAGTAACCTCTGCTGAGACCCATCAGCCCTCCTCATCAAATATCCAGGAGAGGTAAGTCTGTGTGGTGAAACATCCTTATTGAGCTGATAGCTCAGGTGAACAACTTTTTGATTTAAAGGGACAGAGGAGTTTTTAATAGCATGTTAAAAAATATTCTCATGCATCTTTGCCAGATTTCATCACAGGCACTCCCTTCAATATAGCTCACCAATGTGCTGCTGTGAGAACATACACTTTGAAATCTAGATTCTTTGTTATGATTAGTTTAATACATGCTTCTAATCACATCTGCATATCAGATGACTGAGTAGAGAGAAATTGAGCAACTCAGCTYGCAAGAGTATTTGAAAGAACATGTGATCCAAAAGTCCTTAAGTCTGTATTGTATGACTTCTCATTTCACCCTGTAACAAATTCTTTCATTCCTCAAACATTATTTATGGCTCTGTTTTACGAAAAATGCAACATATATTTCACAGCTCCATTCCATAATTGTCCTGACTTCCAGTCTGAACTGAATCTTCCATAATTTTTTTTCCTGGATGACATCACACTGGGAACCTGAAAAAATGGAAAAAAAATAAAAACTTTATTATTTTGCATTATTATCTAGCTAATATTTTAAATTTCCAATAAATAGTCCTAAATAAAAATGGAAAAATGTATGTAAATATCAAAGTACTATTTTTCAACAGCTCCACTCTTATCCTTTGATGAACTGCCTAAAACAGTATGAAAATAAACCTAAAAATAATTATATTTTATTACACTAAAGTTGAGAAAACCATTTCCAAAACAGCCAATAATTTATCTAATTGAACTTGTCTTGGGCAGCCATAACAGTTGGATGTATCTATTGTCACAACAGGGATATCTTACTCAAATACAATGATTCATTATTATTATTATCCAGTGTTGATTGCATCTTTCATAAAATTGCCTTTTCTCTTGATGCTTTTTTTTGTTGTTGCTGCTGTTTTTTACAGTATTATATAACAYCAACTTCTATTCTTTTTRTGATAAAAACACCTCTGGTAGCAAGTCTGTGATTAAAGTTGTTTATTCTTACCTTATTTCTTTCTGCTTTACAAGTACCGTGAGGAACACCAAGAGTCCTCCAATAAATGTAGCAGGCATTCATTCAACTGCAAAAATTGTACCAAATTTCTATTTAGTTTTGAACACAATATGGCATCAACATCAGTTTGTTGTAGGGTAAAGACAATAAATACTTGCAGAGTACATCAGATAAAAATCTGCACTAAGATAAAGCATAAGTGTATAGATATTCCCAGTCTACTTGAAAAAAATCATCAGTAAATTAAAAAATAACAACCATATATATTTGTCCTCTAYTGGGGCATGAAAATATCTTTATAAAATGGAGGGAAAAAACATCAAATTTTTTTTTTTGGTTCTGTAACTCTCATGAGACTATATCCCATGGCAATATCTCCACCAAATATCATCGCCAAATCTCTGTAGTAGTTAGAATTGGAGGATATCATACAAGCAATAATAAAAGATAACAAATGATAGTTAAGCTGTAGGAAATTAAGGAAAAGCACGACAAGAATGTGAAATAAAGGCCACAATAGAACTACTTTAATACCAAGGAATGATAAAACTGAGAAGAGGAAGAGCCCTTAGCTAGGATGAAATGCAAAGAAGGCTGAAATATAAAAGAAGATAGGAAGATAAAACAGGCTGGATAGAAGGAGAGGATTAATTGAGTTGAAACAGGAAATAATTATAGACTTTAAAAATCATGCTAAAAAGCATCTGGGAGACAGAGAAGTACAGGTAAATCAAGAGATTGTCCTTGTTCCTTCTGAGATATTTACTTGCTTGAGTACAAACATGATGTATGCAGTGCTCAGGCACATAAAGGATTATAAATATTGGAGAAAAATACAGAAAAAGCAGCTCCACTCTATCTCTTTGAACTTTATGCAGAAGAAATAGAATAGACAAACAACAGAAAAAAGCATTTGTATACACCAGTGCTTGAATGAAAAATTTCTGTTTCTTTAGTTAGATCCTTTTCCTGAAGGACAAATGTAAGAATAGTAGTATTAAACTTGATCTTTCTTTATTTAATAGAATTATAAAATAGACTCACAAAAATAACTTAGGCTGGGGGTGAATCTGAATGTCAGGTGGTCCAAGTCTCTTCTAAAAATCTGGTCATTTTGCATGAAATCACAAAATCATATTGGCAAGAATGCCTTATAAAGGTGCAGTATGTGCAGAATTAAACCAATACAAAAAGTATCCCAGCAACTCATAACTGAAAATTCATTTTTAAAAACATAATGGCTTTACTTGTTAATAAAAGTAGAAATAGCAGTATTAATAGAAAATCAATTCTATTCTGTATTTTGTATTAATTGATTGAATTCCYTATTTAATGTACTTTCTTAATAAGRTTTTTCTTTTCCTTACAGCTATCTTCTTTATTAGTATACTTCTGARTAGAATAAAGCATTCTGGCTTATACAGTAACTCTATTGATCTGGATATTATTTGGTCACAAATGTAATAGATTCATTATTGGGAATACGCATCATATTAAATGTGATGAAATTGTTAGGATTCCTCATTGTTGGGGTTTGTGATTTTCCATTTGTATTGGTTTGTTCCAAGCTACCCCCTTTTGCTGTTTGCCCTTGGTTCTGCCTGGTCTSCCTCCCTGAKGCACCCCTCCCTGAGCTCCTGTCCATCTYCCCTGTGCCCTCCCCTGGCACCTGTCTGTTTTCCCCAAACCTCGCCCTTTGTTCTAGAGAGGTCTGTGGTTTCTTCTTGGTGATTTGATGTTTAATGTTTGTCCCTCCCTCGAGTTGTCCCCATTGCTCCCAGTCAATGCCTATCCAAGTTGTAACCACACCCTGATCCTTTCTGATTGGTTCTCTGTTACTGTCCCTCCCGCTGTGAAAAGGTGTCACACACCCCTGAGAGGGGCTCCCTTTGGGCAGTCCCTCTCAGGGTAATTTGCCAAGCTCAATAAACCCTGAGAACTTAGACCCCCAAAGGAGTCAGCCTCTTTTTCCAACGGTAGCAGGAAGGTTTCTACCACTCTTGCACCCACTGGGGTCTGTGTGTGTCCTCGACCCACAGATCGTGGCAGGGTTGCCTCTGGGCAGAGCTAGCCCTAGAAGAGAGGGACCACCTTCACTTCATTGTATCACAATAGAGCAAAAAGACCCACCTGATAATAATATTGCTCCAGATTCAGAATCTAGTAAATGCAATAAGGCAAATTTTCCAAAAGAACAAAACAAAAAGTAGCAATGGTATATATTTTCATTCTTCAAATATATTTTAAATTTTTCTTCTGTTTGGAAATACCTTTTTTCCAAAATGTACTAGTCAGTTGAAGAAATAAATACCTATGTATTCCATTGTCACAAATTATACTGTACTTTGAACTAAGCAGTGTACATTTCTGTTTAGCAGCTAAGACTCTACCGTGTTCAGGAACTGAACATTTAAAATGCAGGAAGATTTTTATGTAAGTATTGCCTGCTAGACAATGCTGATATTTACARTTTCAGAAGGTTTGGGTTAGAAGAGTGGTGTTTCATGTTAACTGTACTTAGTTGATGTAACAGGCGTAACAAGCTACCACTGGTAAGGGGAGCTAATTCTGCAGAGTATTCAGGATGGAATGGGGTATTTCTCTCATCTCTCAAATATTCTGGGTAAGGTCAGTTGCAAGTAACAAAAGTTCTTATTAACAACCCACCTAGTTAATACATAGATTCCCTAAAATTTCTCACATCCAATATTTACTTTACCAGTGTCAATTTAGTTATAATATTACAGTATTATCAAGGTTTAGTWGCGTTGAAAGCAACAGCTTGACCTTCCTTCAATAGTTGCTGGAATTAATAAAATTTGGCAGAACTCACCAAAAATGTTTTCCTAAAGAAAAAAAAAGAGAGGCTTGAGAAAAATGACAACCTTATAAGTGATGCAATATAAGCCAATGTAGAGGCTAAAAGTACAACAAAATATTTMATCCCATCTTCTCCATCAGCAATGTCTGATAAAAACAAAATTGTCTAATAAAACCAGAATTGTGTGTATTTTGTTTTTGTCAAAACTCAAACTGCTTGGTACTGGTTTTAAAACTCTTTATTAGCAAAACACATTTTCAAATTAAGGTGATATTAGCATACCATTTGACTCATTGCTATGGCAGGTATTTTTTTCCTGGGGGAAAGGGGAGTGTATTTCTATAAATCAAGTAGAAAGTKTTAATTTTTTCTTATTTTCTTTTTTCCCCCCCATCAACATTTTCTGGAAGGAAGTAAGTTTTGTGRCAAGGATTTATCTGTCTCTTGCTGATAAWATGACAAGACAAGCCCAAAGACATGAGAAGCCACAGAATTCCAAAACCTAAAAYGAGTCAGTTTTTATCTCTCAGAGCTAAGATCTCTTAGCCACACAGGACAAAGGATGATGCTATACCACAAACAGCAAACAAATCATTTTATATAAAATTTAGAAAAATTCTTCTGAACATTTAACTATTCCTCTTTACATATGCAGAAAACATGCAATAGCAAGATTACTTTTACATCCTTCTGTATTCTGGAATCACTGTCAATTTTAGACACRATTATACTCTTTCCAGGTAAAAAACTCAAAACTCAGAAGTGCAGTTTAATCAAATTTTAAAGAAAAAATCATTAAAATTTGTACAAAATTACATGTACAAAATCATTATTTTTCATCTATGTATTAAATCACAAATAAACAACCAAGAAACCAAAGACRGTTTCTATTCAGGGTTTCTAAAATTTTTTTTTTCTTCAAATACAGGTTTCTTTTAAAAATTATGATGAATTTCCTTACCCCTTTCAGCATAATGCATGTCCAAACATCAGGAAAATCCTATTATTACTACTCATTAGATTGCTTTATTTTCTCCTCAGGAGTACATGACATCAGAATTTCCTGCTGCATCCAAATAAAGATATTCTGACCAGCACTACTCTACATATTTCTCTCACAGTGATTAAGKAAGAAAAAATTAATAGAATAATAGTCAATTATTTTGACTATCAATTTCCTTGAATATGGTTGAGTTGAGTGAGTAATTTGCAGTGAATCATTCATGGGATTAATTTTCCTCCTTTCTTGCTTATGGAAAATCCATCAGCTATTCCTAATTTATTTGACTTTATTTCTGTCTAGAACAGAATCCTTCTGAATCATGTGAAAGATATTTCACTGACCTCAAAAAAATTTCTGTCCATGGACGAGTTCTTCAGAAATGCATTCACCAGGTTTTCAAATCTATATGGACTGATCCCTTTCATCCAAAACTTAATCTCATATATTTTAAATTTGCCAGTAATTTTATGTATAGGAATAGTTATATGTAAAATACATCAGTTACTCATGCACTAAGTTGAATGTATGCACAAAAACATGYAGAACTAATGCTCACTGTCTGGGCCTTGCAGCACTGTAATACAGCATTATTTCTCTCCTGATCCTTTGCAATCCACATTCCATCAGGAAAACCATCTTCATTTACTGAAAACACCTTGCTCTGCATCGTTAGGCAAATGCCTTTTTAATAAAGAGAATCCAGGTGTACAAGTAAAATACTATGATTGAATACMTTTAATGTCTCAGCTTCATTAGGCAATGACAGGCTGTCATGCTCTTTCTTATTTATTCTGGTTGAGTTGCCATCCCATTCCTGGCTATTAATAATGACAGATCATTTATTACTCTGTGAGACTACAAATATGTTTCCATCACAGTCTAATACATTTGCCCAACCCCTCAATTTGTTATTGAAAAATAGAAATAATAATAATAATAATAATAATAATAAATACCTCATTCTTCTAACTGAAACTCAGCTTAAACACATGCAAATGCAGAATTTTGTTCCTGACAGTATTTCAGCAATACTTCCTTTTGAAATTATTTCAGTATTTGCTACATTCTCTATTGATGTAAACTAAGCCTTCACCTTTTTATTCACATTAAGCTGCTTGGCTTTTCTACTCAAATTAAAATGTGCATGTGAGAATAATAATTCTTATTCAGAGGAATATCAGTGAAAGGCAAAATAACTATAGGTCCTTTGTAGGAAATTGAAACATTTCCCACATTGCTTGCAATGTTATTCATTAATCTCCATAGGTATTTCTTCAATAATAAGGGACAAATTTAGCATATAAAGAAGATAATTTTAATTTGGAGGGAATTTTATTTTCTTTATATTAAACTTATCTTAGGATAATCTAAACCATCTACCTTGCAACAGAGGAATTACTAACCCATAAATCAAAACTGTTGGTGAAGTTCTGACAGATAATACAGATTGCCTTGGAAGGTAAGGAACTGCCATTCCAGCTTTCAGTGTTCAAGAGTAATGAACACATTAACTGGCCTCTCAGTCTACAGTGTCCTCAAAACAGCTCTACACAGAGAGCTGGGCTAAATGCATAATTCCTAAAGTCAATATTTGTAACTTTCTCTGAGTTTTCTCMCTCAGAAGAACTCTTAATTATTTTGTATGACACAGAATATGACCTGCCATGCAGTGAAGGATATCTTATTATACATAAATCTGAAGTGKATCCAGCAGGTATTTCTCTACTTTTTCTACAACCCTGTGGATAAGAAGGTAAAATATGACCTAAATCTGATGGTTAAATTTGATTTAGCAAGAATTGGTATGCTGTTTCTGTTCAGTTATGGGATTTATAATTTCCAGTATTCAGAATGAGGCAACTGCTTGTTTTGAGTCTAAATGTGATATGTACCTAGAAACTTCAGTGGGAGGCTACATTGATTAGGCTGATAAGCTGTGCTTTGTTTACTTAGTGCAATCAAATTCCTCTCACATGTGATGGTAGCGGCAACCTTCACCTACAGAAGAAAAGGGAAATCACGGTGTGATGAACTTTGCTTTGGATAACCAGGCACTGCTTGGGAACCATAACCAATACCTCCTCCACCTACCCTGCTACTATTTATGGCTACTTGTATTAACACCACAACTCCTAATGCATGAACAGTAAAACAGCCCAGCCTAAAACTTAGTCCATTTGTCTGACAGGTGATGAGAAGTTGAATATCACTGCAATCAATTACTAGGATGAGGTTTTAAACAAAGGAATGTACTAATTTTTCTGCTATGAAATATCCTTCAAGCCCTTAAACTCTTCAGGGTTTATTTAAAACATCCTACATCACTGAATTTCACCAAAAAATTAATTCACTCCACTTGTACACAGCTATCCTGAAGTCACCTTCAGAGAAATTCTGCAATGACCAAAGAATGTCTGCATGCCCTGAACATCAGTACTATAACAGTCTAGTTATGTTGTAGCTGGCACTTTATTTTAATATTAATTAATGAAGCACAATAACAAAATCTCTGTACCACAATTGCCAACCTGATTACATACTCTTAATTTTAGCACCTGATAAAATAATTGTTCTCTGGTCTTGTGAAAACAGCTAGTTTACCACGCAGGAGATAGTTGGAAACATTAAGAGACCAATTCACTGTCATGTATATAGATCTGTTACTCCCTTGAAATGTACCATGACAACTACAGATCAGTTAAATCTACCTTAAAGAATTAGAAAAAAAGTCCAACAAAACAGAGTAAAATAAATGCCTACAGCTTCTATATTTTTCATTAAAGGAGTAGACATTAATGAACTTTTCATGTTCTGAACTTATGTGTGTTAAGAGCCTGGTGAGAAATATTCTTTAGCAGCAAATTTACCATTTCAAATTAATGTTATTTCAGAAAACAAGAACACTTKCTGTAGTTTCTCCTTATCTGAAAAATCATCTTCCTACTGATTYTGCTCAATGAAAATTGTAAGTCTTCATTAAATATTATGCTATTTCACTTCAGAAAGATAGAATTTTTTTATTAAWTTTMTTTGAACATAYAAACATAAAAAGTGAAATATAAAAGTTACTAGARGCACTACTAGGTAACATAGTAAATKAATTACAATAGCTCTTACTGACTCCAGAATTAAACCTGAAGTATGCTWTTARATATACTCCTTTGCTGTATGGGGTCAACCTGATTCCAGCACACAATGGTTTTGCATTACCAAGACACTGAGAATAAGACTACATTAATAAGTCACCACCAGSTAAATAAGAAGAGCACATTTTCTTTATGTGCTGTCATGTTCCTCCMGTACATGTGTGAGTCATTTCAGGTTTCCTGCTCTTCAATGGCATTTAGACAATTTCTGTACTAGTTGTGAGCCATAATGAAATGGGTCTTCTTAAGTTTTCAGACATTTCTGTGAATGACAGAACTTGGAGTTGTATAAGTTTTCTAATTTAATAGGTTCCTACATATTAATGAAGTGATAAAAGGAACACTTTGCTGGTTCAAGACTGCTCTGACTAGAGTCCTGTGTGGCCTTTTCATTATCTTGTCTTTAGTGACAGGTGCTACCAAGCAATTGAGAGGCTCTGAAAGCTCATCTGTGTTTACATTTGCTCATTAAACATACATACACACAGAAAAAAAACCTTAAAAAATAACAAAACAACTAAATCTAACAAACCACAAAAAATCCCYAACAAAACAAWAAACCAAAATWAAAAAAAATTRCAACATCAAAAAGAAACCACTGAAATCAGAGCAATCATGATGGTATAACAGATACACGGATTAATGAGGGAGAATAAAACACTGAACCTACTGGAGCTTGAGGACTACACTACTGACAAGGGCTATTTCCTGTGACTGTTTGGTACTTATATGTAGTGACCAGATGGGTAATGTTCCATACCTTCTGWACGTTCCATTGCCCACAGGAAGTGGTTTTGTTGTGGAAGAATAATCAAGTTATAGCTAAGCAGATTTTGGACATCATCCCCATGTGAAAGGAAAACTTTGTCTGCTTACTTTTCTTTGAACCATTTTTAGTTTCATGTAATATTTCCATGTTTTTAACTAGTATTACCTAAAAATCTATGTGATTTTAAGATTTTGGTTTTRAACCAGTATAGTTAGAAGCACCTACAATCCATGAATAAGTATTGAAATTCTGTCAGGAAATTCAAAATATAAGATAACCTTCAGAGTRTATGAGCTGGATGCATATGTACTTCATTTGATTCATTAATTATAAATGTAAAAAATTGCATCTAGTCCTGACAGTCCAATTTCAGGGACATTTTGGTCACCAGTATAGAATTCCTATTGTTGGATATAGATAATATTCTCCAGAGAAAACAGTTGATCTTCTCTAATTGAAATTAACTTGTAGAGGGAAAGCATAAAAGATTAGGTGAAACAAGGGMTAAACTAGATTTCAAATACAAGCATGTTTGATGTTTGAAAAGYAAGGAAAATTTAACATGTTCCAAAATAGTACCAATAAGCAAAGATATCTATTTCTATAATATGATTTAAAATTTAAACCATAAGTRAATTTACTGTCATGGCAAAAGACATTAAGCAAAAGGGACAACAGGTGAAGAAAAAGCATGTACMTGACTCCRTAARATGCACAATAATTCTTGTATTCCAGATTCTATACTGYRCAAATTATATAATCATGTTTTTCTGTATTGTTAAACAAATAAATAACACACATTTGCCTTTTTCAAATGTCCTATTTCCCAGAATCACAATCCCAATTCAGACACAGAAACAGCCAATTAATTGATTGATGTTTTATTTCTAAACCTCAGCTTTCTCTCAGAGGATGGTTGAATTTAAAGAGTATGAGTTAAAAATACTTCTATGCCTCATCTTGCTTGGTTTAAGGCAGTTTCTGGGAGAAACTGAAATCCTTACTGAAATCAACTGGGTATATTTACAATATTTAAAAGATCAGAATATGGCATTTTGAATAACTGAAATTGAAACCTGGAAAAAAAAAATCATCTCTTCCATCCCCTAACTCTTCCTTTTTTTCCTGAAATATTTATTAAGTGCCTAAAATTATTTCCCAATGCCTGATTTTTTTCCTGAAAATAATTCCTTGTATTATACAGAAATAGTATTTGATAYTCTTTTTGTCAAACTGGTTGTCACAGCAAGCATCTACAATATTTACAAATCTAGTAAGCCTGCCTAGATCAATGTGAGATAAAATCTGAGACCCTATTTCACTCTACTTACCATWTGATAATCTGATCAAGTCCAAGCCTAGGCAGTCTGAAAAGTTTCCTAAACAGTCTCAATTTTACCTCAAAAGATACAGATTTTCCCCAGCCTGAGGTGTGAAGCATTTAACAAGCTATGATTTAGAGGCAGGAGGCAAATATCTAAAGATCCCCAGTCTTTGTGTAGATTAAAATATATTCCTCATCTTTTGCTAATGCAAAGAATTAGAACCTAAAAGTAACACTTTCCAAGAGGAAGGTCCTAACTGCAGGGCATTAAGGGACCACTTTTGTCCATCCTTATCATCATTGTAACTATGCAAACAACAACAAAGATTCTAAACTGCTTTTTTCCCCATGTTATTTGTCTGCTAGATGATGCTAAAGGTCTCATCAATAATGAAAAAGTGAAGGACCAAACAGAAGTTTTGCAGTCTAGATGTCAGCCAGGAGACACTAGAGAAATGAGCGGTATGTGTCAAAGGCCACACAGCTGGGTTAGGAAATGATGACAGTTGTAGTATCATAGAATGTTAAGAGGTTGGAATGGACCTTAAGGATTATCTAATCCCAGCCTGCCCTGTCATGGGCAGGGACACCTCCCATTAGACCCCTGTATTAGTATATTCTCAGTTCCCAGTGTGCCCAGAACATTTGCTGGGGAGTCTCCCATACTGTGTATCTAGAGAGAGTACAACAGCAAGTACATTACAAKTTTAAGCTTCAGGGTCAAAACAAAAATGGTTAGTGAATCTCAGCTTGATAGGAAATCATGCTCATGGCCATCATATTGTGCTCATTGATAATTAAGTTTTGTTCTATATATTTGAGGGAATATCTGTAGGAGAGCTTTTGGGAATATATGTTGACTTTCCACCTTTTTTTTTTTTTTTTTATCTGACAACCAGTTCGCTGGAATATAAAGTTTGTGCTTAAAGCAAAATTAGGCACTTTTTTCCAGAAAAAAACCCAACCAAAAAAGTGGGTTCCTTAAAATTTTGTAGCAGATATTTTCCCTCTTTTTTAATTACTCATTCCTCTTTCTTGTTATTTTATTTCTGCTTCTGACCTCCTTTCTTTTTCCTCTGTGATAGGCAACATTTTGACATGCCTTTAATTTCCATCTACATTATACAAAATGACCATGTTGGAAGTAGAAAGCAGCAGAGATATAGTTCCAACATGGTTTGATCTTATGAGCTCTGTGTTAATGAATGCTAGTCAAGTAACATCAAAAGGTRTCTCAAAAGTGTTGGAGCACTTCTGTTGCACAATTTTTTTGAGAGCTTCAAAACTCTGTTTACAAAGATAGAAAGTGAACATTGTTGATTTTCTTTTCCAGCCAGTGCATGTGCTTCTTGCAGTAGACAAGAAAAGAGTTGCACTGCTATAGTAAATGCAACAATTTCCTTTTCTTGGTGAAAAGCAGAGCCCCTCAGAATTCCCATATGCCAGCACAACAAAAATTTTCCTTGTGTACAGAATAACAACTACTTTCAGAATATAGTTCAGACTGAAGATAGATTAAGAGGTATTTGGCCAGATTTATTTGTCTCAAGTAGTCATCCCTAGATAATCTTTCTTATAATTCCAATGAAACTGATGTGATTTAAGCATCAAAAATAAATAATATCTCCAGTGACAGAATTAAATCTCTTTTTTTTCTGTTTTAACTCTTTTGAAGTGGTAGTGTGCACAGCATAACTGCTTCCTGACAAGTTGTTGCCCTGTTAGGAAGGTARCAACAAGCTCATGCCCTAGAACAACTTATGCTGAAAGAATACATAGACTTTTCAACCAAGAAATGAGAATTGAAAATAAAACATCATAATCAGTGTCATGATTTTTAACAACTATGACTGTATTTCCATGCACTCTTCCATGTGTCTTTGAAACCACAGCATTTTGTGCTTAGTGTGAGCTCCACTTGACTTACTTTAAAGTTGTAAGATTGCTGTCCAACTGAGAGCACACACTGAGTAGTTAAATGAGGATASAAGCCAGTAAGAGCATTCAGTAAATTCCAGAGGTGTACAGTATTTATGTGCTATGGTTTAATCCCAGCTGGCAACCAAGCATCACCCAGACTCTCACTCATCACCCCTGGTGGGATGGGTGAACAAATTAGAAGACTAAAAAGTGAAAAAACTCATGGATTGARAAGAAGACAGTGTAATGGATAAAGTAACAGCCACRTACACAGAGAAYAAAACAARGAATTCACACACCACTTTCCAKGGGCAGRYAGGGCTTCARTCTCCTCRTAGTCTAYAACTTTTTCATGAGGGGTAGAGGGGGGCAAGAACTGRTCTCTCCTCTATGGTGACCAGTGATAGAACCYGAGGGATTGGTCAGAAGTTGTGTCAGGGGAGGTTTAGATCAAATATTAGAAAAAGGTTCTTCACCCAGAGGGTGCTTGAGCAYTGGAACAGGCTCCCCAGGGAAGTGGTCACAGCACCAAGCCTGATGGAGTTCAGGAAGAGTTTGGATATTATTATCAGRCACATGGCGTTACTCTTGGGCACAAACAGCCCAGCTGTTCAGGGCTGGAAGCTGGACTTGAGGATCCTTCTGGGTGCCTTTGAACACAGCTATTCCTGTTATTCTGTGATGTCCAGGAAAGCCAGGCTCTATCACATGTAACRGGGACTTGGGAAGCCATCGCTCCAAGCATGCTCCCTTCCTCCTTCTTTCCCTAGCTGTATATGCTGGACATGATGCTATATGGTGTCGGATATCTCTTTGGTCCCTTAGGGTTGTCTCTCTCAGCTGTATTCCCTCCCAATGCCTTGTGCACCCTGCTTGCTGGTGGAGTGGGGTAAGGAGCTCTGTGTTAGCACTGCTCAGAAATAAATAGAACACCCCTGTGTTTTCAATGCTGTTTCTAGAACAAATTCAAAACACAGTCCCACACTAGCTTCTGTGAAGAAAGTTTACTGTACTCCAGACAAAATCAGAAAAATATGGTATCTTGCCTCCTTACTAGGTCATAGCTTCTCACCTCATATCTTAGCAAGATGATGCAGGGGGTGGTATTAGTCTGATGGACAGAAGTCATAAAAACCTCTCTCTCTTTGTAAACCATTTTGGCAGGATCCCTACTGTGCTACTSATCATGATATTCTGCATGTCCAGATAGTAATATCTAAATTATTGTTTGACCCRTGTAGCAACATGGCAGGAATGGGAAATGCTGCTACCTTCTTGAAGCAACTCCTTCAGAATCTGCAGGCTGCAGGAGCAGCCATTGCATGTTCATGCGCACACACGCACGCACGCACACACACAAACTCACACACACACACACACCTACCTCAGCTGAGGAAAGACACGAAGAGCCTCCTGCAGGATCTGTTCCAGAAGAAGTTTATTCCAGCATACTGAAGGGACCAGGAAGAGAAGACCCAGACAATGTGGTGCTCAGGGSTTAAATAGGGGGTCAGTGGCCAATGGTCTGAGGGCACAGGGGYGGTACAAAGGGCAGGGCAAAGGGCAGCAGCCTATAGAGAGGATGAGGGATGAAGAACTGGGGTGGGCAGAGCTAAGTGACCAAGGGTAATTCAGGGTAGATTGGCAGTGGTGGCATGCAAGGCACCATGAAGGAATTCTTCTCTATCAGTCTAGTCAGAGAAAACTCTATGGTAAATCTTTCTACGGCAAAGCCTGGAATTTTCCCTGAGGGGATTTTTAGGGTTCCCACAGACCCTCACAGAATCCAAAGAATATTCTTTCCTTTTGGAAATGTCCCTCATTGTCCCAGAAACTGAGTCAGAAAGTTTTGCAATAAGARTATCTTTATGCTTTCCCTCTACTGCCTAATTATTGGAAAGGAGGGGAAAAAAGGTGGTTTTTGCTTATTTCTTACACACAATTAGAAGAAAGTCAACAGGTCACAACATAGCTTTARAAAAAATGTGTTTTTTCCTTCTGCTACCTAAATTTATCTTTTACTGAAAATAGATCTGTCTTGTAGCATAAAATATTTAATTTTCCTATTTCTGGCATGGATTAATAAAACAGTAGTAGTTCACTCTTCATTTCCCAAAAATGGGAATAGAGTCCCAAAAGCCACAGAAAAAAAACCCAAACAATTATGAAGTCGAGTTAGGGGTTAGAAACATGTCTCTGCTTTTCTCAGGAGCTGTAAAGAAACAGAATGGCCAGAGAGATGTTTTTTGTTTATTGTTTTGGTTTGAGCTCTTTTAAATTTTTATTATTTGACAGAAATTATCAGCTATAAAATAATTAACAAGAAAAACATGACTGTGAAAGTTTCACACAACACAATTGTTGTTTCAAGATTCCTTTCCACAGACCAAGGGAACTCATTTATGCAGTCATGTCTCCATATTTGYAAATGTAAAGACTAAAATGTAGTAGTTAAAGTAACTGAACTGCAAAGGATTGAACTGYGCAGGAAAATTAAAGGTTAATTGTTGGGAAGATTTCAAAATTGTTGCATGACAGCAGATAAAAGTAAATGATTTTTAGTTTTCTTCWGGCTCTGATGTTAAATCTTACTCTGTGGAAAGCTAGATAGTGATGGTAAGAAACCAGTTTTAAATAACAAAAAATATATTGCTTGATCAATGTAATTTTCAGAGGAAATTACACTGGCAAACAGTGCTGTAGCAGTATTTCAAGTTCTTTAACAGACAAAAATACAATTCCTTTTTATTTCTGGTTGTAGTAGGGAAACAGTTGACTTAAATGAGATTCATTTCACTTGACACTGACCTTTCACTGGACAATGTAGGGCATGCATCTGCCAACATATTCTTAAATCCCTGTATCTCAGCTGAAGCATACAGGCATATTTCATAAGTCTTTCATAAATATTTAATAGGTCTTTAAGGGAAAAAGTGTTGCATTTGAATTAAAATTCATTCAGATAACACCAACAAACATTATGACTTGGAAGAAGCATTGTCACAACAAGGCAAAACCATGCAAATTATTTGGTGATTCCCCAGAAATGTCCTGTCACCAAAGTTTCGGGGTTTTTTTTCAAGCTGCATGGAGGAAGTTTTTTTCCATTCCTGACCTTTTCTTGAGCTTTCTGCTTATGATAGCAAGAGATTTTCTAGACCCATGGAATGACAGTACATACCTAAATTAGTTTCATCTGATTTCTCCAAGTGTTTCTGCAGCACACAGAGTGTTCACTTTTATTCCACCATGTTGTAGGGGTGGGTGGATAAAAGGATGGACCAAAAGGTCCTTCTTCAAAATCTCTTGCTTCTCTCTCTCCTGCCAGTGGTCATATGACCACTACTCCTCTGTCACTTCTCCCTATCTACTCTTGACAGTTTTCCTTCCCTCAGCTCTATTTTGTTATTTCTGAGTTGGAAGGAGGCTASTAAGCAAAAGGATTTCCTCTTTTGATGTGAAGAACTTTTAAAGCACATCTTGAAAATAGATCTYTGCAATTGCATGCTAGCTTTATCAGCACAGTGACAGGTGGTATACCCCAGTCCCAGGCTATCTCTCAGGCATGGAAGCAAAAGTAAATATAGCTATATGTTTTCTCACTGAACTGGTGAATATCTCTCAGCTCTAGCTGTAWGCAGACCTAGTGGGCAACTACATAAACATAGTACTTCTTAGTCAYCTTATTTAAGCTTTTCTTGCCATGCTTTACTTAGAGTGCTTTCTTTTCTTGATTATAAAATGTTCAKATGTGAAAAAATCAGTATCTTGAACAATKGCTAGTACTTCTCAATCTCTTCCAGAATTATTTTGCCATGAGATCAAAAAATACTTTTGGTAGCTATGTTACATTGATGTCTTACATGTTGTTTTGGGTGTTTTGGTTTTTTTGTTTGTTTGTTTTTTGTTTGTGGTTTTTTGTTTGTTTTTTTTTTTGGTGGTTTGGTTTGTTTTTTGGTTTTTTTTGTCCAGTTCAGCCTTGCTCTTCCCATTTTCAGCCATTTTCAGCAGATGAATTCTCAGGTTATAAGAAAAAAGAGTTTTAGAAGTGTACCATCTTTTACTTTTAATGGCTTTATTTATTCCCAGATGTAGAATTCTAGTCCATAATGTCACTCAGTTATTTCTGATTTTCTTTAGTTAATAATCTTCTCGATCTTCCTATCAATATATTTTATTAGCATTCATTCTGTAAGTCACAATCATTTTTGAAAATATAAGAGAGATTATGAAAACAGAATGATCAGCMAGTACCTGTGCCTTCATAGATATTTCTCTTTTCAGTTTTACTTTCTACTACTTCCTCTTTGATCAATTCCTACATCAGTTTACTGGTTCTGTGCTAATTCCTACTTTCTSTGTCCTAAGTAAGTTTCTCTTGTAGCATCATATTAAATACCTGAATGAAATATTTTAGTGACCTCCAAGTAGATTTTAATTAAAATATTTTCTAGAAAATAATTTACTTTATCAAAAGAAGATGTCGATTTATTTTAGTATAATCTGTGTGARTCCATGTTGCATTTAAGCTCCTTTTACACATAGAAAAATGTCCTTTGATAATATTTAWTCTCATTACAGACTCTCATATTTATACAGCCTTTAAATCATTCTACTGTGTTTATTTGTCTTTTCCTTCCCTGTCCTTCACCTCTCTTTTTATTCCAAACAAATGCTGCACTCTCCAGTTTCCAGTTGTAAAGTATCAAACTGCAGTTGATAGATTTGTAAAAAATAACCACTGTCAGACCAGAGCTACCTTTGGCAGCTTTTTTCAGTTCTGATGCAGTTTCTTGAGACTCCCTGCCATGAGTGTACTAAGCAATGTAAGCTTCCTTAAGTCCTCTTKTGTTTTTTCTTGCCCCTGTTCTCATGAGGCTTCCTGCCTTTCTCCCACATTCAGGATCATCACCTTTATTAGGAAATAAGACAAGATATTAATTCTGCTTGGGAGCCACATTTAGCTTTTATCTGCATTCAATTCAACCCTTTTCTCTTTGTTATTTAAATGGTTGAAGAATCTTTTTATTTTCTTGTCTATTTTTTTGTTTGGTTTGGTCTGGTTTTTTAGGTTTTGTTTTGTTTGACGATACTCTTTGAATAACATGGCAATAGAGTGGATTAGAAAGAAAAATTTCTTGGTGTCAGAACTATACTTATAATAATTTCTTGTCTGTGATGGTAGCAAATATGATGAGACTTTCAGAGAGCACAGAMAGGGCTTTTCTCCAGCCTTAATTTAGCACTGAATGGAAACAGAATGTGATTAAATAAAGCTGTGCAAAATACAAAACCTTGGGCTCATGTGGATTCAACAGTCAGCTCACCACAACCATAGCATGAGTTTGAGAATAATTACTTTTCTGCAGAGAAGCTTCTCCTCATTTTTGTGTAAGTGGGGATGATGCTGCAAAAGATGTTAAATATTAAAAGCTGTTATCAGTTGAAGTTTTGTAATGCAGCCTTCTACCTCAGGCAGCCTTCCTTTTTTTCATGCTAGCATTTATTTTCTTCCACAAAACAGCTTGTAAAGGCATTTCTCATTTAAATTAATCTTTAATTAGTGCTCATATTCTTTCCTTTCTTCTCATCTGCTCCTAGAGGAACTTAAAATGTACTGAATGCCCTTGAGTTATATTCCTTTATCCCAAGTGCTTCTTGACCCAACAGCTTTGAAATTATTAATGTTTCTCAGTTCTTAAAAATAGTAATAATAATAATAAAAAAAAAAGAAACAACATGAAACACTTATATGTATTTGGGCAAACAATTTTTGGAGCATTTTGAATATTGTTAACAAAAGTAATCCATTCCAGTAAGGAGGTTATGCTAGCAAGGAATGAAGAGAGTCACTTTTCATAGGCAGGTAATGCACAGGATAAAAACTGGATTCTGTATTCTCGGGTGGGTTTATGCACTGCTGTGCTTTTTTAAGCTGAAGAAAACACAACAGCATTACTAAAGGAAAATGCTAAATACAAACATTCTAACAAGATGAATATTGAAGTCTGTGCTATTTTAATTTGTGTGGAATATATATAACAAATAACCASACATTTTAATATTATAAACATATACTATACAATAACATAATAAAATACATATAATATTTTGCTACRTGCAAAAACATTTCTGTTGTTCATTAATTATCATTTCAGACTTCACTTCTCAAAAGGAGATCATTTCTGAAGCTGGCTGACCTTTTCCATCAAAACACTAGGACAAAGCTTGACTAAATTACATGGGATAATAGGAGATACCAGACATGATAACTCAGAATAAATCTAGGTGTAGTTTGTTTTCTTTCAGACAACAAATAGCCAATACACAGTTTCAAGGACAGTAGGAAAAAGAAAGGGATGTCTAAGAAAAAGTTTTTAAAAACTCTTGTTTTTTCTTAAAAAAAAAAAAGAAGGATGGGAAATACTGTCCCATTAATCACTCAGTGTAGACTAGGGTAGATGGCTAAGCTTTCCTAATTAATTGCTGTTTACTGTCTTTGAATCACCTCCCTGTTGATGTTGCCTACTTTGCTCTTTAGATAACCTCCTAACATGAAGACCCCATGTGACATTGCAGAAACTCTACAAAAGAGAAAAAAACTCTTACTTTCAAAACACAGTGCTGTAAGTAGAAAACTGAAGCTTTTCCAAATAAAAATTCCCCTTGAAATATTTTAGTCTGTCCTCATAAGGAAACAATTAAACAGTGAAAAAAGTCCTGCAAGTAGTAAGGACACATCCTAGATGAATGGTTACATAGCAAATTTATAGCAGKAGCTCTGAAGTCAAAAGTCTAGAATAGGAGTGCAGATGTATGTATAGTACCTACAAGGTGAATAAATATAGCTATGATARTCTTTTATTAGTTTMTTCATTATAATCAACATATTAGAATTTAATTGCCATGGACTAAGAACAACAATTAMTTTTTATTTCAAGAAGCTCTTTCAATATTGTGTAAGGGTTCATTTTGACAATTGGAAAGACCTTGTTGCATGTCTTCATTTAAGGTTAATGCTGCAGGTACAAACATATTTTAAATCTAAAGCTTTAGTGTCCATATATTTTAGAACATTCCAAAGCCAAGAAGGTTTCCTACATAACTGCAGAAGTACTTTTACCAAATAGGGGGCAGCACAATGTCTGTTCATTAAAAGTGGTTTAGTGGCCACTCTACTGTAGCCCAATAAGGTGTAGCCCTGAAGAGAAGTATCGGTATAAGCAGTGAAATTAACCCCAAGAATCAATGCTGGAATTCATCTGTAAAGTCATCCTTACAAGAGTTATCTGACGAAAGTTGATACCAAGCATTGCAGCTCAGTGCTCATGGCCACAATGAACACTATACAGATCTAGTATGTTGTTAATTTTCCGCTGTTTCTCTTACAGTTCAGTGAAGTACTAAAAATTGTAAAATCTAAAATAGTGAATTTGTGGACTGCTGACTTTCTAGACTACCTTGAAAAACACAAAATTAATCATCACTGAGTTGTTATTATTTTTCAGTGTCAGTTCACATTCACAGATGTCAAACCTGAATCTGTTGTTTTAAAGCTCACTTCAGTTTTGGAGGTCCAAAATAAAAATCCCTTTATGAGTTTGGTGTTCATTAGCTGGTAATAARGTGCTTCATATTCATATCACCTTGTGTGGACCTCTTCATTACATTAGCTGAGTCCTGTAAATTGAAAATCATACCTTGGATCAGTATCCCATGGTTTTCCTGTTCCAAGCTATGTTTGCTGTTTTTCTCTCACCTTCTGTCATATTTGCAGATTCATGCCAGGGCACTTCAACTCTTTCCATGATCTTTTTACTTTATAACATGACGCTCCTTGGAATGAGTAAACATATCTCTGGAGGGCAAGCAGATAAGTAGTACATGGTACAGAAATTGAAACATGCAGAAGGCAAAATTGGACATAATGGAAGCTCTTCCTTGGCTCACTTATTCTTTGAAGACTATTGCCAACAGCAGAAGAAAAGCTCAACAAGTCTAACAGAGAGAATGAGAAAAAAAAATCCATGATTAAAGCAGTCTATTTTCTGATTTCCAGTGTTAGCCAAAGCCCTGATGTCAGTGCACTAAAAATGACTTTTCTAACTTATTGTCCTGGAGGACCACTGAAACTCCCATAAGACATCCCAAGATCTGGGGTTATGTGTGTGGCATCAGAACAGTATTAAGCCATTCATTAATACGGCTGAATGACAAAGATGCCTCAAACAGTAAAATAAATGGGGTTTTCTGGCATAGGGTTCACATGGATGTGGTGGAGCCATCATCAAGAATTGACTGAACATGGCACTTAGTGGTATGGCCTAGCTGCCAAAGTAGGGATTGGTGGAAGGATATCAGAGGGCTTTTTTAATTTACATGTTTCTATGATTCTCTGCACAGGGAGCACCAAGGATTTTCAAGTCCAAGACTGAGTGGTGTGAGGAAGAGGAATCATGCTTTGCTTGGTCATACACCTTAATGTGGGCTGACAGCAATCATGGAAAGACTGAATTTGATATCTGCAATGTTTGAAACATTCTACTTCCACATGATTGAAGCTTATCATCTAGTTCAAATACAGTGAAACAGCCCCTCTGTYTCTAGGGATGCATCTCATGCCTCTTCAGGCTGGTAAATTGCCCTCTGATTTGTCTGARCCCTAACCTGTTGGTCTCTGCTGGTTTAACTCTGAACACAGTAATTACCTGTAAATCAAAGGAAAGTCAGATGTAACATCCAGTAAAAAGTCTACAAACTCCRGAGATCTCCTAAGAAGCTAGAATTAGAAATATTTATCCACAAAGACATATGCCAGACCATTTCTGTATTGTTATCTGAAGCCAATTTAGGGATGACCAAAACTATTCTTTATAAATTATTCATACTAGGCAATGCATTCAGTCTGTTGTTGTGCATTAAAAATTTACACAACCAGTACATTTTACAAGCAAAAKCTTATCTTCCTTCCCTACAAAGAGTCTATTGTCTGCATGCTTGTTTGAAAGGTAGGTATTAAAAGATCACCTTGTCTTCAGTGTTTTTCAGTGTTTGAACTTTGATATGGTCACCAAAGTCTTTCTTACAAACTGTGATAGATAATGATAAAWATATCTTATTAGAAACAAATTTAATTAAAATTCAACTAAATCAGAGCCCTAATGCAGAAGCATAGGCATAAACAAGACTATCCATTATACTACCACAAACTCACACCCATAAAACATTTCTGACAAGTCTGCAACTTAGGCCAATTTTCTGCCAACAATTTGTAAATCATTAGCTTATTTGGTAGCTCRTTTATTAAGTTTAGGGAACCTGAAATTTTTTAAATATACTTTCTGCAAACTTTATCAGGTACTGTATTTTTCCTTTGCAAAGRCTTTTAAAGGTAATATTTATTTTTAATTTGTGCATTAATCTTTCATTTTCATTCCTATTTAGCTTTTTTACCCACTGAACTATTTTTATATTGATTAGCACTCTAGTGGGTTTTATTTATTTGACCATCCTGCTATAATGTTCATAAAGAAAGATTATGATATACTTTTTTACTGTTGTTGGATCTTAATTTACACATCAGGTGTTTAATATTTAATAGTCTTAGCCAGATACTCATCTCACTCACTATAAATGAAAAATTTACCAACATCCACAGGACCTGCCACATACTCATTCTCTCTCCCCTCTTYTCCATTCTGCCCAACAGTTTAGTCATGTTTTCCAAGGATAAACAAAATAAATAGTTTATGCCTCACAGAATTTAGGGACGAGAGCTAGTGAGTTTTCTTTTTCATTGATGGTGTAAAGTCTAGAGCTCACAAAACACTGGGTGACAGTTTTGCCCACAGTAACTATGTAGTCAAATCTTCTAAARCTCACAGCTGCTTCAGAACATTTCTGAATTTTAGAAAACTAGAAATTAAACTGAAAGGATAGAATTTTGTTTTATGTGGAGCTTTTTTTCCTCTGAAAATAATGAATCAAATGACTGTGAGCCACTTTCTTCATACCTTTAACCTGCTTCCAGTCTGCTAATCCAAATGTTTATATGCATTGAAATAAAATAAAGAAATAATGACAAGATATAGCTGGACTGCAATCAGAACTAGAAAAAAGAAGGAATAGCAAATATTTCGAGGACCCTGAGCACCCATGGCCTGGATTATTTTCCTTTGGTTGTGTTGGGTTTGTTTGTTATTTTGTTGGGTTTGTATGTTTGTTTTTTAATGTGTGTGTCCATGCTTCCTGATCAGAAATATTAACACTATCCAGCTTCAGTTAACAATCAAATTCCTTGCTATTCCTTTTTGAACTTAGCAATATTTCTGAATGAATTAAACCTTACACTTTGAAATAAATCAATCTTCTGGAACTTGAAGCCTGATATATTTGAACCTAAGTATAATAAAAAATGCTAAAATATAATTAAAATTCATATCATGTGCAAACATCACAACCGTACCTGAGCAAAACCTTTCCATTTTATAATGTCATTTTTTAATCTCTTAGCTAAGATAGAAGCAATTTCCTACAAAAAAAAAATCTGTTTTTCTGGACATAAAATAGATGACTTTTCCTTTAAGCAAGCTTACATTTCCACTTGAATACTTTTTCAAAATGGTTGCCCCATGAATTTTATTTTGTTTATGTTTTTACTTTGCTTTTATTTAGTATTAAAGATTCAACCATCCTATTCATCAGTACTGGATTTAAATTATGCAGTCCTATGGAAATGACAGGGACTRTGAATACTTTTAATACATTTTACTGCTTTATTCCAATAATAATATGTTAGATAGAAGCAACATAATGTCAGAATTTTCTATARCCTCTTGTAAACATTTTGGTTCTACCCACTTTAAGAAGTTTAATGACCAGATGAAAATTCCTCAGTATTAATAGAAAATTGCTTTTGGAGGCCATCACTAGCTCAGCCCTTTGTGGGACTGATGTACCAATGCCAAAACCCTGTGTACTCTGGCAGGAAAACCACTACATTTACACAGGAACACCATTTTCTTGCCAAACTAGAAGAAACCAAACAGAAAACAATATAGGGCTTTTTGTTCAAGTAGCATTTCCACAGTAATGTAAGACACATATGGACACAGATGGTTCCAAATAATTAAATTTCCCTAAAAACCCTCAAGTGTTCCAAGCTTAACTTTGCCCATATTGACATTCTGAATTATTTATGTTAAAACAGAGCATACCAAAAGCTCTTCCACAGGTCTGTGACTCTTTTGATCACTACTGCTCAGTTCTGAGAAGTCAAAAGACAGTTTTCAATTAGTGAGTTCAGTTTTCTGAGTTGAGGTAGTTAGAGGGTATTTGTATAATCTTAAAAAATTATTCTTTGGTTTTTATTTAATATAATTATTTTCTTGAGTCTCATGTTTTTAAAGCACGTTTGTGATAACATGATGCAGGGGAATCAAACAAATTCAGCTGTCATCACCTATCTTCCTCAAGCCAGAGATCTTGGTACCCTAAACAAGGAACAGAGAGTAGCCTGTTTCCAGAGCATCATTACAGCACTTGAAAGCAACTAACCTTGCTATAAAATCACAAATAACCTGTGAACACAGATAAAAACTGTGTAAGAAACATGTGTACACCTGCCTACATATCTAAATTGTTCTTCAAATAAGAATTTTAAAAACCCCTAAAAATCCTAAAAACTACTGTAGTTAGAATGAGTACTCCCTTAGCTTAAAATGCCATTCAAATATGATAATTTAAGACTTAATAAGGGATCAAATCTCCAAAAACTTCACTAGAACTTGAACATCTTGCCACGTCTTACTCAAATTTACTATTCTAAAAAATGCAGCCCTGTTCCTTTCATTTCCTTTCACAATATTGCCTTGCAGAACTTTCTCTTGGTTTATAAATGTGTCAGCTCTTTCTCTTTCCTGTTTTCAGTTTCATAGCCTACTCCTACTCTATCATCCTTYATTCATCACTGGGAGATTAAGTTTCCCCTCAGTCAGCCTAGACTCCAGCCTCCTTTCACCTCCTCAGCAGATTTCTCATCCCACATCTTCATTCCTTCACTCATGTGCTTCATCATAGGCATATTTGAAAACAATTAAATTTATACCCTACAGAAAATATTACTCATGAAGCTGCTATGTTTTGCTTTTCATCTCTTTCAATTATTCTGGTTTTATGCCCAGGTTTAGAACTCCCTGAAGAACTTACCACAATTTCTAGTTTTCTTAGGATAGTACCATATTCAGTCACACAAATCAAACCTTTTAGCATTTCTGAAGTTCAGAGATTGCAATTCAAGAATAATTAAAATATAATAATGCTAATAATAATATTTACATCAAATCTCCTGCTTCTTAAGTTATATTTTTTTATATGCTAGAAAAAAATGTTGCTTTACTCCATTTCATTACCTAGACTCATTATGACTTTTCTTAATTACACACTACTATTTGTCTGAAAACCTTATAAAATAACATATTCCATTGAATACTATCAAAATGGAAGCTTTTGTACTTGAATCGCTTCTTGATATTAGAATGCATGATCCCTGGTAAAATGATGGATACATATAAGTTGCAGTGAAACACACGTGCTAACAGATGGAAAAGTTGAATATTGTAACACAATTGTTATGCTCTGTGAGGTCCAGTGCAGGCATTCAATAATTCAAAAAATTCAATAATTTTCCCTTCACGGAATTTCTGCCTCGGTCAAGCTCTCAACACCTTACAATTCCTCTTTTCTATCTTTTTAAAAACAGATTTCACTGGACACTATTTGTCAAAGACCAAGGAAGCTCCTTCTGAATTACATTAAAATCAGAATCCTTACCACATGGCATTATATAATGCTGGCAAATGTAAACAAGGAATGTAAACAACA
This sequence comes from Alauda arvensis, assembly GCA_902810485.1. Taxonomy (NCBI): domain Eukaryota; kingdom Metazoa; phylum Chordata; class Aves; order Passeriformes; family Alaudidae; genus Alauda; species Alauda arvensis. Next base: position 600,291 of record CADDXX010000487.1, read on the forward strand.
GAATTCACTTCTTCACTTGAAAAAGATACAAAATTACTGTGATTTCAATGCTCTTGTTGAGTAGGACAACCTTGGCTTAAATTGAAAACGCTAGAGGAAATAATTTCTCTTTCCTCACAAAAAATTCATCAGCATTTCACTTAACTAGAATATTTCTGTCGTGGCTTTTTTGTAATCCTAATTATTCATACAGGTAAAGATCTCACTGTCACTGTATTGTGGTGTAAAGAACATCATTTGATTTGAATTGAACAATTCATTGAAATAAACAGAAAATAATGAGTCTTAGGGATCATTTGGCCTCCTGATCTCTAATGTTCAAGGATATAAGGATAAGAATGTTAATCTGAGAGGAGTTTCTTCTTTGAATCCAAACCTTGAGTAGATAAAAGTCAAGAAGCATTATAAGGTGTCTTATAATAGTTTTTGGAATCTTTTTGATGTAATTTTGAGCATGGTGTATAGGCAGTGTGTATGCTCTTTGTGATCTAATATAAGCTATAATTACAAGTGTACATGGTGTGAAAACTGGGATTTCTTACTGGGTCTAATTACAAATGATACTTTTCCCTTAATATGCTATTGTGGGAGACCAGAGCATCTCTCTGGTTCTCCTGATGGGCAGGAGCCTGGACAGGGGGGGTGAATCCTCCCTGGCCTGTGCCTGAAACAGTGATGGTTTTTGGTCCCAGCCCATGGAAAAAGCACTGTCAGGGTTGTCAGAGGATTTGGAGGTCACAAGGGTTTGATTGGTGTGATTTTGTTATGTCACTGGGTGTGTAGAAGGGTTTTTAGATTTTGCTACATAGAYATAAATGGGGCAAAGATGGAGGCAGATCAGTGTGATAAGAACACATGTTTCTGTCTTCCTCTTCCTCTTCCTTCTTTGCAAAGGGTGATGGGTTTTTAGGATTGGTAAAGGTAAAATTTCACTGCATGACATGGGTTTTAGTTATTGGTGTTTAGAGAAAAACAATGTTAACGTAATTTTGAATATAAAAGCCCAGACACTGTCGTGGGCGGGGGAGAAACCATTTTTCCAGCTGCCTGTGAACTTCACGCTGGACAAAAAGAACTTAGAGATAAGATTTGTAAAATAAACATCTGCAGTCCGCAATCCAGACTCCTTCTGTTCTCCGATTCCTTCTTTCAAACATGGGCCGGTGAGAAGAAAAATTTACACTGCCGGGGTTAATCTCAGAAGAGTTAACTCCGTCATGCTATCAGCTTTCTCGTGATGGAGGGAGGTGCTTCTCTTTTTTGCAACCATCACCAAGCTTTCAAACACAATTTAAATGTATTTAAAAGAGAAAAATTGATATATGGAAAAAAAAAACCCAAACCAAAAACAACCAAACCCGAAAATATTAGTTTCTACAGTGCTATCAACATATAGTGAACAATTATAAAGTACTTATAGGTGTGGCAAGTTTGTATGCRCATCTTTATTGGCTCAACACACTCTAAAGGTTCTTCAGTTGAAAGCCCATTCTTAGGGGGTGAGATACTCCTCTTCTAGCTGACTTTGCTATTTCAGAAACTATTGCAGAAATGACATATTCAAGTGATTTGCTTCAAGCAATAACAAAAACAAAAGCTTAAAGCTGCTGTCTTTCATACCTTTGCTTTAATTGTTTAATCTCTGGAAAAGTTAGTATAAATATGAGAAAACAGTTAGTTGCAGCAATGTTGTAAAATGTGTGAAATATGCAATCAGAATAGATGAGATTCCTGCTAATTATTATCTACAAGCAAAGTTCTTAAACTTTTAAAAGATAAGAAATCTTTTCGTTTTCAAATAATTTCTTAATATGGCACATGATACAACCTTACTCATGGCTAGAGTGTAATAAGTCCTGTGAAAATGTATCAATCTCTGAAGGTGTCCTTCACCTCACAGAAATGGCTTAAAAATAATTTGCAAGAYGGCTCCTTGGGTATGTTTTGTAAAGCAAAAGGCTTAATAAACTTATAAAAGAATAAACAATGAAGAACAATATAGAACCCAAGCACAGGTCCATGCAAGCATTATACCTGGCAATGACATCCCAAGAAGCCCTGAGAAACTCTGTGCTCTGCCTTATGTACAGAAGTATTTGGGTGGAATTTTTGGCAAACTGCCCAAYAGAGAATGGCTACATTTCTGAGGGAYAGGTAAATAGACCCATCCGTGTTTCTGTCTTGGCCTTGAGCTAATGGCTGCTAGGAGAGCATGGAAATTTCCAGGGCTTTTTTCCTTTTAAGTCTCAAGGTAAAACTCAAACCTTTTTTCCTTTCCAGATGTGTGGAAAACATCTGCTTGGTTTAAAGCTGCACTACTACAGGCACACACACTACAAAAAATTTAGTTAGGGCATAATTTTGTTGCAAATGACTTACTTCTGATAAACTTAGGAGTAAGGAATCCTGTGAAACGTGAGGAATAGCAGTTTCACAGGCACCCTACTCTCAGATGCAACAAACGTATCTCTAAAGTAATGGCAAAGAATATAAGATCCAAAGAATCTGACAAAGCAAGCATCTATTGCCTGACAGTTTAAAATATCAGYGAAACTTAATCTTCAGCATGAAGAAGTTTGGAAGAATCCATTCACATTTTATTGAAATGTTTTACTTTTTTATGCTCTATTACATAAAATATTACAGAAAATTTTATTGTTATTGTTATTACAGAAAATTTTTCAAACACTTTGTCTAAATAAGACTGATAGGAATGTTTCTATGACATTTCTATAGTGTTAAAATTRTCTTTTATTGTGTTGTTCTGCATATCAGGTCCAATGAGATATTTTCTACTTGGGAAATAGTAAGAATATTTTTGTCAAGCCATCAGGGGAAAAAAAGCTGTTTTTTTAAACAGTGGGCATTTTCTAGTGTTGTAGTAAAATCCTTTCTTTCCAATTCTTTGAAAGTGTTGTAAGAAGAGTTACAGTAAAGACTATTCATTTATCCTAGTCAAATTTCAGGATATTTTGAAAAAAAAGTACTGATTATTATCTTAGTTTATTCATTAAATAGATTGTGCTAATACCTCTGATATTATCAATCTGTGTATTAGAGAAGTCTGCTGTGACATGAGGTAGAGAGTCAGTATGTTCTTTCCTCTGTCACATGGTGGGAGAGTCAGATCTGCAAGACAATTTTAGTGATCAGCAGAGTAAAGGCATGGTTTCTCTTTAGCCACCCACTAAGAACATCTTTGAAAATTACCACCATAAGTGCTAAGGAAAATGGGAAACCATATTCATTTAATGGGGGGCATTTATGTGGTGTATAATAGGCATTAAAGAATTCTTTCCATGGGTCCAAATTACTTGATTATGACCTGTGGCATAGTAATTATGAATATGATAAGAAATTACTGGGAAAATTAGAGATTTCTGAAAATAAGCCCCTTTGTAGACACTAACCTTGTCACTGTCTAGAACCTACACATAGTTTGCTGGTTTGGGTTTTTGTTTGTTTTGTTTATTTTTATTCATTTTTAAATATGTCAACCTTAAAAATGTTATATAATTGAACTACTGGGTGTTTTTTTTTACTCATGTATCAACGCATAGAATAGAGGATACTAATAGAGGATACATTTCTAAAACAACAGAAGTCCACTCCTGCAGCTCAAAAGCACTTTTCCTCCCCATCATTTTTAAAGCTAATGAACTCTTTCCAACAGGCATGAAATAGATTTAGAACCAGTGCTATTGCCAAAGTTACAAAACAGTATTATTGATTTGATAGAGAAAAAGGTAGAAAGCAATAAAAGTGTTCAACAACTTGTCTTTCCTGGTAATGGCTCATTTAATGAAGCCAAACCAAGAATAACACTCATGCCAGACACATCCATCCCACTGATAATCCCCAGCAGAGCTCTATCTACAATTCTGGATTTAAGTTTCTGGGCAAAAAAATCACAGTAGTCATTTTGTAATGCTTTCCTGCAAGAAATAAATGGTGCCAGCATAAGAAAGGCATTCCTATGTGAATGCAAATGATTCTGTTTCTTTTGCTCTCAGTAGTCAGATAATTTTAGAAAAACTTGGAATTGCTTTAAAAAATAATCCCTGAAACAGAGTATTAAAAATACATTGACAATATCTTATAGCTACCAGAAAGACTCATCCTCTCTTACTGTCTTTAATATAGATTGACATTTGCGCAGGAATATAGGAGGAAGCTGTTTATACATTTAATCAGCATTCTTTCAATAACCCACCCTGCTATTGTGCATTTGGAATCTAAAAATAGTGATTGTGCATTTTCAAAATCTGTCCTTGTCTCACCCACTGGAAAAAAAATGCTTATGTTTAACAACCTGCATTAAAACAGATGTGGCTGACTCTCTCCTGTGGCTTGCTTCTGCTTTTGCAGAATCTTTAGCAAAGAGCCTGTACCAATTATAGTCCATCATTCTTTCCTGTCAAGAGAGGGGGAACTTCACCCAAACCAACAGTCTCTAACTACGTGTACCATCTATGTATAAATTAGTCCCAAAGAGAGATCAGAAAGAAATATGCACTAGCACACCTAACCCTCTAGGGAAGCAGTTGCACTTCAAAGTAACTCCCTCAGTGCCTATTGTGCTATGTCATTATTTGAAAAAAATGTTTTTCTGTCTCTCAACTAGAGGGCTCTTTGAGCATGCACACACCCCCCCCCCCATCCCCACACACACACACATACACCTTCTTCAGTTTCCTTGTTATGTATTTCATGCATTTTGAGCAAGACAGGAATCTGAGTTGTGTTTCTTTTTCAGAGGATTAAGAATGCTGCAGAGGAAAAGGAAAGTAAGGTAAACAGTATCAAAAGGAAGGTAAACAGTACATGTATGAGAGCCGGCAATTCTCTTATTGAGTGTGAGACTATTTGAGCCCTTTGCATTTAACCTGCCTATTTGGAAACATAAAGGTTTAGCAACCGCCTTCTCCTACTCCTGTGTTTGCATAAGTGGGTAAAGATCTGTTCAGAGAAAGCTTTTGTGACTTCATTTTGCATTCCTCTGCAACTTGGTAATCCTTGAAATTTAAATACTTTTAACAAAAGTTAAGAGAACACTACTTTAAGTGTGATAATAATTCAATCTGCCTTTTCTTTCAAGAGCACATGGTGGCATTCTGTTAAATACCAGCTGTAGAGACTGCCATAAATAATAGAATAAGTGCTATAGATATTGTCATGTTTTCTAAAAAACTAATGTGTCAGCTATGTGCTAAGGGACTTCTGAGGGTTACATGATATTCTCCACTTGAACTGAAGCACTGAAAAGAGAAATAAAAAAGCTTTTAAAATATTCTTTCTATTTTCCTGCTTTCTTAAAGTGACAGTTTTAAATTTATAGTACAGCTTGTATTAAAAAAGTAAAGGGGTTTCTTATATTTTAGTCTCAGGGATCCACAAAGTAAGTGAACTGAAGAGAAATAATAAATAAATTCAATCATTAATTAAACAGTTTTCAGATATCAGTTTCCCAGAGTTGATGGTTTGTTTTCCAATTGTCTTCATGTAAGTTTTCTATCACTGTCACACAACAAAGCATAACTCTTCAAAATGACGGTGTTTAAACTCACCTGAATGGAGAACAAATATGGATAAAAACACATTGGGTCTAACCTTATTAAAGGGTAACAGAACATTACCATTCTTGCAGGCTGGAACAAAATATTGATCAGCAGCCTCGAACATTATCATCTCTTTGGTATTTGCAAATGGCTTTCTCCATGGCTGTGTAATTACACAGTCACAGGCCTTTATTTCAGATCATGGCACATTCTTCCAAAGATGTTTTAGCACTGGTCTTTCACAGTCAAAATTGCAATGGTGAATAAAAGGACAGCTTCCTTTCAACTCCTCACAAGAATTTTCTGAGATTTTTTTGTCATCTCAAATATTCTGTATGCCAGAAAATATTGTTTTAGTCTGAGACCTGGGAATGGAAAAAGCACAAGAAATGAGAGTCGGATGTTGTATTTGATTTCTGGAGGCACTGAATGTACTCCACTTACACTGGAAAGCTCTAGCAGTCTGTGAACAGTGTATTTCAAAGTGTTTAGATTAAAAAAGAGTAAATATCTGGAGGTGATTGTTGAATGTTCCAGCAAGTAAAACAGTCTGAGATTTAAAAAAAAAACAAAACATGCATATAATATCAGGAAGAAAACAAAGAATATCTAAAGGTTTTAAATTTTTTTTTTCAGTATTAATAAAAAAGAAGCCATATAAAAATAACTTAAAAGGTGTAAAAATGCAGGGGCCCTTACTGCACTATATAAGATAGGGTAGAAATACCTTTTCAGAATCATCATATATTTGACTTCTTGGAGGTACACAGCTTGAAAACACKCACATTACTTTAACCGTAATGCACTTTCAAAGAAATATTAATGTTTAAGAACTTCTCACTTTTTTGACAAAAATTATAGAAAAGTTCCAAAACTTTGGAACAGCTGCAGCTGGATCATCTGTTTGAACCCCGTGACAGATTGTACAGTCTGTTTTCTAACCCTGTTTTCTTTTTCCTTTTGCATATTTCAAGATGAATTTCCTCCCTTTCTTCGGGAAACTAATCTGCAACTCAACAAATTTCAGCTTTGCTAGATATAGCTGACCACTGTTGAAGAGGTAGAGGTATAATTTTTATAACATTTATAGGTATACATTACTTCCTGTGGTCTGGAAAATGAATCATAAATGTACTTCTTATATCAGCAAAGTGCTAATGTGGACTTTATATATAAATATGCATAGATATACTWATTTATATATCTACTTGTATGCAGAGACCATATTTGGCTTACTAGTTTGAAGTAGTAGATTTAGTTTAGTCTAGTTATAGTTGATTCAGTTCRACTTCATAAAACTTTTCATTAAGATAAATAGTTGTGCTTCATCTGTAATGAGCTTTCCAAAAAACTTGATCATGAATAATTATACCAATTTTCCATTTTACTGTGCTTTATTAAATTATCCAAGACCAAGTCCACAGGGTTTCCAGCTATTCTTCATGGCTTTGAGGTTAGATCTTTATGTTTAGTCTTTTGGCAGAGATTGGCATTTAAAAATCAGAGTGAAAATATTGAGAAAAATTTTAATTAAAAAAAAAAAGATAAAAGAAAGAAAAAAAGAAAAAGAAAAAGGAAAAAAGGGGCTTTATGAAAGAAAAAATGGAAAGTAAATTATTTGTCATTAAGCCTGGGATGAAATATTGAACAAAATCTAGTTGATTTTGGAAGATATATTTGTGGATCTACAAGGAGAACCTGTGCTTCTGTAAGTCTCATGCTAGAACACAAAGCTAACAGCAGGAGTTCTTGGTGCCATTATCTGCTCCTTGGACTTATCATGCATGGAGGTGATTTGAAAAAAACCAAAAACAATGGGAGTTATCTGATCTTCTCTGCTTCTTTTACATCTGGACATATTAGTTTCAGATTCTTGGCTATAGACTGACCCTAGGTCAGTCCGAAGGACATAAAGTACCCATTATCCTCTTAGACTGTCAACAAGACTATTCTGTAGATGGTGTCTTGGAGAGACTCTCAGAAGGTAGGAGAGAGCTGTTTGGATCTTTCCAGGGTCAGTTAGGCTTGAATCCTCATATCTTCCATATCTTCACCTACTCCAGCAAAGATACTTGTTTTACTCTTGGAAGGGCAGCGGTCTTCCCACCAACTCAGTACTATGCCTTCCTTCAGATTTAAGAGTCTATGAAAACACTTCCCTGAAAACCCTCACTCTACTCGGGTTTTCTTTGGGAAAGACTGAGGGAGGAATCTGCACCAGATTTGGTTTTCAGGTTCGCCTAAAATGACACACTGTGCCCACAACCTAGGATACCTTGGTGTGTGAATTGACACAGACAGGCAGCTGGAACAACCTCAAAACCACAGCTGAAATCCAAAGAGTGAATTGGCTTAACTAATCACCTTGATAACCAGAGGATCCCAAAACAACACCAGGCTTACTCAATGCTAGCAAGGCAGCAGGCCTGATTGCACCAATTTATCACAGGCCTATGCACATGGAGTTTACTACCACGCTGAGATCTCTGTGCTTTTCATAACCTATGAGGTTTGATCTTCACTCTCCCAAAACAGGGAGCTCAAACTTTTCCATGAGAGTGCCTCCAAGTCTCACAAAACTGTTACATTATCTCTATACAGAAATTCTACTTCTCAAAACAGACAGAGAATAAACAGCAGTAGGTATGAGTTTCCCACACTGTTATTCTCCAGACCTTGGCATTCMCAGCTGCAAGGTCACTTGAGTGAATCTACTGTCATCTTTGYTACTCTTATGTTTTTGAGTCTTTCCTCCCAACACAGTATTTGCCAGAAGTTCAAGATTCTGGTGGGGATCAGGTGTGGGACCTCAGGGAAGAGAAGTGAAACCATCTCTCATATTTCACTTACCACATTTCCTGTTGCTGTGGCTGGCTTTTAAGATGTTTCAAATTTTACTTGAGCTAAATCATACTTTTTCAAGCTTTTTGTGACCTGCTGGTTTTGTGTTCCAGTTCTACAGCATTTGTCAGTATTAATAAAATTGGTCAGAGAGTTTTGAAAGCCATTTTGCTTTTTTGTTGTTTTTTTTTTTCCTTCAGTATAATTCATGTCAAAACTGTATTTTTGGAGGGAAAATACATTTTACTATATTTTATATAGGAGTATAGTACAATTAAACCCTTCAGGAAACATTTAGAAGCTAAATAGGATAAATCTTTCATCAGATAAATCCCAAAAATCTAATTCTTTTGGCTACATCCTTCACACAAAACCTTCTGTTTCAAATTAAACTTTTCTTCATCAGTATTAATTAGGTAATAACTACACTTAAGAATAGACTAGGAGATCAAAAGGGCTGTTGGTATTTCTGACAGCACTGAGAGATTAAAGATACTGGTGGTCTAAAGCAGGAACTTTCATTTGAGCTGTTAATAAAGCTATCTTTAGTCTGACCATTTGTGATATTGCTGTGCTCCTTCTTACCTCATTACCAAGGTATCAGACTGCTTCAAAACCTACATACATTTATTCAGTCTCCATGGTTGTGAGGTAGGAAACTCAGTGGAGCAATTAAAAGAGGCTGAAACTGCTGTGTTAAAGATTTGTAGGCAGCTAAAGATGAAGATGAGTGCCTAGTGGGATTTTGAAACTGATTTATGGGTTAAGATTACAGCAGCACCTTGTGTCTGASACACTAGATATCTAGCTGGTGCTTTGGGTACTGCTCTCCAAAAGCAATTTGAAAGCACTCTGTTTATTCAAGTTTTTTAAAGTGGATACAACTTTCCTTCTCTTTCTCTGATCTTCTTTTCTCCTTTTTTGCTTTTTTTGCCTTTCCTTATACTGCCTTCCCTTCCAGAAGCAGTTTAATTTCTCCTCTGTTTCCTACTCTAACCATTATTTCTGAAACAATAGCCCAACCAATTGCTCCTCAGCACCAGCAGTTCAATAAATTGTCTTCCCAGTGCTCTTCCATGGGTCAAGTAATCCTGAGGGCTGTAGCCCTATATAGTGGTGTTGATCCCATGCAATTTGCTTACCCTGCATAAGCCTGAGCTAGATCCAATACCGAATGGTTCAGAACAATCTCATTCATAAACCCAAGGCTTCAGATACTAAGTATTTGGTACAGGCATCAGTAGGATTCCTGAAATTGTTTGAAATTTTCTTTGTTCATTCAACTTTTTATGTTTACCTCAGGAAAACTCTGTTGTGCAYAATCATACAGGCACAAATAAAGAGTAAAAATAATGCAAATGTTCAAACAACATCAAGGTGCAAGAAGTTATCTTGTGTTTTATTTAACATGTTTTATTTTAATATTTCTATCAACTTTTTCCTGTTTTATACAATTTTGTTTTTTCCCTACTTAGGTGAAGTTAAAATAGCTTCCTTTTATTCTTGTCTGCCTTCTTGGAAGTGCATGGTGTTTGGTAATGACTTAATTTATGTGATAGTCAAATTAATAATTCCATTTTGAATTCTCTGATCAGTTCATGGTACTTGTGAACCAAATAAGTGATCACAGTCATTAAATTAGTTTTAATTTAAGAAAATTAATGGCAGATTTTGAAAGTAAAAATGCAGTCTCGAATCCTGTGGATAAAGTACTGATTAACCAGTAAAAACTGGCTCACAGTTCTCTAAGAAAAACCTATACAATTTGCTAGTACTAGCAAATAAAATTATTATGTCTGGAATTAAAAGAAATTAAAATAAAATGAAAAGTATTCACTTCTTACTGTAGTATTACTGAGGTATATATGCACCCCATAAAAGGTTCGTAGACCGAGAGAAAATTTGTCATTAATTATATATTATACACACATAAAAGTAGCCTTATTTAGAGAAATTCTCACAAGGCTGCAAAAGCAAATGCTCAAAGGTAAGAAAAAGCTTAATCAAGATTGCTATATAACACTTTTTTTAATAACGTGTATAAGTGTAATAATTGGAATGCATTAGAGAATTCTATTCCATGAWAACTCTTAAATTTTGGCAGTTGGGGAACAATAAAAAAAAATACAGTGGTAAGAAATTATAMAATTAGAGCAAAAATTCTTCTGTAAAGAATTGTTTTGTGTGGTCAGATGCTTGTTTTTTCTAATGTTTGTTCTTCTAGAATTTAATAGCCAAAAAAAACCAAGTATTACAGAATTGTTCAGTGAAAAATTTGGGCTCCATTTGGGGTTGAAGAATACCACTAAAAATGCATTCTATGCTTAAGAAATGATCTTTAAGATGTTCCTAAATAGTACTTGCATTGCCAAGAATACACAATCCTTGCATGAGTGTCAGTTTGAGAAAYATTTTTTCTCACACCTTTTTTCTAAAAAAAAAAAAAATTCCTTAAAAAAGAACACTGATCTCATCAAATGAGTTTCAAAAATAATCAGGAGAAAAACACTTCTGTACCCTTGCAAATAACACTTCTTTTTACCTTGAGAAATATATAAATATGATCTTGGAAAAGAAAAGGTTTAGTTGTACCAAAAATGTCTTCAGTTAGGTAAAAGGGCTGTTAAATTTTTTATCACAAATTTTACATCATTTCATATCACCATTGTGTTGCACTGATGTTTGTTGTGGCAAAAGAAGTCTTGTCCCATTATTGAATATCAAATCATATTAAAGAATACCAGCTATCTCAACATAGTTCAWGACTAATAAGATGTGATAGCAAATTGCTGTTTTGATAAGACTTTCAAATCACATTAGGCAAGTAATACCACTTTTTCATGTTCTGTTTGCACTGAAAACTGCCACTCAGTAATAATTTTTGCTAATTTATTCTTCCATTGGATAGGAAAATAATCTTGAAAAACTAGGAATAATTTGTCTGGCAAGCAAGCACTCCCTTAGGATATCATGATCTATATACCCACAAACACAAGAGTTTGATTATTGCAAAGTCCAGTCTCTAATATTTTATACTCAAAACTGTGCTTCAGAAACAAAGTTCCCTTTTCTCAGCAGGGTAAAATCTCGTGTCTCAGAACCAATTTTTCAGAAGTCTGACATGACACAGGTGGTAAAGAAAAAACTTGCCGCAGAAGAATCTGTTTTATATCCTTCATATTCYGTCCCACCTTCTGAGATATGTACTAAAGCAGAATGAACCAATTCAAATACATCCTTAAATTTCAGCACAGAAGTATTATTAGTACATTACTTTTGACATAATCTCTCACAACATCCTTGTATAAGCCAGTAAGAGTGAGATGAGTGGAGAGTGAAGTGGATTGAGAACCATCCCAAAGAGTCAYAATCATTGACACAGGGTCTAGTTGGAGTTCTGTCACTAATGGCRTTCCCCAAGGTTCAATACTGGGCACAGCATTGATTAACTTGTTGATCATTGACCTGGATGAAGGGACAGCTGCCTCCTCAGCAAATTCAGTGACAACAGAAAGCTGTGAGGAGTGGCCAATACCCCCAAGTGCAAATTGGTCTTGAGGAATTTGAGGCAGTCAGAGGAAATTCTTGTGGGAAAATTGCTTAATATGGCAGTAGCAATACCTCCTGCCCATCCTGACCAGTTCACTTGAAAGCAGAATRGACATGTTCCAAGAAATATGTTTGCAGCAAAAATATTGTCAGCTAAATGGCTTCATTCTTCCTGGGAACTGGGGATGGAAAGAATAGAAAGAACAGGTTGAATAGAAAGGAAAATGTTCAGGGCAAGGAGACCATGCAGCCTGTAGAAGACAACAGGAGGGTGGTTAAAGCAACATGTCTCATTGAAGTTTTTTACCTCTGTAGCCCAGCAATTGKTGTCGCTACTACCAAGATATGAGTGAGTCTTCAAGGTCCCAGGACTGAAATTTCTCAGGCTTACTTAGT